>VWZT01014181.1:385988-401206 GCA_013397055.1 Pachycephala philippinensis | reverse complement strand
ATGTGGCGGCTCTGGAGTACCGGGCACCGCATCTCGCCGCCGCCTCGCTCTCCTTCTCCTTCCCCGCGCCCCGCGCCGAGGCGCGGCTGCTCGACGTGGCCTGCGGCACCGGGCTCGTAGCGCGGGAGGTACCGGCGGGACGGGGGGGCGGGCCCGGATAACGGGACGGGGCGGGGGTGACGGTGCCTCTGTCCCCGCAGCTCCACCGGCGCGGGTTCCGCTGCCTGCACGGCGTGGACGGCAGCGCGGGGATGCTGGAGCAGGCACGGAGCACCGGGCTCTACCAGGAGCTGCGGCTCTGCGTCCTGGGCACGGAGCCACTGCCCGCGCCCGCAGGTAACGGGACCGGACCCCCGGGGACCCCTCGGTGAGACTCACGTGTCCCGCAGGTGACGGGCCGGCACCGGGCGGGGGGAGCCCCGGAGGGTCCCCCGGTGACGCCCCGTGTCCTCGCAGAGCACTACGACGCCGTGACGGTGGTGGGGGCCCTGGGCGAGGGGCAGGTGCCGAGCACGGTGCTGCCGGAGCTGCTGCGGGTCCCCAAGCCGGGTAAGGGGGGCCCGGGTCCCCTCCCCGCCGGGACCCCCGGAGTGGTGGGATGAGGACACCGAGCCCCGGTGGATGTGGGTCCCCCGCTGGACGCTGGACCCGTGGCGCAGCTGCGACGTGGCCTTGTCCCTGCTGCCAGGGACGGGCGATGGCACGGGGTCCCTGACCCTGCCCACTGGCAGCTCCGGGCGGCGGGACAAGGGAGGAGGTGGCAGTAGCAGTGCTGGTGTGTGACAACCTGTGCTCAGGCGTGACATCCCGCCCATCCCCTGCCCATCTCTGCCTGCTGTCCTGTCTATGCCCTGCCCACTGCCCTGTCCGTGCCCTGTCTGTGCCCCTGCCCTGCCCTGCCCTGCCCTGCCCTGCCCTGCCCTGCCCTGCCTGTCCCCTGCGCGCTGACTCCTGGCAGGCTCTCAGTGCCTCCCCGTGTCCCCCGCCTTTCCAGGGGATGCCACCCCCAGAGAGGGACACCCTGTGTCAGTGTTACCTGTCTGCTGTCCCGCAGGCGGCTTCCTGTGCCTGACGACGAGGAGCAACCCCTCGAACCTGCGGTACAAGGCAGAGCTGGAGGTGGCGCTGGGGCAGCTGGAGCGGAGCGGAGCCTGGCAGAAGCTGCTGGCCCAGGAGGTGGAGTACTGGGAGAGGGCCACCACCGAGGAGGAGAGCACCCAGGGCACCGGCTACATCTCCGGGGTGGTCTACATCTACCAGAAGTGCCCTGTGCCCCACCTTGGGGAGGGCTGAGAGCCCGCATGGCTCTGGAGGCGCGGTGAGCACATGGCCACTTATAAAACTGAGCCCAGTGACCCCTCCTGGAGCAGGGCAGCTGCTGGGGGGTGACATTTTGGGGGAGTTTCCCTATTCCCTTCCTTGGTTCCTTCTCGCTGAGGTCTGGGCTTGGGGCCCTTGTCTTCTCCTCAGCACAGGGAGGGTCTCCTGGATTCGCCAGGGTCTCCTGGGCACCACCTTTAGCTCTGACATTCAGGTATTGTCCCCAAAACCTCAATGCTCACCGTGACATCTCACAGACTCACATGGCTGCTCCAAGGCACGTCCAGTCCAGGCTGTCTTCTCCCCACCTCACCCACCTCAGCACTCATGGTCAAAATCTGGATCCTTCTTCATCTCCCACCCCCAGAGCCTTTACCTGGGGACTGTTGGGGGTGGGTCCCCATCGCTGTTTCCTGTGGCCTCCCATCCTCATCCTCCCCAGGGATGAACCCAGCCCTGAGGTGCAGGAGCCTCCAGAGCCCGAGCAGCAATGCCAAGGTGGCTCCCAGCTGGAGAGGCTTTCCAAGCGCCACATCCGCCTTTCATCCCGCAGCAGCTGCTGGAATCTCTCATTTTCCCACAGCTTTGTAGTTAATGGTCTGGGTGGGAAATGAGTTTGGAAGGGATTTGGGGAGCTGGTGGCTGCTTCCCACCCAGGAGCCACCCAGCACTGCCTGCCCAGCCTGTTCCCCCAGCCCCTTGCTGGGCTGCCTCCACAATTCCTCCTCCACTGCTCCCTTGGGAAGTTTTTTACCCAAATTTCTTGCTAGAATATTTGGGTTTTTTTCATTTTTCCCTTCCCTCAGACCGGTTCCTGCTCATCCTGTTCCCATTTTCCTGGTAACAGGTTGCATCCTTGCCCTCAGGAGCTCTTCCCCAGTGTGAGGCAATGGCTATGTCTGTCCCTGTCCCTCACCCAGGGCATCCCACATCTTCCACACTTGTCCTCCCCATGGCTCTTGTCACCCTTCTGCTTTGTCTCACATGTTTTGAATTCCCTGTGCCCATCCACAGCTGTCCTACTGCTCCCTCCCCATTTGTCTCCAGCACTGTCCCCTGGGCAGCTGGGGGTTGTGGCTGTCCCCAGCCCTGCACTTGCCTGTTCAATAAACCCGTGTCCCTGCTGTCTGCTTGCTGTGTGCTGTTCCCAGAGCAATGGGAACGTGGACCCTGCAGGGAGGGTGGCCAGGAGCCTGGGAGGGGGGATGCAGCCATTCTCTGGGGTTCCCTCCCAGTCCATGGGGACTCAGAGCCCCTGGTGTCCCCCCATGCCTCTCTTAGCTCTCAGCATCCTCTCCCTGCCTCAGTTTCCTGCTGCAGGGAACACGAGGAGCACCCCGGCTGGCTACTGCTGATCCCCGTGGGAACATGGGATGTTCCAGGTGCTGGAAAACGGCAGCTGGCAGGGCACAGCACCCCAGGACGCGTCACCATCCTCCCCGCACCGCGCTGTTCAAAATGAGCCCAGGCAGCCTTGGTGGCACCAGGATGTTTATAGTCCCTGCCCTGGGGAAGGGCACATGTGGGGACCGTGCTGGGGGGATGGGCAGGAGGAGGCAGTGCAGGGGCAGGGGCGGCACAGGGACACGGGACAGGGACAGCGGTGCTCTGCCATGGGCTGGCACCTGGGCACAGTGGATCACACATAGTCCTTCATGGCATAGCCCATCGGGCCACAGGATTTCACTGCCCTGTACTTCTTGGGGTAGGGGTCCTGCTGGGACTGGGATCCCGAGCAGCACAGGACACCCCCGCCGAAGAGCTGCAGGGCACTGGAGGCCCAGCCGATGTAGAGGGCAGCCCCCAGCTCTCTCTTGAGGGCCTCAGGCACCATGGGGTTGTAGAAGTTGCTGACAATGCTGTTGGCAGACCAGGAGACGGGGATGAGCAGCATGATGCTGGCCATGATGAAGATGACACCTGACACTGCAGAGATCCTGGTCTTGGTGTCGTTGTCGTCCACGCAGCGGGTGCAGTCAGCTCCCGAGAGGGCCATGAGGAAGGCGAGGAAGGCCACGAAGATGGAGGTGACCACCAGGGCACGAGCAGCCTGCAGGTCGGAGGTGAGCTCCAGCAGGGAGTCGTAGGCCTTGCACTGCATCTGCCCCGTGCTCTCATAGACGCAGTTCATCCACAGCCCCTCCCAGAACACCTGGGCCACCACGATGTTTGAGCCGATGAAGGCTGTCACCTTCCACATGGGCAGGGCACAGGTGAGGATGGAGCCCAGCCAGCCCAGCGCAGCCATCATCAGCCCTCCCATCTGCATGGTCATCATCGCCATCAACAGCTCCTGCGGGGACAGGGCACAGGTGTCACAGGCACAGCCCCAGCCAGGGACAGCATGGGCTTTGTTTGTATGTCCTGCTCCCCACTGGTGTGGGGATGGCTGCAGGACGGCATGGGGACATGAGGGACATGGGGACATGAGGGACATGGGGACATGAGGGACACAGGGGCATGAGTGGCATGGGGCGGTGCTGCAGGACTGGATAGGGACACGTGTGGCACTGAGGACCCAGGCCCCAAGCAGGCCAAGGCGCAGGAGCCCCCGTGGTCACACTGGCCACCACACTGTCCCCACAGCACAGCACAGCCTCTGCCATCGCCCCTTCCCAGGGCATGGCAAGGGTCAGGGAAGGGATGGGTTTTGGGGAGCAGGATGGGGGGCTCACTGAACCCATCCCCCAGCGCTCCAGAGTGCAAACCCCCCACCCCGCACTCACCCCATGTCACTGGCCATGGCCCAGTGCCCACCCCAGGTCCCACTCCACCACTGGTGCTCAGCCTCCCTGGCCATGAGCCTCGTGCCAGGGGCACGGGCAAGGAAAGCAGCCCCACACCCCCCTCAGCACTGCCTGCTCCTGGTTTGGTTTTGCCCTCACAGCTGTGCTACGGCGCCCTTTGGACCCGGGATCTCCTCTCCAGGAGGAAATGGAAATGGGTCAGAGCTCAGCTCTGCTCTGATCCCGGCTCTGGGGCTCGGCACCTTCTGTGATACCATCCCGGAGCAGCCCCAAGAGGGCAAACCCTGGTGAGGGGCTAGGGGGTCACCAGGCGGTGTCCCTGGGAGAGGGCTGGCTGGTACAGGGACACATGTTGGACACGCCAGCAGCTCCATCATGGTCACATGGGACTGCTGTGGCCCTGGCTCAGCCCAAACCCAGCTCAGCCCCTCACGGAGCAGAGTTCACCCACGGGTGCCTGCACCACGCTTGGCGGCTGGGACCAGCCGGGGTTTTATGGCCCTGAGCTCAGCCAGGTATCGGTTGTGCCCGGCACACCCTGCGGCTCTTGCCAGAAGTTTCACCATCATTTCCCCTGTCCCAGTTTTGGTTTCTCCAGCCTCTCCTCTCCCGTTGTATTCCCACTCCTTCCCCAGCACCCTTCATCCCTCAGCAGCCTGATGGACACCCAGCACTGGGACTTTGCATCCCCTGGGCCGTGAAAGACCCTTTGGGCCAAAATCACAGCCCCTCTCCCGGCACTCCAGGCAGGCAGGGGCCGGGATGATGGAAGCCATCCCGGGCACCCTTCCCCAGCCAGCGGGACCTGGGCCACAGGAGACACCCAAAACAGGGTGTATGACCACCTGCCGGGGGACAGGTGCTGGCTCCACGGATCCCCAGGGACGCTCGACAGAGCACTGTGCTCACATTCCCACCTGGCCACCAGCACCACAGGGTCGCAGGCGTATTTTCCACCATTCCCATGCCCAGTGAAGGCACCGGGGAGCTGGAAGCCCTCAAGCCCTCACATCCAGATGAGACACCCAGAGCCAGGCGGAGTCACCCCTCGTCCCCATGAGCCCCGAGGTGGGAAGGAAGGATGTTCCCAAGCCAGAGGAGCGCTTGCCGTGCCGGAAGCGAGATAGGCAAAACACCCGGCGCTGCCCACGCCGGCCCCGGGCGCTCCCAGCCGGGGTTGTGGGGTGGCCTCGGGGCCAGCGAGCCCCGACCCGCCCCGGCCGGCGCCCGCCACCTTCTTCCTGCTCGGGTGGGAAGATCGCGGCGGGTCAGGCGTGGGACAGGCGTGGGACAGCCCCGACGCCGCGTCCGGCGCCGCCGAGGCTTTGTGCCGTGGAAGCAGCCGCTGTCACCCCGGGGCCGCTCGGGAGGGGAGCGGCGAGTGATGCCAGGGCTAGAACAGGCGGCGGGGATCTCAGGAGGCTCCGAGGAGCAGATTTGGGTGATCTCTCAGGGGGACGGGAGCCCAGGGCACAGAGCACCGGGCCGTCCCACCACCCAGGCGGGTGTTGGAGAGGGTAAAGAACACGAGGCACAGCGGGGTCTGAGCAGCTGCCGTTTAATGCGGGAAGGCTGGACACGGGGACGGACGGCAGCACAGCCAGGGGTACCGTGACACCCCACTCCCGGCCCCGGGCACCCCACTCGGGGGCGATGGATGGGGTCGGGTCCGGGAGTCGCCCCCTTCATGCGGGAGCACAGCCCCGCTCTGGTCCCGCTTCCCCGACCGGTTCTCCCAGCCCGGCCGCTGCCTTCCCACTCCCAGGATAATGATGCCCCCGCCCTGGGGAGCTGCCGCGAGAAATCGCACTCGGTACGGCAGCTCCGAGCCCCGAAAGTAGGTCAAAGTCAAAATCTGGGGAACAGGCAGGTGAGAGACCCTGTCACCCCTCAAGACCCTGCCGGGGTCTGCAGAGCCACCACGTCCCCGTGACCACGCGGGACAGGTTCGCTGTCCCTACCAGCACCGACACCGCCACCCACCCCGAGGGACGGACATGTCCCGGGGAGCTTCACGCTGGGAGAGAGCCCTGTGCCACCCGTGGGACGGGCTCCTGCGAGCTGTGTCACCACACGGCGCACCCCGATACCGGGAGCCAGGAAATACTCGAGGAGGGGATCAGGTGATGTCTCCGAGAAGATGCCTCAGCTGGATGCTCCGGGGGGAGCAGGACCCCCACCGCGGGCAGCCAGGACAGGATCTCCTTGTTCCCTGTCTCAACCGAGATTAAAGAACCGGCTTGAATCCCGGTGGAACAAAGGCGGCTCTGTCTGCCCTCCCTCGCACCGCCCCGGCGCCCGGCCGGTCCCATCCCGGCCGGGGAGGTTGCGTGTCCCGGGAGGTCCCCGCTCCCCGGAGCGGCCAGGGGCTCCAGGCAGGCGCGGCGGCTCCTACACGTAGTTGCTGGCTGGCAGTGGGCGAGCAGCCGTGAACTTGGCGGAGTAGGGCTTCTCTCCGCGGGGGGGGCAGGTGCAGCACAGGATCCCCCCGCCCAGCAGCAGCAGCGCCGAGGCCGCCCAGCCCACGTAGAGGGACGACCCCAGGTCCCGCTTCTGCGAGTCGGAGACCAGCGGGTTGTAGAAGTCCTGGATGATGCTGTTGGCTGACCAAGAGATGGGGATGAGGATGAGGATACCAGCGATGATGAAGATGATGCCGGAGAGGATCATGACCTTGGCTTTGGCGGTGTCGTCCTCCACACAATTGGTGCACTTGCCGCCGGCGACGGCCAGCAGGGTGCCCAGGATGGCCAGGACGATGGCCACCACCACCATGGCACGGGCGGCTTGCAGGTCCTGCGGCAGGGCCAGCAGCGAGTCGTAGACCTTGCACTGCATCTGCCCCGTGCTCTGCACCACGCAGCTCATCCACAGCCCTTCCCAGATGATCTGCGCCACCACGATGTTGTTCCCCACGAAGGCCGTCTCCCGCCACATGGGCAGCGCGCAGCAGAGGATGGAGGCCAACCAGCCGATGACGGAGAGGGCGATGCCCAGCACCTGCATCCCCATGGAGGCCATCGCTCGCTGCCCGCTCCCCTGCCCGCCTCCCGCCGCGCAGTGCCGGCTGCCGGGACCATGGCAGGCATTATATGCCTTTGCCGAGGGAGGAGCGCCGCCGCAGCCGCCGGCCTGCCGCCGGCACCGGACGGAGGGGTAGAACCAGTTTCCCGGGATTCTTCCACTTGTATTTCTCCCTGCAGCGATGACACTTAATATCCCGGTTGCTCCCACGGAGGAGGACGCAGGGGACTGGGATCAGGCCACCCAGATGCAGGAGTGCATCCCGTTGCTGCGGGCAGGCAGGACATGCCCAGGGCAGCGCTGGGGCTCAGCCCGGGATGCTAGAGGAAGAGCCAGTGTCCAGGCACTGGGATATCTCTGCCATCACCGGCAGCACCTTCTGCTCCATCATTTGGATGGGGTCCCTTCCCGCCTTCACGCCTCAGTTTCCCTCCAGCTCGTGGTGACTGCTCCAACATCAGCCCAGCCTCTGGCCCCCCCCACGGCCCCGTGCTGGGGGAGCAGCACATTGTCCCCTCCGGCTGCTGGGCTCTGTGCCCGGCAGGACACAAGCGGCTCTTGTTTGCTCCTTGGCGTCTGTACCAGCACTTCCCTGCCCTCCATTAGGCCTCGGGCAGGAGGTGTCACCGCCCAGACCCACAAACCGGTTGGAGCAGCTGCCGGTTCCCCACGAAGGAGAGACGGCACTGCCTGGGGCAACGGGGGGGCAGACCCCAAAGCCAGCCCACCTGTGCTCCAGTGCCAAGCCAGGGTTCACACAGCCACCCTCAGCCCTGGCTCTGCCCATGTCCCACTGCCTGTGTGGTGGGGTTGGGTGGGTTGGGGCTGTGAGGGGCAGATGTGGCCTCACAGTGTCCCAGTGCCCTACCCACTGACCCCAGTGCTGATGCCAATACCAAAGACAACACTGATGCCATACAGAAGCTGACCTGTCCTCCTTTAATCCATGAATCCCACACAGGTGCCCTCCCTGCTCCCTCCGAGCCCCTGCAGCACCTGTGCAGGCACAGCACGACACCAGACAGACGGCACAGACAGACAGACGGACATTGAACTGTTTCATGAGCCCAGCTTAATCCTGGGCCTCTGGAAAAGATAAGAGGCACTAAGACAATCTTCGTTTTCCCAGGCACTGGGGTTACCATCACAATCCAACCATTTGCTTATTGCTCAGTGTGATGGGCTCTGGAGCTGCTGCTGCTCATGCCAGGATGTCCCCGGGCATCATGTCCCGGTGTGGTGGGACAAGCCTGGTGGCCCTTGCACTGCAGTGCCAGGAGGATGCCTGGGGACACCCACGGCTCACAGCAGACCCCAGCCTCAGGGGATGGTCAGGGTCCTGCCTGCCTGACTTGTGCCAGAGGAGCCGCCCAGGCTCCGTCCCTCTGTCCTGCTGGAATGCCCGCATTGCTCACATACCAAAGTGTCCACCCTGTGGCCAGAGCCTTGTGGTCAAGGGCTCCCTTTAATCTGCAAGGCTCCAGAGCATCCCCGCTGGGGCCAGACTCTGCCTGAGGCTTTCACCTCCCAGCCGGGTGCTGTAACCACCACATTAATTTGGGGTTGGAGAGAGGCACACACCCACGTGTGTGTGTGGCTCGCATGGGCCGTGTCCCTGCAGGCACGTGGGGACATGTCTCTGGGCCGGGGACAAATGGCAAGGTGGGGACAGGGACTCCCCCGCGCGCGGAGCATCAAAGCTTGAGCTGCTCATTCTCCCCCTCAGAGGCAGAGCAGGTGCCAGCACGGCCTCTGACACCCAATTACTGTAATTAAAGCTGGAACGTGACATATATTCCAACTGGCAGCTGCCACACAGGGGCAGCCCCTGTGCCCTTCCCCACGTTCCCCAGTGACACCCCTACCTGGACAGCACTGTCAGCACTGTGTCCTCAGCACTGCTGGCCAGCAGGACCGACGGACAGCGTCTCAGCACGGAGCAGAGGAGCAACAGCCGACCCCAGTGCCCTTGGAGCCAGAGGCTGGTGGTGCAGCACAGGTGGGACCACCGAGCACCTCAGAACATGCCATCCAGGACAACCACTCCATGGACACCAGCCCCACAGCCCCGTCCCAGTGCTCATTCCCAGTGCATCCTGCAGGACCCCAGTCCCAGCTTTGCCCCAGTGTCACCTGCAAGGAGCCGTGGCACAGGCACAAGTCCTGGTGGGACCACAGCCCACTTGCTCAGCAGGGAGCTCCTCCACCCCAAAACAGGGTGCTCAACACACTCAACTGAACCGAAGCCTTCACCCCCCAGCACCCAGACAGGTGTGGATGCCCTGCCCCAGATCCAGTGGGATTTGAAGGACGTGCAGGAGCCTGGATTCCCATCCCTGTTCCACTGCACTAAGAGGGTTGGCGAGGGCAGAGCTCTTGTCCTGGCATATCCATCAGGAAACACCTTCTGACACTCGTCCTGGGTTCACCAGCATGGGGACACACTGCAGCCCCTCGGCTGGGCAGTGAGGCCATTCCCGGGCAAAGAGGTGACATTAAACCCAGTGTCACCACAATGCCAGGCACTGCTGGGCACACAGCAGAGGCTGTGTCACCCTGACCTTGCACAGGGCAGAGGACACCCCGCAGAGAGAGAGGGCCTGGGGCACGAATCTCCTGCCAAAAAGGGTTTGAGGACATCCTCACCCAGGACACGGGTGACAGTCCCACCTCATGCACCCTGCGCCACTGAGCCGAGAGCCCCTCACCCCCCAGGACCCACGCATGGATCCACCAACCCGGCTACCGCAAGGTCCCAAAAAGGCAGGTGAGACTTGCCAGCAAATGATGATCCACCAGGATCTCTGGCTTCACATCTGCCAAGCGAGGCACGACCAACAGCCCTCCCGCTCAGCCGTGAGGAGCGGGGCAGCCTCTCCCCGCCGGAGACCGAGGATTAGTTACCGGCAACCCAGAGACTGAATGTTCCCAAAAACATCCTTGCCCAACATAAACCCCTCCGACCGACTCAAATATGCACAGTCAGGTTGTTTCTCGCTATGGGAAAGCAAAGTCTTATCAGGAGGGGAGCCGCGCGTCGGGACCTGCGGGGTCCGTGCGGGGAGAGACGGGACCTTCGCCCTGAAGTCGCTCTGAAAGTCAAAACTCTGTCCAATTTCTGAGCAACAAGTGGCTCCCGACAGGGACAACACCCCCAAACGCTGCCAAGGTGGTTGGCGAAGGGATGGGGGAGATGATGGATCAGGAAGGGGGTCACGGGCGGTGCAACGGGGGTCTCCCACGGGCGATGCTCGGAGGAAGCGGCAAAGCCCTGGGGAAGCCGATCAGAGCTGTCGGGGTGGGGATGCCCCAGGCATGGCCCAGCATCCCCCAGCGAGCCACCAGCCCCCTGCCACATCCCGCTGGTCCATGTCCCCCGCCGTCCCCAGCTCCCGTGTGCCGCAGCTCCCTCCCCGCCCCGCCGGCAGACAGAGCTGCCATTGATGCTCGGAGTCGCCTCACCTGCTCCTGCCGCGCCGAAGGGGCTCCAACAATGGGCTGCCTGTGTGCCCTGGCCGGGGCAGAGCCAGCAGCCCCGCGCCTGAAATATAAGCAGCCGAGGCGGCATTTACCGCCCCGGCCCCGCTCCCCCGGGGGGAACGCGCCGGCACTCCCGACCGCAGCGGCGGGGAACACCCCAGCCCCGCCGCGCACGTGAGTGGGACGCGGCCCGGGGCGGTTTCTGCCGTCACCTCCTGCTCACCCCCGGGGTGCTGCCGGGTGCTGGGTGCAAGGATGGGGGATGCTGCAGTGGGTGTCCTCCCTGTCAGTGCAGGTGTTCTTCCTTTGAGGCCACCAAACCGGTGATGCTCCCGTGACCTTTGGGTCTGACATTTGTTTGGGCTCTCTGCATCACAGCGGAGTAAATCTGTCCCCATGTCACCACTGAGTTCTTGCGGCCACCACACTTTGTCCCCATCCCGAGGGACTTGGATACTCCTCATCCCTCCCCAGCTGCGCAGGAGTCCAGAGGGACTGCACCAGGGAGGGAGATGCAGCAGCTGGGATGGGGGTGCTCCCAGGAATCCCCCAGGGACGCTGGCCCTGCTCAGGTCCTCAGTAAACACCAGTGACTGGTTTGCTCACCACAAGAATGTGTCCTGCCGGGGGTGGCCAGCACCCCGAAACCCCGGTGATTTGCCCCTTCCTCCGTCGTGAGTCAGGCGGCGGCAGCTGCCCCAGGCCGGCACGACACCGGACACAGCCTGTACTTTGGGCAATTTGGGATGACAAAGTGGGGACGCCGCGTGTGGGGCTCTGATTGTAGGGTCGGGGGCTGTGGTGTTTCGCTGCCCTGTCCCACCCCAGCTCTGCCCCAGTAGCTCCTACCCCATACACCTGCCTTAAGTATCCCACTTTTCCCTTGCCCCACAGCCCTACTTGGGGTATCCTGCCTGTCTCACATCCCTACCCAGAGATATCCCTCCCTCCTACCCCCCACCTCCTACGCGGGCTATCTCCCCTGCCCCATGCCCTGGTATTGAGTATTCCCACTGTCCTACAAACCTGGGGTATAGCCCTGCCCCTACCCCTGTGCCCCACAGCCCTGTCTGGGGTGCCACCCCCTTCCCCAGAGCCTTGTCTGGGGCATAACCCTGCCCCAAAGCCCTGCTTGGGGTATCCCCCCACCCCACAGCCCTGCCAGGGGTCCCCCCTGCCCCAGAGCCCTGCCAGGGGAACACCTGCCCACAGCCCCACAGCCCCACAGCCGCGTGTGCACTGGGTGTGGGTGTGTGTGTGCACCTGCACCACCAGAGTGTGCCTGTTCACCTCTGCCTCTGTGTCAGTCTCTGTCTGTGAGTCTGAGCCTCTGCGTGTCTGTGTGTCTGAGTCTGGGTGTGTGTCCCTAAGTCTGTCTGTGAGTCTGTGTGTGTTTGTGTCTGTGTGTCCATGAGTCTGTGTGTGTCCGTGTGTGTCCGTGTGTCTGTGAATCTGTCTGTGAGTCTCTGTGTGTGTGTCTGTCCGTGTGTCTGTGTGTCTGGCTGCATGCCTGTCTGTCCGTGTGTCTGCCTCTGTGTGTCCATGTGTGCAGCTGCGGATCCGTGCGTCTGTCTGTGTGTCTGTCCGTGTGTCTTTCTCTGTGTGTCTGTGTGTCCATGTGTCTGCCTGTCTCTGTGTGTCTGTCTGTGTGTCCATGAGTCTGCATGTTTGTGTGTGCAGCTGCATGCCAGGGTGTCGCTGCCGGCAGAGGGGGTGTGTGTGTGTGTGTCTCTGTGTGTGTGTGTGTGTGNTGTGTGCACGCGTGTACTTGTGTGTGTGTGTGTGTGTCTGTGTATCTGTGTGTGTGTGTCTGTGTGTGTGTGTCTGTGTTTGTGTGTGTGTCTGTGTGTGTGTCTGTGTGTTTGTGTGTCTGTGTGTCTGTGTGTGTATCTGTGTGTGTCTCTGTGTCTCTGTGTCTCTGTGTTTGTGCATGTTTTGTCTCTGTGTGTGTGTGTGTGTGTGTGTGTGTGTGTGTGTGACTGTATGTGTTTGGGTGTGTTTGTGTGTCTGTGTTTCTCTGTGCATGTTTTGTGTGTATGCTGTGTGTGTTCACCTGTGCACTCCGCACCCCGGGCACTCCTCTCCCTGCACACGTGGGTGCCCTCGGCAGCCCGGCCCCCCTGCTCGCCGCTGGCAGCCCAGCAGGCCTGGCCCTGTGCCCACCGTCACTGTGACAGCACTGGACCATGGACACCCACCCACCTCCAGGTGCCCCCGAGGGCCGGGACCCCCAGCAACAAGGGCACAGGACCCTGGGGGCTGCTTGCATGGGCTTCCCCCAGCAGCACAGACAGGGTCACCCCTGGTACCCCCCGGCTGGCTGTGGGGATTTTGGGTGCCCTCAGGGGGTGATCACGGTACAGTGGGGTGGCAGAAGCTCACCCGGCCAAGTACAGGGTATTTTGGGGATGCCATGGGTTGGCAGAGGCTGGATATGGGAGTATCAGGGTGTCACAGCATGGTGGAGGTCAGACATGGGGTGCTGCAGGGGGCTGGAGGTCAAGCTGGGTGGATATGGGGTGCTGGGGTGACATGGGGTGGCAACAGCTGACCCAGCCATACATGGGGTATCAGGGTGCTGTGGGGTGACCCCACTGGCTGTGGGGGGTCAGAGTGCTGCAGGGCAATAGAAGGTGGCCCACCAGGTACCGGGTATCAGGGCATTGTGGGGCACCCAAACACAACCCCCCTGGCTATGGGGTGTTGGGACACTATGGGGCACCCGAATCCAACCCTGCTGGCTGTTGGCTGTCGGGATAATATGGGGACACCCAACTCCGACCCCTCTGGCTGTGGGGTGTCAGGGTACTGTGGGGTACAGCCAGGCAGCTGCAGGGCTCCCCCCCCATCCCAGCTGCACAGCGCCAGCTGCCAGCATCCCACTGCGCTCTTGAGTAGTTAATAAGTTGTAGAGGAGATTTTTGGAGCAGGCAGGGAACAGGTAGGAGCAAGCCTGTGTCCAGCAACCACATTCCTGGGGGAGGGGACTGGAAGCACGGGCACTACCCCCAGCATGCAAGGCTGGGGGGGGAAACATACACCCCACAGCCATGGGGCTGTTGCTGCCGGGTCTGAAGTGATTGCTCATGCCTTGGGATATTTTTCCCTTTGCCGAGTGCCAGCTCAGGTTGTCAGGGTGACGCTGCCGGGGTGGTTACGTGCATTATCTGCTTCCTTCAAGGCCACAAGACTTGTGCAGGATGAGTAAAGATGTTTATCAGTCAGTCAGAGGATCTCTGACACTGTTCTCGGCCCAGCAGGGTGGGAACAGGAGGGGCCAGGCTGGAGGGGTTCCTGCTGGGCCAGGAACACCCGCAGGTTCTCTGGAATGGTGACACAAATCTCATGGCACGGCGAAGGGGTTGCACTTTGTACGGTGATGCAAAGGTGCCCAACGCTCACCGAAACCCAGTTAAACGTGAGTACTGATAACACACTCCAGAAATCAACCAAACCCTGACCTTCCAGCACCTCCGTGGGGGAAAGGCGAACCTTTGGGATTTCCAGGTCCACAGAAGGGGTCTGGTGGGAATGAGCACAGTGGTAGTGCTTCCCGATACCCACCGGCCGAAACCAGGGAATGGCTGTGGCAGGTGGCGTTTCTCCTCCTCCCGCCCTTCTCTGGTTACCCAGCGCCATCTCCGCAAACAAAGGGGAGGGTGTGGGACGCAGGTGATGGTGACGGAGGAGCCGAGAGGAGCGTCCAGCAGCCAGCACTGAAACCCCACCCCAGGGCCAGCCCGTATAAATAGTGCTGCGCACAGGTGTAAGCCGATCTCCCGGCTGCAAGCAGCAGCGGGTGACGGCAACGGTCTCGGTCCGTGGGTTCTTCTCCGCCATCGCCTGGAGCGCGTCACTGAACCGTCCACCATGTCGATGGGGCTGGAGATCGGCGGCGTGTCCTTGTCCGTGCTGGGTTGGTTGTGCAGCATCATCTGCTGCGCGTTGCCCATGTGGAAGGTGTCGGCCTTCATCGGCAACAACATCGTGACGGCCCAGATCATCTGGGAAGGGCTGTGGATGAACTGCGTGGTGCAGAGCACGGGGCAGATGCAGTGCAAGGTCTACGACTCCATGTTGGCGCTGCCGCAGGACCTGCAAGCCGCCCGCGCCCTGCTGGTGGTGGCCATCATCTTGGCCGTCATAGGCTTAATGGTGGCCATTGTGGGTGCCCAGTGCACCCGCTGCGTGGAGGACGAGAGCACCAAAGCCAAGATCACCATCGTCTCCGGCGTCATCTTCCTCCTCTCTGGTGTCATGACCCTCATCCCTGTCTGCTGGTCGGCCAACACCATCATCCGGGATTTCTACAGCCCGCTGGTGATCGAAGCGCAGAAACGGGANAAACGGGAGCTGGGCTCCTCGCTCTACGTGGGCTGGGCGGCTTCCGCGCTCCTGATGCTGGGGGAGGCCCTGCTTTGCTGCTCCTGCCCCCCCAAAGACGACAGGTACCCCACGGGCAAGGTGGCCTACTCCGCCCCACGCTCTGCCGTCACCAGCTACGACAAGAGGAACTATGTCTGAGCCCCCCCAGGGTCCCCCGGCACCCCTTGATATCCCCCTCTCCACCCACCCACCCTGGGACCCTCATCGCCCTCCGTGGGGTCCGGGGACGGCAGCGCCGGGGCGGGGGGGGCGCGAAGGAGG
>VWZT01014181.1:365826-377826 GCA_013397055.1 Pachycephala philippinensis | reverse complement strand
CCGGGCCCCGGCCGGGCTGCACCGGATGTTCCGCGGTGTCTCCGGCGGGCGGAGGCGGGGTCGCAGTCAGACCGAGGAAGGGGGCGCGGGGCTCCCGCTGGGGCCGGCCCTGCCCGCTCCGGCCCTGCCGCGGGCCCTGAGCCCTTCCCCGGGCCGAGGCTGCGGGCGAGGCTCGCCTCCCTCTCCCGTCCACCCGCGCTGGGGCCGTGCAGATCTCTCCTGGAAGCGCCTGGAGGGTGGGAGATTCTTGTGCCACAGAAACCCGGGGTAGCGGCGCGGAGCTGGTTCTTCTTCGCACCCGGTGGGGTTTGTCCGTTGCCCCCCCCGGAGGCCACACACGGCTGTATTTGGAGCAGGTGCCTCCCCTCCGTGTTGGGTAGGAGCTGGTTCTGTGCTGGTTTGGAACTGCGGGTGGCTGAAGTTTGGTGTGGAGATGGTGTTGTTGCAGGTTTGACATTTATTTAGAACCCCCTCAGCTAACTGTGATGTAAACATTGGCTTCCCTAAAGAAGCTGCTGTGATGCCTTTGGGTTTTCCTGCTGAATTAACTGAAGTGGGATGAACTCAAAATAAAGGATGTTAAATAGGGGGTTTCTAGAACATTATTGGGCACGTTATGTTAACTGTCTTGTAAGGATCCTGGTGGTGATTTTGGCAATGACTTGAAGGAAGCTGACAGCTAAAAGCTGAGGAACTGCATGAGCGACTCAGAGTGCTGAGTAGAAAATGGGAAATGAGAATCTGACACTGTGGCCTGGTTAGTTTGGCACTGGACTTTGGGGAGACCACACATGCAAGCTGCAGGAAGAGTCTACAGTGGGAAAAGAGAAACAAGGGAGGGAGAAGTGAGATCTGTCCTGGGAAGCAGGAATTTTTGCCTGGGTTCATGGATATATTGAACACAGGAAGCTGGGCTGGAGGCGGTCTTTGGTACCTCACTGAGGAGGAGGAGGAGGGAGGAGAGGGAGTGTTAACTCAGCTCTCACACTGGTGCTAAAGCTGCTGTGCCCAGGTTTGGTGCTTGTGTGTGGTTCAAAGCTCATGGAAGGCTGGGCAGAGTTTGGAGATGTATGAGGTGGATTAAAGATGAAAAAAGCTGCTATGTGGTGCTAAGAGGACTCCATCTGCTTCTTCCAGCAAGAACTTGAGAGAAGATCTGGCCAGTCTGTGTCTGCTTGTGGAGAACAGAGGTTGGACACTGGGAATTCAGTCTGGCTGGTGAGGGTTTGTGTACATGGAAACCAAAATGTGTATCTTTAGGTGACAGAGATGCAAGCATGAGAACAAACTTGCCTCAGTCAGTGATGAATTTGTATTGGCTGCCAACTTTTACATGGAGGCTCCACAATTTTCTTTTTTCAATAAAAGCAGCTGGGCTCACAGCCCCAGGAGTTTGGGGGTCTGCTCTGCTTGGGGGTCTGTGAGGTGGCTGTGATGTCTTTCAGGGAGTTTGCTGGAAGATGGACATCTAAGTAAACTGGCAAATAAATGTAAAAGTTTCACTTATAAATTTCTAGGAACATCTGGGTTCCCCCTTTCCTTTGCTGCATTCTCAGGAATCTGTGTATCTGGCTGTGACAGTTATTTAATTTTTCTGAGAGAGCCTTGACTGGGACATTTCCTCAGAGGTGTCATTGCTGTGTGTTTTGTGGCAGGGTCCTTCCAGCCTATCTGTCTCAACAACAGTGTCACTTACCTGCCAGATTTGGGTGTAACAAACTAAAAGGAAAAAGAACAAACCCAAACACCAAATCAAGGGGAGCTTTAGGAGCAGATCTTGCCACAGAGACTTTGGAGAATGCTGCTGTGCCATCTTTTATTGTGATCTCAATCTGCCAAATATGCACTTGCCTGCTTTTGTCTTTTGTTTATGGGGGGCTTCTCAAAGTCTCCCTTGTACCAGCGCTGGGAGAGCGCAGGGATGATGTGAGCAGCCTTTCCTCGTCCTGGTGCCTGTGTCTGGCTGAGCTTTGCTCACCTGGAGGCAGGTGCCAGGCCTGCATGACTCTAGCCCACCCTGATTGTGAGGACTGCTCTGGGAACTGGGCCTTCTCCTCCAAGAGACGTGGTTTTAGTCTGTGCTGTTTGAGACAGAGCTATTTCCATTCCTCTTTTCTGTCCTCAGTTTGTTTTAGAGGCTGCCGTCAGTGGAGGGAGAGGGTTGTTCTCAGTAATGCTTTGGTAAGTGAAGAAAAAATAAGGTAGAGAGAACTGAGATTGTTTTGGGGGGTGTGTGGTTGCACTGAGTGTGTGCCGTGGTGTTGGAAATGACTGAGCATTGTTTCACAGGAAAATCCAGCAGTGTCGTCTAACCCAGGTTATTTTTATCAGAGAGAAATGTGAACAGAAGGAAAAAAATCAGTGTTGCATACTTGCACATCACACTCAACTTCCCAGGACAGGCATGCTTCCCTAAGGAATTAATAATTATCAAACAGTTATGAGAGCTCATACCTTTCTCTTCCCCTTTCCGAGGCAGCTCCAGCCAGCCAGTTTCCCACGTGTTTTTGGATTTCAAGTGGGCTCTTACCGTGAGACATGTCGCTCTTTGCAGAACTAGATCAGGGCCCTTTTTAGATAATGATGAATGGAGATGAGAGCTATTTAAAAAATTACTTTGCTCTTAGCAAATTAGCATAACGGATTAATCCCTGCTCATAATCCCTGGCCTGTTCTCCAGGAGAACGCTGGGGCTGTGATGGAGCAGGGAGGAATTTTGTTCTGTCACTGGGAGCACTCCTGGCCGATGTAATCTCTTCCCTTCTGTTCCTCCCCGGCGCTCCTGCAGTTCCACGCACTCCCAACAGCCCCAAAGGACAGGATTTCCCTCTGGAGGGATCAGATGATTAGCTTATAAATAGCAAATGCCTGCTGAGGCCTACTTTCCAGGGTGGTTTGGTCCCTGTCCTGCTCAAAGCAATGAGTACAACTGTATCCGCACCTTGCAGCCTGGAGCTGAATCCAAGGATAGGGGGATGCTTTCCCTTGAGATGGCAAATTTCTGCACGGAAGGAAACTGCCCTGGTGCAAGGTGCTTTGGCTTTGCAGCCAGAGCCTCAGAGGGGGCATTGCCGGGGAGGCTCCGGCAGCAGCAGTGCACTGTGCTGCTGGATGTGCTGGCGCAGCACAGGGAAACCAGCTCTTTTCTCTGGGAATGTGAACTGAAATGGAACAGAAACATGTTCAGTGGCTGAATCGTGTTTGAAATGAGCCTGTGTTCCTGCCCAGAAGCCTGTGCTGGTAGTGGGGCACCCTTGTCTCAAAGCCTGAGCGCTTGGAGTCCTCTTTGAGTTGCACAAATTCCCCCTTACCTATTTCCTTCCAACTTTCCTTCCTTTCTCTCTGTTTTGGTCAGTCCTGGGCTGCTGAGAGAGTCTGACACACATCAAGGTTTAGAGTCTGTCAGGACTGCTTCCAACACAGCTTCCCCACAGCTCTCTCAAAGAGAGCTTTGTTTGTGCTTGGCCTTCCTCGTGCTGAGGTTTGATGTGCAGCCTCCAGTCGCTCTGACATACCTGGGTTTGCCTCGGAGCTGGAGGAGCTCCTTCCCAGCGGGGTGGGAACCGAATTGTGGGATAGTTTTCATGGGATTTGTTTTGCAACATCGTTGTGCAGTGATCTGTGTGTGGTGGGTCTGGGAGCAGCGTCGGCCTTTCCAGACAGAGGTAACTTCAGTGGGACAGAGCATCAGCAGAACTAAACTGACAGTTCCCACTCTGAACAGCGGCAAGGCCTTTGTTGTTACTTATTACTTTGTCTATGTTACTCTTTCTCAGTTGAGAGATGTCCTCAAATTTCTTCTTCAGGAGGGAGAAGCCTGCCCAGGGCCTATCCTGAGAGAGGAGAGTTATGTATCAGTATATTCTGTTTCAACATGTATCAAGTTTCTGGCCTCAGAGGTTTCCTTTTATGTTGTGAGCATTTGTAGGCACTTTATTCCCTTTAGTCTCTGATGGAGAGCATTCCTGATGTGCCTTCCCTCGTGGATCCTATTGCTTAACTTCTAGGTGGAGTGTTTGCTCAGCAGCATGTGTGATACAGCTGATCCCAGGCCCCACACACCCAGGAAGGTCGGCTGGCCTGGCCACCCACGACAGAGTTTTGCTTTTGCCAACAATTATTTTCCTGGAGGACAGAAATGCTGCGCTATCTCTCACAAGGGTGCGGGTCTGTTCGCACTGCAGAGATGGGCACAGCGTTCACAGGAAGGATGGTAGTTAGTGCTGAGGTTTTCCTAAGCCTTCGGAACAGGGTTTGCTAGAAATAAGATAGGTGGGAATGTTCTGGTAGCTAAGTACGGGCGACATATTGGGTACCTCTGTCTGGATGGTGGTTCTTGCTGAGGTTGCTGACCACTGTCAGCTCCTCCCCGCTCGGAGGAGCCTGTGCTGGCAGCAGGGACAGAGGTAGACACGGCTCACAATTTATCTGCTCGGGGGCAAAGTCTTGTAGCTGAACTTAAGCCCAGAATTGCAGTGGGGTATTCTCTGGAGCTCAGCTTTCTGCCGTTTCATGCTGCCTGAACAGCACTGGCTGGGAAGCGGAGTCCTTGTTCCTCTTCCAACCTGACCAGTTCTTCGCTGCAAAATGAAATTGTGGAATTGTTCTCAGAACGTGCTTGGATATGGCACTGCCTGTGAATGACAGCTTTATGGTAAGGACCCTCAAAGCATTTCTGCTCTACAGTCAGTTCAATTGCTTAGGCTCTGCCAGCCTTTCTCTCATGGTCCCTGCTGAAGCCGAGGACTGCTCTGAGCGAGCGAGGGCTGCAGTTTGCATTGTTCCTTCTGGAAGCTTCAGAGGGTTTTGTTGGTTTGTTTTATTCTGGAAACTTGTTGAAGTAGACAGCTTCCCCCGAGTGGATGAGTGCCTTGTGGCAATCCAGCATGAATCTATTCAGTTGTCTCTGTTGTTTCAACTGTGCTGCCTGGATTCACAATACATTTTTTTTAAAATCTTTCAAAGGACTCAGCAGAAGTCTCCTTATTGCAGGAGCATGACTGGCATGTAGCACTCAGGGCCACCAGTGTGACAGAGCCAGGTGGGATCTGTTTCACTGTTTTAATGGGAATGAGAGCAGCTGTTGTCCTGTTTAGTAACTCGTTTATGAGGCACCTACACCCAGTTTGGAGAATGTCTCACCGAGGGTACCCCGGGAGAGCGTGGCTGGCTGCCAGCCTGGAGCCTGGGTTGTGCCCATGCTTACTGCAGCTCGGCTTGGCTGCCAGCACCACCTGGCATCTTTATCACCCTGCAGGCTCCTCATGACCCAGGGTGCTCAGGAGGAGGTTTAGGAGGATGTGAGGAGCCCTGGAGTTGTTGCTTCTCATCCCAGTCAGCATTGTTTGGGCTTATACTCACTTCTGCTTTCCAGCCAGACAGCACCCCCTTCCTGCCTCCCCCAGGTCAGGGCTGCAGCTGCCCCCATGCCAGAGGCACTTCTGCCTTCTTTCCCAAATGGCAGACTGAACTTCACAAAGGCTAAAATGTTCTGTTCTTGCTGAAAACTTTGGAGCAAGCCCGTGGCATCTGGGCACAGGCCAAAAAGCCTGTGCTGCCCTGGAGGTCAGGCTTGGGGCAGTGGAAATGAGTCTCTGCAGGCACAAGGCCCAGGGAGGCTGAAGTTGGATGTGGGATGGAGCCGCTTGTGTATGCTAGGACAGATCCTGTGTTTGGATGGGGGAAGAACAGCTGTGAGGTATTTGGGGGGCTGGTGGGAACAAACACAGCAAAGTGGGAGTTGGTGAGCTCCTCTGGAAACACCAGAGATTTTTTTCAAGCTGCTTTTATGTACCACTGAGACTGTGTCTGCACTACATTCCCAGTGACCTGGGTGTTAAATTTTCCTCTGGCTGTGCTGAAGTACAGTTCATGGTTTGTGTCCTCTTGACAACTTTCCTGTGCCCTTGGGTAGGTCTGGGCCCTTGTCAGCCATATTCCCTCTCCAGTGCTCCTCCAGGGTGACTCCAGGGTTTGTCACAGCCTGAGACTTTTATGTCCTCTGTATGTGGGATTTATTTCCTTTGATGCTACAGTTCAGTGCTGCTTTATTTTTTAAAGTCTGTGGCCCTTGTGACTTGGGGAACTGCTGCTGACTTCTGGTGTGCTGAGTGTCTGCTGTGCTCTGGGGCAGCCATTTCCCTCCAATCCCAATGGACAGCGGGGTGGCTGGGAGCCTTGCAGAGGGATTAACTCTGGCTCCTCTTTCTGGGGTATCAGCTTTTCCTTCTGTGTATTTGGATCCTTTGTGCTCCTAACAATGTGCCTGGTTCTTCTCAGTCCTCTGCAAAGGTCTGTCTCACCTGCACAGGGCTCTTCATCACCTGCCTGCTGTGGAGGGGAGATCTGCTGCTCCTGGAAAGTGCCAGTGCTTAATATTTCACTGTCAGGAGATCCTGGCTTGTGCTTTTCATACCCACCCCTTCACAAGAGGTAACTTTTCTAGGAAAAAAAAGTTCCCTGTGTCTACACACCTCCTCTGACAATCAGGTGATACCTCGAGGCCATAGATGTGTATGCAAACCCAGCCAGGGGAAGTGGATACAGTGAGAGGGAGTCTGGGCAGTGAGAATTCTCATCTTGCTTTCAGCAAGGAAATGTCTCCTCCACCCTTGGATTCCATGAAGTGCCATGGGCTCTGCCTGCTGCCCCTCTCACTTCTGCAGAAAGATGGATAACACCATGTCCAGGGAGAGGAACAAGAGCTGAGGTCAGCAGTGGCTCTTCCCAAAGATGCTGTAGCCTAACTGAGCTGATTGGTAACCAGCTGATTGGGAATTTCGGTACTGATGCCAGCTCTGACACTGCCAGCCTTGGTTGATGCTACAGCTCACAGGGTACAGTGCCTTTATAAAGTAATTTTGTTAGTACATTGAGGGAGTTTTATCATACCCAGGATAACCATATCCTTCCTGTTCCCGCTTCAGCTCCCACACTGCTGCCCTGCTCTGGGCCCTGCTGCCTCTTAACTCAGGTGAAACTCAGGTGAAATTGCACTGGCCTCTGAATGTTTGTTATCACTGTGCCCCAAGCTTTCATGTTTGGATATAGCTGCCTACGGGAAGAGAAAGTCCCTTGATTTCCAAGGGGAACTGCTTGTTTGTGCTGTGAAGTCCCTGTTTTCTGGGGGGTGTTGAACCTGTGGTGCTTCCTAAAGGCTACGTAATGGCAAGAATGGAGGATCTTTTCTTTAGAAGTGCTGTGGTGAGGGAAGGGGCTGTGGTGGGAGACTCCCAGGCACTGGAGGTGGGTGCAGAAATCCCCGAGGGGCCCCAAAAGCAAGTCCCAGACTTGCAAGTTCCCTGCAGCTTTGCTGGATTGCACCATCCCTCAGGGCCATGTCAACAGCTCCTGCCCGCGGGGGAAACGGTCCCTTCAGCAACGCTGTTGCTGCAGCAGCTTTGCTTTGTGACAGCTCCACTTCTGCTCCTCCTGGCACTTGGGATCCTTGGAGTGGGTGTTCACCGTGCCTGGTGAGAACAGCGGGGGGGAGTTTGGGGGCAGCATCTTTCGGAGGAGTGACCTGGGCACAGTTCATCTTTGCCATAAACATTCCACAGGGATGCTGGCTGTTTCTGTGTGATGTGGTGATACTGGGGATTATCGCCCTGAAGAGCAGATGCTTTGTTTGTGTCCCACAGCTGGCTTCGAGCACGAAGAGCCGTGTTGGAGAGGAACTGCTTTGCTGCTTGCTGAAGGTGCAGGAAGGGGTAATTAGTGGAGCTGCCTCAGGCTGAGATTTGATGGATGTAGGGAGGAGCAGGGGCTGCAGGGAACTCTCTGTAGGACTTTGAGACAATACATGATCAGAAGAACTGATTGAATGGGCCTGCTTTGGCCTGAAGATCTGGTCACATCCTTTCTGGTGCCTGTGGCTGACTCATACCACTGAGTGTTCCTCAGGAGCCAGTAGCTCCCAGCATCCAAGGTACTGTGTTCATTATAGGGCAGCCTGGAGACATATTGCAGGCAGCTGCCCCAGGGAATGCCACGTTACCGGCAGGCAGCCAGCACAGGCTGGATGCAGATCCATGGGGAGCGGATGCCAGGGCTGGGATGTGCCAGTGAGCGACTCATACCCCTCCCTGCTGTCCTTTGCACTTCCTTGGGCTGGCACGAGGTCTTGTCTTCCTTACCCTGTGCTTTGCTCTTTCCCCTTTCTGGAATTGGAAAGTTAATCTATGGGGACTCTCCAGCGAGTGCCACCCTTCCCAGTATGCCAGTGAGCAGATGGATCCCTCTTTGCTGTCTCACGTCTGCATTTCCAAATGAAAGTGGGATGGTCCTAGATAGAGCCTATTTTGTTCAGCAAGGAGAGCAAATTGGGATTATTTTTTAATGTGAAACTCTTGAATGCAGAGGTTCTGTGCAGGTCTGGCTCATTAGGAAACTTTGCAGAGCTTTTGTTGCCATTGCTAAATGAGGCAAAAGAGGAAGTAAAAGTGGTTCTGTGCTGTAAAGTGGATTTATAGTTTTGTTTTATAATAAACCACAGACTTAGTGACAAGTGAATCCCCCACCTCCCTTTCTCTTTGTTCCACTGCCTCGTTCCTTCTTCAATAGGTGTTTTTACTAAAGGAATTCCCAGAAATATGAGAGGAACTGTTCTTCCTGTAAGCTTGTCTTTTATTGAAATACAAGAGGAAGTTCCTTAGACTTCTGTGAAAAGGTTCAATAGGTCTCGTGGCAGAGGAAGTCACATTTTCAGCATGTTTTACTAATGACGAAGTACTCAAAACTGAAGCCGGAATGAGCAGCCGGTTCCTCTGTTGGAATTCCCTGGGGAGCAGCAGCCCAGCAGGTGGGATCCCACTGCCCTTGTGCTGCCACTCCTGCTTCCTCCCACCCCCCAAAATCCCACAGCAAAGGGTTGGTGCTGGAGCAATAGAAGCTGGGAAGGAGGATGTTTCACTGAGTGCTGCAACTCCAGCTTTCCATTCTGCCTGTTCTCCGGAGCTGTGGGGCTGGAGCCCAGGATGCTGGCCTGTGTGGCAGCATGGGCTGGAGTGAAAACACAGTGCTGGGGAAAACCTGGATGCAGCTGGAATTGCTGATAGAGCTGCCACTGGTTTCAGTGACCGTGGGGTTCCATCTGTGCGTGTCAGTGATGCAGTGTCGGGAGGAAGGGAACTGCCTCGTGTTTGGGCAAAGATGATAAAAATCCCAGTGCTTCCTGAGATCTGTCTTTGTGTTAGATAGCCTAAGTCTGATGCATTGCAGTCTTGTTCTAAACCTTGTAGGGGTAGGAATTTGATCCTTAATGAGTTTTATTATGGTCAGTTACTAAGGGGAAGAAATCCCAGGCTCTGTTCCCTGTGTGAATTGCAGCAGATGAGAATAAATCCTCTGACTCCTCTCGGTACTGAGCTCAGCATGTGGCCACCTTCATCCCTCGTCCTGCTGAAAGCTGCCAGCAGGGAAGGGACAGCGTGTGTGAATTTGAGCAGCTCTTTCTGCTAGATAAGCTGGGGACTTGCTATATATATCAAATTGCCTTCTCTTCCCTTGTATTGATTGGTTGGGGATTTCCCTTTCTAAGAGTGCCTTTGGAGTGGCTGGCATGGCCAGCGCTGTTTTTAGAAGCAGTTAAGCTCGTGCTTAGGGAGAGCACGAGATGGGAGCACTTAAGCGCAGCTGAACTTGCTGACCTGCCCACATCCTTTGAGGTGAGGTTATTAATGAAAGCAGGTCAGTGTGCAAGGCAGTACCTTCATGGGATTTTCCATTGCTGAAGTGCAAACCAGTTTTGAAGGCTCCAGATACCTGGAAATTAAAGACCAAAGGCTCTGGTTTACCCTTCTTAAACTTTGGGGGCCTGAGGTGGGAAAGGGGGATTGTTAAACTCCAGGTGAGATACTGCTTGGTTTTGGGAGGGATACAACCTCCAGAAAAGCCCCACGAAGGGCAAGTTTCCGAGTTCGTTGCTGGTTGTGAAGAACAGCAGTGGCAACACAAAGCCCCGGGAGAGTTTCATTGGGAAGGAGGATGTCCAGGCTGTCAACATAACAAACCATCAGGAGACAGTGTCTGCAAACCCAGGGTTTCCATGGGAGCCAACAGCTCTGACCGTGCCCAGCTTGGACATGCAATCGAAAGTGAGCTCTTAAACTTATTAATAACAGCTCTCAAGGGCTGTCAGCTCCTCTTGTGGTCTTCTGCAACTTGATCGTAAAAACCCTGAGCAGATGTTTGTTGCTCTGTTTTAGAGGTTCTGCCTGTGAAAGGGGGAGCTGGGAACTTAATGTGGTGATGGTACAATTATTGCAAGTTTTGGAGAGGAACTGGCTTTCCCCCAGGAGTGGGGAGGAGCGTTTAGCAGAGCCATGTGTTCCCAGCCACGTTTCAAGGGTCAGTGCTGCAGGGCCTGGCATGAGATCCTCCTCGTCGCTTGTGAGGAGGCTGCTGGAGAAACTGGGCTTGGCTTGGGTGGGTCAAGAGAATAAATCCTGATGCTTCCTTGTCCTCTCAAACCTGCCGATGGTTTCGGTCGTAGCTTTTTCACGTATGTGTTTATGTGGGTTACTAAGAGACGCTTCATTTTATTCCCATGGAAGAAAACTACCCTTGGAGAAAACAGGCTCTCCTAGAAATTTTGCCAGTGGTGAATGGTAGCACTTGAGCTCTGGCCTGGGATCTGCCTCCAGCCAGCAGCACATGGTTCCAGAGCTGAGGAGCCTCAGCCGGAGCTGCAAGTGTGGCTGTCACAGGGCTGTGAACCCCAGTAGTGTTACAGGACAATTACAGGGCATGTGATCACCTGGAATAACAGCAGTATTTTTTGCTTTCAGACACTTTCTGTTGACTGTTTGTCCCAGGGGAGATCCCAGATCCTTGCAGCAGGCACCACTTTAGATGCCAAAGGTGTCCTGGCTGCCCTTTACCAAGGGCTATAGTTTCCCCCATCCATCCTGTCCTCTGGCTGCAGGAACAATCCTCAGAAACCTTAGGACTCCTAAAGTAATACCACATGGGTATGTTTATGCACCTGTATAAAAGAATAATAGTTACATTTGTAATAACAACAGGGCTGAAGTTGTGTTGCTGCTGTTTGGTTAAAATTATTTTAAAATACCCACATGTTGAGTGCCAGGACATGGGTGCTTGGGAAAGCCCTGAGCTTGGCTGGGAAAAGCTGTAGAGGGGTAGAGTGGGGACGTGGCACACTTCAGGACTTTATCTTTGGATTTCGGAGCCTTCTGGTGCATTTGGTTCACATATCTCAGGTTTTTTCTGCAGTCACAAAGATTGCCTTTCAGAAAAAAACTGTGGCGTCAGAGACTCCCCAAGCTGATGGAACTTCAACTTGAACGGGTGAATTCTCCTGGTGCATAATGAGAACGGAGTGTTTGCACAGAGACCAGTTTAGACAGCGCTTCTCCGGCCTGGAGACTTGGGATGTGACCTCAGTAGTGCAGGCATTGTTTCCTTGAAGCTGCTGCTGCATCCTTCCTGAGACTGAGTTGAAGTCAGTGCACAGTGTGGAGGGAGGCACCAGGGCAGCATGAGAGGGAGCCCAGTGCCCACACATCCCTCCCTCCAGAGCTGCAGGACCCCCAGGAGCAGGCAGGAGCCTGGACTGCAGCTGGGATGGGTCCATCTGCACTGCTTTGGGTAGGGACCAGGCAATTGTTTGTACTTGAATAAAGGCTTAATTGTGACTTGAAATGTCCCAACTGCTTTTTTAAAGAAAAGCAAACAAAGCTGGAGAACAACAGGCTGGAGTTACAGGGAACTTTGGAAATGTTTGCCAAAGCTGTGCTTCCTGTCTCTGTCAGTCCGATGGTTATGGAGTTCGGCTTGGAGCCTTGGCTTTGAATTCCTTCTCTGCCAGCTAGGGATGAAAGGCCTGCAGGGTGGGCATGGCACGGGGCGGCAGCAGGGCTCTCTCGGTCTGGGGTTCCTCCATGTGCCCTCATGGAAATGGATGAGGGGTCTGTCCCTCTCTGCGGCTGCCTCGGGCTGGCTGGGATGGGGAATGATGGCAGCGCCTCCGCCTGCCCC
>VWZT01014181.1:354161-365466 GCA_013397055.1 Pachycephala philippinensis | reverse complement strand
CCTGCCCCCGGCCCTGCCCCCACTCCTGTCCCCTGCTCCTTTCCCCCGCTCCTGTCCCTGCCCCTGCCAGCTGCTTCGGAACACGAAGGAGGAGGCAGACGCTGACCTGGCAGGGGACCATCCCCTGTGTGCTGCTGCCACCTGGTGCCACCGGCTGCCCCAGCCCCGGGGCTGCGGCACCGGCAGAGCCACAGCCTTGGGAGGAGAGGGGAGATGAGCTGAGAAACTCCTGCTCCTAGTCCTGGCTCTGCTTCCTTCACTGTCACTGCGTTCCCCTTGAAACTCCGATTTCACTATCATTAATGTAAAGAGCAGAGTCAGCTGGCAGGTGGGCAGGCTGCTGAAATTAATTACGCTTAAAATCATTGCAGAGGTGGATAGCAGTGCTCATTAGGGGTCTGGCAAAGCGCTGGGCTCTGCTCTCTTCCCTCATTATCCCGTACACCTTGATGGCGTCTGGGTGACACTGCTGGACCCTCCAGCTGGGGTCTGTCAGAATCTGCCTGTGCACCTCATCTCGCAGAATCACAGAATGCCTGGCTTGAAAGGGACCTTAAAGATCATTTTGTTCCATCTTGCACACGATATAAACTGTTTTCTGGCTCCTCTGTGGATCCCTCTCTCCTGACTCCTGGCTGAGCAAGATGTGGCAGAGGAAAGGATGGGACAGACAAAATGCTGCTGGGGACATGGTCCTGCAGCTTGGATGCATTAGGATCTCCCCCTCCCCTGTTTCTTCACCCTTCTGCAAAACAAGTTGTCATTAGACTGCTTTGACAGTGTCTGCAGGCTAAGCTGTCCCCTGAGCCTGACACAGAGGTGGCTGGCAGGTCTTGGCTGCAGGTGCATCCCTGGCCCAGCCTATCGAGTTCAGCATTTTTTGAATTCTGGTGATGTTTTCCTCCCCCAAGCTCTGGTCTTGTTTGCCCGTTTCCCCCTCCAGCTCTCTCCACACCCTCTTCTACATTCCTGCATCCTTCCTTCCACGGCTTCCACTGTTCATTCCACCCTCAACAGTCCTCATTTCTACACTGTTCAGCAGCACGAACCCCCAAATTGCCTGTACTCCAGTGCTGCTCCTGCCCCAGTGACCGCTGCTCAGCTCAGTGGCCCCTGTTCCCACCAGCAACTCTGCCCCAGGGTCTGCATTGATCTTCCCAAGCTCTGTGATCCCCAGCCCATCTCTCCTCTCATGTATTTCCTTTCCCAGAATTTCTCCTGTTCACTCTCCCTCTTGTCAGTGGTGCATCCATGGCAGCTCTGGGGTTCAGGCCTGCCCACAGCCATGTGGGCTCAGGGCTCGTGGCAGAGCTACTCTGGACTTTGCTAAACCAGAGCTTTGCTTTTATTGGGTATTAAGCCTGTGGCTGCTCCAGGCACACCTCTGATTTCTCCAGCCTTCTTTCCCCTTCTTTTTTACTGCAGAGGACCTTGTTTCTTTAGAGGGGAAAGGACAAAATACAGTGTCAGCATCCCCTCCTGCCTCTCTGCATTCCTTCTGGCACTCTGCTCCTTTCCCTGCACCAGACACAAGTTCTCCTTTGGTTTGTCCTCTCATCTCTTCCCCTGTGCTGTCTGTTCCTCCCTGTTGCACTATTCCTCTTCCCTCCTTGCTCAGTTTCTCACCTGCCTCTGAATCCTTCCCCGTGCTGTGTACTTTCCACCCTGTTAAAAGCAAAGCTCACCTCTGCTCCTACTCACCTCCTGTGCCTAATTTTTTTTCCCCACTTCTGTGTTAAGTCCCTTGGACACAGCCCAGTCGAAGTGAAGTCCCTCATCTCCTCAGCCTGGAACTGCTGCTGCAAAAACCCTGATCTTGGCAAAATCTCCATGTTATCCTCCCCTCCTTGACCATTTGGGAGGTTTGACTCCGTGGCAGTTGTGCTCCTGAAACCCTGAACTTGCTCTGCCCGTTCTTTCCTTTGCTCTGCTGCTCCTCCTGCACTTCCTTGGGGATTTGCTGTCCCAGCAGGGCTCTGGTTTCTGTCCTGTTGCTCTGTGTAACCTTATCCTCACACACATCCCCTGCCCTCCTTTGCAGCTGGCACAGGCATATTCTGTCCCTCTCCCCCTGTGCCTGGCTGTCAGTCACAGGCCTCGATAATCTGTCCCTGTGTTCCCTGTGTCCCTCCATGGCTGATCCTGGCCTCCAGCACCCTCCCTGTGCAGCTGTATGGGCTTGCCCTGGGAATGGGCACGAGGACCAGCCCAGCACTGGCCATATCTCGGTGTGTTTTTGAGGGCTTTTCTCCCATAGGATGGTGCTGCGCAGTCAGGAGCATTCCTGGCTACAGCAGCTTTTGCTGAACCCTGCAGTCCTGCAGAGAGCTGATTTATGTGTCCTGGCATGAGCTCTTGGGAACAATCCCACATTTGAAACCTAGATGTCCCCACCTGGAATGCAACTGGAGCCTCATCAGCCTTCAAAGAGGTCATGATTGCTTTTAAATATGAAGAAAAATGCTTCCAGGATACTTTAATAATGACCTGACTCTTCAGTTGGATGACCAGGAAGGGTTTGCAAGCCGTGACCTCCTCCTGGTGGCTGTGGGTGAGCCGGGGTGGGATGTGGTTCTGTGCCGTGGGCTGAGTGAGGCGGTGGCCGTGCCTTGCTCTTGTTGGCCTGGGACCATCCCCTGGCATTTAGGACGGGCCGTGCAGTGCCATGGCAGGTGCCCCTCTCCCCTGGGGTAATTCCTCTTGCCCTCCCCACATCTCCCAGGTGGGGTAACTTGGAACATGAGACGCAGTCTGTGATCCCAAGCCACCGATCCTGGGAAGAGCAGCTGGAGTTTGGGGTGTGCCGAGGTCACCGTGGGCAGCTCTGCTTACCCAAAGCCTGTGGAGATTCATGTATTCAGACCTGGACTAAAAACAACTATTTAATGGAGTTTTAAATACTCCAAGCAACAAAAAGGACAACTTTTCCCATAAGCTTGATGGAATTTATTCCATTCTGAAACTTCATGTACCAGTAATTGGATTGAGATCTGTCCTTGTCAGCAGGACTGATACTTTGCATAAATACTGCAGTATATTGAAGAATTCTTTTATTTTATTATCTTCGGGTTTTTAAGCTGCATAGGTGAGCTGGTTTTGCTCTGGATCAGTACATGAGATTGGTCTTCCTGCTCCAAGTGTGCTGGCTGAGCTCTGGCAGTTGTAGCTATGGTCCCAGCAGTGCTGGGGACAGAAGTGCCACCAGTCTGTCCCCTCTGCCATCACTGCTATTATACATTTTTGCAGTAGACTTTTTGCCAGTCCCTGTTGAGCAGCTCATGTGGAGGTGCCTGTGAGATCCTCTAAGCTGCACTTTCAGCAGCCCTTCATCCGTGGGTAATTCTGCATCTTGGAATTCAGCCCTTCCCCCTGGTTAGACCATAAATTATGATCCCTTCACACTGCAGAGCAATCTGAATACTTTGGCAACTCGTCACCATCATCTGGTATTGCTGTGACATTCCTGGGCTCTGGTAGCCCGATCTTTTCTTTTTCATAGTTATTCAGCAGTAAAAGAGTTTTGTTGTTGAAGAGCAGCTGGTCGTGGCCTTCATTAGAAACAGCCCTCTGAGCTGTAATTTTGTTTAAAATAACAAAGACCGGCCCATACAATCTGCTTTGCATGTAACTGTGGGGTCTGACAATTATATTTTTAGCCTCTAATTAGTCGGGAGGCTTGAGATGGCTGTTTCTGTTTCATTTGGGATCACAATAAGGCCAATAGGTTTGCTGGTTTTTTTCCTTCTAACATCCCCTGTATAATATTGGAGTTGTTCTTCCCCTTTAAGTGCACCAGGACCAACTCTACAATTTTAGCTGAAATTAAAGCAAAAATCTCTGCCTGGGGCAGATGCTGAGTGCAGAGAGCTCCGCTCCAACTGCAAACAATTGCTGGAGTTTTATGAGCAATTAAAATCGAGTCTCCTAGCAGGGAGTGAGGAGCTGCCAGGGGCCACCCACCTCGCCTGGGGCACCCACGACACCCCTGCAGCCGGGAAGCCTTAGCCAGCTCTTGCTCCCTTTCCCAGCTTTCCAAAGCTCCATGTGTGTATGTGCCCTGACGGGCATCCTCCCTCCTTCCCATGGGATCTCTGCTCCGTGTTGTTCTGGCAGGTGATGGCAGGAGTGGGTGCTGTTCCTCATTATTCTGTGTTCCCTGTGCCCTGCCCACCGTGGTTAATCCCACTGTGCTGGAGGCAGGACTTCCAGCTTTTCTCAAAGGTTCCTGTAAATCGACAACACTGTGCTTTCATGGCACCTCCGTGCGGCCTGCGGAGGCAGAGGGAGAGGAAGCGATTCTCCTGGGTTTTGAGAGCCCGGCTGTTTGTGCGGATTGCTGGGATTCCCAGTTCCTGTTGCATCCTGGCTTGGATTGCAGCTGAGAGGGGACCTGGGTGTTGCAGGCCAGAGCTGCAGTTTGAAAAAGGAACAGTCCTTTTGTAGTGTTTGTAACAGTCTGGCCAGGGCCGAGACTGAGCATCCTGGAGGATGCAGGCAGAGCTTGGTCGTGGCCAGGTTGTTCCAGCAGCCTCTTCCACCATCTGCAGGGAACGGGGACAGAGGTTTCCAGACACTGCTCCAGTCCCTGCCACTCTGTTTCGAACCAGGAGGGGTAAAGATCCCTGGAGGCAATAGCGTGGTTGCATAAGGAAGTGTGGTGTGAGTCACATGAGCAGGAGGCTACGGGAGAGCAAACGAAGGGTTTTACAAGGGTTTTACGAGTGTTCTCAACTCTGACACGGCTTTATTATCTGAGGGCTTGGCTCCCTGACCGAGAGTTCCAGAGGAGGTTACAAGCTATAAAAATGTTCAAGAGAAGTAAGTTATTTTCTCTACTTCTCCCAGCACAGGTGTGTCAGGTGGCATCACCTCACCAGCCCCACCAGCAGCACCAGTGCTGTCCTGTGCCTCCCTCCAGCGAGCGATGGGGAGGGCAGGCAGCTGCTGGCCCCACGCTCTGCCCCTGACTGCGCAGCAGCAGAACAGCCAGAGACTCTGGGCTTTGGGGTGACTTGGGGGTGAAGAAACTCAACATGAGCTGTCAGTGTGCACTGGCACCCAGAAACCAGAGACAGGACAGGGGGGGAATGAGTTCAAACTGAGAGAAGAAATTTAGGTTGGATATATTGGGAAGGAATTCTTCTCTGTGAGGGTGGGGAGTCCCTGGCACAGGTACCCAGAGAAGCTGTGGCTGCCCCTGGATCCCTGGAAGTGTCCAAGGTCAGGTTGGATGGGGCTTGGAGCAGCCTGGTCTTGCCCATGGCAGGGGCTGGAACGAGATGAGCTTTAAGGTCCCTTTCAGCCCAAAGGATTTTGTGATTCAGTGAGTCCATCTGTGTGTAAAGGCCATTGTTCTCTTTTATCTTCTTTCCAGTGCCATCTTTTTTGTCTTGGCTTTCTCTGTCCCTGGTCCCCTCTTCATTCAATTCTGTAGCACTAGCCTCCACCTTGGCATAGCAGGTGGCCAACCCCAGCCCATCCCCTGGGGGTGGGTGACCAAGATTTTAAGGGGAGCTTCTGACCTGGATTTTGGGGTAATCCAGCCTCTTGCATGGGAAGCAGCTCCTTGAGCAGCTGCCAAACCTGACTTCCACAGGAGAAGTTGTTGGGTCCAGCCCAGAGAGGTGCTGGACAGCGTTGCTGTGGGCAGCTGCCCCTCTTTCCCAAGGGCTGGAAGCCACAGGGGCAGAGCCAGCAGCCAGTGGGACATGGCAGCCTTTGAAAGGAGGAGGGCCATGGCCAGCCCTGAAACAGGGGGATGCATTTGAGGTGCCAGCACAGGAGCACATGGAACTGCACAAGTGCTCGAGCGAGGCTGCCTGGGGGCCTGGGCCAGGTGTCATTCGGGTAAGGCTGGAGGTCCTCAGAGGTACAAGCAACACTTGGGGTTTTGTGGTATCTCCTGGCTTTTTCTCACCCTGTAAATCCTCAGGAACCCCTTCAGCTCTGCCCCTGTTCCCACAGGAGGAGGAAGGCCCTGGGGACGCAGGAGCAGCAGCATTCCAGCAGGCTGAGCTCATGGGGCTGCCTTGGATTGCCTTCCTCTTGGGCAACTGGCTGTCCAGAGGAGCTGGGGGATGGGAGTGAGGAGGAACCTCCTCACCCATGATGCAGCCACAGAGTTTCAGTGTCTGGTCATTACTGACTTGTACAAGGAAGGAACTGAGGAACTGCACTGTCCATTAGCAGTGATTGGATACCTTGGTACACAGCACACTGCAGGAACAGTACTCCAGTTGTCAATAATTCAAGTATCTTCAGATTTAGTGAAAAAAGCATATTTAACCTTTTTCTTCCCTTTCTTCCCCACAAACTAATTGTGCTTCTCATGTCACTTATAAGTCAGAGGTTGGCAGTGACTCTGCTGGTGTCTCCTGCTTCTGTGAAGGCTGATATGTGAGATCATTTGCTAAGGAGTGGGAAAAAGGCTTTTACAGTTCAAAAGGGCCAGACTGATCTGGGTTTGAAGGGTGATAGTGCAGTATTTGGCTTTTTCTGTTTTCATAGGAAATTTGATTCCCAGTGGAGTTTTTTTTTCCAAAGTTTCCTGGAACTTGGTGATCTGCTTTTAAATATGACAGAATGGTTTGGGTTGGAAGGGACCTTCCAGGCCATCTCTTTCCAACCACTGCCATGGGCAGGGACACCTTCCACTGTCCCAGGCTGCTCCAAGCCCCATCCAGCCTGGCCTTGGGCACTGCCAGGGATCCAGGGGCAGCCACACCTGCTCTGGGCACCCTGTGCCAGGGCCTCCCCACCCTCCCAGGGAACAATTCCTTCCCAATATCCCATCCATCCCTGCCCTCTGGCACTGGGAAGCCATTCCCTGTGTCCTGTCCCTCCAGCCCTTGTCCCCAGTCCCTCTCCAGCTCTCCTGGAGCCCCTTTACGCCCTCTGAGCTCTCCCTGGAGCCTTTTCTTCTCCAGGTGAACATGCCCAGCTCTCCCAGCCTGGCTCCAGAGCACAGGGGCTCCAGCCCTCAGAGCATCTCTGTGGCCCCATAAAGATAAGAATTAAATATAGAGATGTATTGCACAAGTCTGGAGTCCTTTCTGACCTCCCATTCCTTTCTCCTGTCCTTTCCTGTCAAGTGCGTGGTGGGATGTGAGAGATGAACTGAAAGGCCAAGGATAACGATTCCAACCTGGGCACAGCAGCAGCAGGGTGGGAGCAGCTGCCTCACGGTGGGAATCACGTCTCAACAATGACTCCTCGGTTCTGGCATTCAGCTTGGCCTTCTGATGTGTGGGTGTCAAACCTGACTTAATTCTGGGCTGGGAAGGAAATCCCTGAGTGAAGGAAAGCCTTGGGCAGATATTCAGAGCTCTTCTGTAGCCAACACAATTCCTGAGTGGCGGAAGGAGGGGGATTCCCAGCTGGGGTGTGTTGTGTGAGGTGTTTAGATAATCTCCAGTTACACATTTGTTGGCATTTGTATTTCATCTGAGGAGGAGGAAGGTTAAAATTAATGGTGGCAAAATTTACAGAAGACCTTGAGCATTCCCAGAGCTCTGATGTGCTACAGGGGACTGGCAAAAATCAGGTTTGGTTGGTGAGCTCTGAGCCATCCTCGAGCTACACTGAAATAGTGAAGATCCCTGCTTAAAATATCTTTGTATTTAAAAAACACTGGGACACACACGTGCAAATTTCTGTGCTGCTTCACAGAATCCCAGAATAGTTTGGGTGGGAAGGGACCTTAAAGCCCATCCAGCGCCACCCCCTCCGTGGGCAGGGAAACCTTCCACTGTCCCAGGCTGTTCCAAGCCCCGTCCAGCCTGGCCTTGGGCACTGCCAGGGATGGGGCAGTGAGAGGCTGCTCAGGCAGACCAAGTGGTACCAGCACAGGAGTGCCCAGGACTCAGCCCATCCCTGGTCCCAGTGTTTAATTGTGGATAATTCCATCCCCTATGTGGGGCTGGAAGAGCAAAGCAGAGGCAAAATGGGGGCAGATGAGAGAGATGTTGGTGATCAACTGATTTTGCATTGGAGACACCTGAAAACCTTGAGGAAGGGTCTCTTCCTCCATGGAGCTCCCAGGATCACCTGTGGGACCATCTGGTCCGGTTGGAAAAGATCTTCTTGGAGCAGGACCTTGTTCAAGTCTTGCTGCTTGGCTTTTCTCTTCCTACAAATGCCTCCTGTGACCTCTCTCGAGCAGGGCAAAGCTGGCAGAAGGAGCTGCTGGTTTTTCCTGATATTTGGAGTGTTTGCATCCTGCCCCACCTCCCAGGCACGACCAGATTGGATTTTAGAGGTGTTTTCCTCCCATGACCACAGTGATCTCCAAACACTCAAGTTCCCCGTGAAGCATCTTCCCCAGGTCCTCGAACCACAAGGACCAAGTCTGTCTTCCTTCAGCTCCCTCCTGTGGGTTTTGTACCCATGGGGCACTGGCTGCTGTGTGCTTATGTGACAAGTCCTGGGTGCTGTGTTAGTGAGTGGCCAAAAGGATTTGGTGTGTCCCCATGATGCTGAATCTGATTTCCAGCAGCTCCTGGAAAGGGCACAAAACGGAGGTTGGCAAGGATAGGTACAGACAGGGCACTGACCTTGGGGGTCTTGATTTTTTTCCCCCTCTATGTTCACACTGGAATACCATTCCTGTAAATTAAATTTCTAAACTAAATTCCTGTAAGCTAAACTTCTGCTCTGGGGTGTCTCCTCTTTGCTGCAGGTGAGACCCGTGGAGGAACAAGAAGAGACTGATCTGTGATTGAACCAGGAGTGCTTGGACGGTGTCTGAGGATGGTGAGTCCATGTCCTATTTCCTCTCCACAGGATGGACATTGAGAGGCTGGAGCGTGTCCAGGGAAGGGAACAGGGCTGGGGAAGGGGCTGGAGCCCCAGGAGAGGCTGAGGGAGCTGGGAAAGGGGCTCAGCCTGGAGCAAAGGAGGCTCAGGGGGGACCTTGTGGCTCTGCACAACTCCCTGACAGGAGGGGGCAGCCGGGGGGGTCGGGCTCTGCTCCCAGGGAACAGGGACAGGAGGAGAGGGAACGGCCTCAGGCTGGGCCAGGGGAGGCTCAGGGTGGACATTGGGAAAATTTCTTCACTGAAAGGGTGGCCAGCCCTGGCACAGCTGCCCAGGGCAGGGGTGGAGTCCCCATCCCTGGAGGGGTTTAACAGCCCTGTGGATGTGGCACTTGGGGACATGGGGCAGTGGTGGCCATGGCACTGCTGGGGATGGTTGGACTCAATGATCTCAGAGAGCTGTTCCAACCCAAATGATTCCATGATTCTGGTCTGCCTCTGTCCTCTGTGGGTGGTCTTGTTCTTTGTGTGTCCAAATCTTGTACTGCTGCTAAATGTAGGAGAAGAAATGCAAGAATGAGCAAGAAGGGTGGAACATTATTGTGTACTGTATACAATAAAATAATAGAGAGGATTTATCACTGTCATCAAGATGCTGTTAATAGGACACATTTACCCTTAAACCTCTGATTGGAATATATTGGGAAAAGAAGTAAATAAGACTGGAGCCCCCTTCTGTCTCCCTGGACTACTGACATAGTCATCCAGTTTTTGTGCCTTACTTATTTATTTTTTCTTTAAAACTTACTGCTGGGGTTTCTCATTGTGTTCCTCTGTCGCCTCTCAGTGAAGGATTTCACACCGTGTTAATAACAGCTCTGGTGCCACCAAAGGAGCAGAAATTTCACAAGAATTAGTCACAGAAAAATGTGGTAGAAAAGAATCTGAACTACAGCCAAAGCAGCCAGATTGCTGATAAACTCGGATAAAGGGCCTCTAATGCCTCCAGCAAGAAATAACCCAAAATACAAGGGATCTGCTGGGAGGAAAAAAGCTGGAGACTGGGAATGTTGAAAGATATGCTGAGTGTCCTGAGGGGGGTGGTTTGAAGAGGGGTAATCTGCATGTGGGCTGTGGGTGGGCAGAGCTTGAACTTGCTGCAGTGACATGGATCAGCACCAGCTTCGTGTTGTGGGGGACGGAGCGCTGAGGAGAACAGCAGAGACAGACAAAGGGCTGGAAATTCAGATTGAGGACATGAAAATTTAGGTTAAACATGTTAGAAAAAATAAAAGATAAAAATCTGGCAGAGTGCTCGAGGAAATGGTGACGTCTCCTGAGGGATTGTCCCCGATGTGTTTTGTTAACAACTGGAATAGGAAAGGAAACGTGCTTTCTGCATTAGCTGAACTCTCAGCTCAAGTAGTCACACATACAGCATTTTTGCTGTAGTCCCTGTCCTCATGCTCCTGGTGCTGCCTCAAGACCTCCTCTGTGTCCTGCTGGAAGAGCTGATCCCTGCCCTGAAGGGTGAGGAACTTGGTCTGGGGTGGAGAGGTGAAAGTCCTCACCTGTCATAACCTGATAAAGGATCTCACACTTCAGCTTGGAGCTGCCCTGGCATCACATTGCAGGTGTAAAACCCAACAGCTTCTCTGGGTGGAACTGAGGTGAGAGGGATGCAGACATATCCAGATATTAATGAAAATAAAGGGAACAAACACATGGAAAATGCATCAACAATCCCTGCAGGAAACATGAAGAAGGCCAGGCTGGGCCCCCTGAGGACAAGACTGGTCAGACACCCGAGTGACAGGGCCCAGTGAATGCTGCAGGGGAGCATGGCTCAGGTGTGTGCCCTCACCTGCCAGGACCTGCAGCTCCAAGATTTGGCAATCCAGAAACTATTTATTGATGTCTTATGAGCCCTTGGTAGGTTTTCCTTCCATGAATTCATCAGGCTTTTAAAAACCAGGTGAAGATTTGCAGTTGTGTCAGAGCTGTGCTGCTGAGCGCCGCTTGCTTTGTTTTGGAACCAGCCCGCTGTTGTTTTGGCTGGTTCTTGTATTGAGAATAACAACAAAGTGTGGTGGTGCTGCCTGTGAGCATCTCCTGCCCTTCAGGACTTTGTGGATCTCCACACATTCCCCTTAGACATCTGAAGAGCTCTAGTCTTTTACATTCTCTGCAGCAAAGCCACCTTTAGTTCTCATCACCCCTCCCTGGACCTGTTTGTTTGGTTGTTTTTGGGTTTTTTTTGAGTGCACAGACTGGAATTTTGGATTTACTAAAACATAGAAGCTTTTCTTTTCCCTGTACTCCTTTCCTGTGTCTGGACAAACCTTACCCTGACCTGGCCCTGCCCACCCTTGGGTGTAATCATTGTTTGATTTCTTCTGCATGAGAGGGTTTCCTGCTCCTTATGAGTACCCAAAGACGCCTTTACTGTTTCAAAGGACCTTCTGAAAAGGTTTTTTAATATTTTATTAAAATGCTCCTGTGATTTTTTGAAAAGTATTTCTTCATTTTGTAAAAAAATAAAGCAACCAACA
>VWZT01014181.1:319503-349014 GCA_013397055.1 Pachycephala philippinensis | reverse complement strand
CCCGCCCCCGCGCTGCCGCCGCCCGCTCCATTTTCTGTGTCGCCCGTCACGGAGACGCTCAGATGGCAGAGCAGCGCTCGGCGGCCCTGGGAGGGAGGTGGAGTCTGCCCGTCCTCCGCCCGCCCTCCCTCCATTGTCAGCGGCGGCGGCGGCGGCACCTGCTCGGCCGCCGGCGGCCGGGATGCTCCTGCCCTTCCCGGCGGAGCGGGGACGCTGCCGCAGTGCCGGGGCCGCGGCCGCAGCTCGGAGCCGGAGGGAGGAGATGCTGCTTGTGCCTGCCCGGCCCTGCTGCCGCCTCGGGAAATGAACATGAGTCTGCCAGGCCGCGTCTCCTGTTCCATGCTCAACTGCTTTGTAAGTGCTGCTTTTTATTCCCCTTCTCTCCTCCATGGAAGCGGGGCCGTGCGCCAGCTGCGCTCTCCAGCTCACATGCCGGTGGAGGCATCCTCTGGATCTGCCCAGGGAGAAGGGGGATCCCCTTCTCCCCGCTCCCACATGCCGCCGGAGGACACCGCGGCCCGTCCCTGCTGCCCTGGCCGGGCCCAAGGGCACAGCGGTGCCCGGCGCCGCGGGCCGAGCCCCGGCGGGCCCCGGGCACAGTGTTGGGCCCCGCAGGCTCCACGCCTTGCCTGGAGCTGGAAAATTACCGTGCGAGAACAGCCGACCCCCGGGGAGCTGCACAGCCCTCCCTGGCTGCGGGTGTGCAGGACCCTCCGCTGCTGCTGCTGTGCTGTGCTGAGAGGGGGTCCTTTTATACCTTCAGGGAGAGGGGGTTTCCTGCAGACCCACCCTCAGCCCCCCAGGGCACTCCTGGCCAAATGGGCTCCGAGGGCTTCAGGAGGCTTGTGAAGAGAGCAGGGTGCTGACCCCTGCCCTGCCGGTACCCGGGATGGGGCTGTGGCAGGAGGGGATGCTCAGCCTCTGCCCGCCCATGCTGCAGGCGAGGAGGGACTCAAGGACACCCAGGCGGGTGGAGAGCTCAGGCTGCCCTGTTCCAGTTCTTGCTGCTCGCTGGGATTTCTCTGCGAACTGCAAAGTGGCGATGGGAGAGGATCTCTGCTCCCTGGCTGCCGCACCGGCACGCGGGCACACACCTTCCCTTTGTGCTCTCCTGGGCTGGTGCCTCACTCCGAGTGAGCCACTGGCAGGAGGGGCCCCGAGCCCCCCGTGGTCTCCAGTCAGCATCGGCTGCTGCTGGAGCAGGTGCTGTGCCCTGTGTCCCTCACAGCATGGTGACTGGGGCAGTGCCTTTGCCTCCAGCTGGGGCTGATGCTGAGTTTTATGAAGGCTCTAACAGCATGTTACATGCGTGCAGGTTCCTTGGATATGGGTTGTGAGGGGTCTGGCTGCTCCTGTCTGAGGTCCAGGGATCACCTCAGGCCAGGCTGTTCCCGTGGGTGCTGAGGCTTCAGCTCCTGTCAGTAACACAAGAGGGATTCAGCAGCATTTTAAATATTCCTGAGCCAGAAGGATTGGGATCTCCTTTCTTCAGGTTGAAATTGGGATTCTGGCTTGGGTTACATATCCAGAAAGATATGTCATTTTAAAATATTACTCAGTGCTTACAGAACACAGTGTTTCCTGGTAAATGCTAGAGCCTAGAGCTAGAGTTAGAGAACAAGCAGCATTCTGAAGAAAACATTGCCACACCAAATACATGTGGAATTAGCACCATCCTGGACTCCCAGCAGTGAGCATCTGCAGCTGAGTGTCCAGGTGCCATTCCTTTGGACAGCAGCTCAGTGATGTGACAGGGCCTGGGTGAGGGCTGGTGAAAATTGGCACCAAGAGTTCACACGAGAGCTCAAGGAGCATTGGGACAATGCGCTGAGACACATGGTGGGATTTGAGGTGTCCTGTGCAGGAGTGGGACTTGATGATCCTCACCCCTTGCAGCTCAGGATACTTTGATTGTATGGGTGAACAAGGATTCCCATGTTCCAGACTGAGACGTTGTTGTAGGGTTATGTGTATCTTCTCCTCCAAAAAATTCAGCCTCTTCCCAGATTTCTTTGGTCTGAGAGTGAAAACGAAAACTCCCAAAAGAAAGCAGTCCTTAAGAGGAGGAAGAGTAGGCTGACACTGGACTGTAGGTGGAAACCCTCAGTGTCCTGGTGTGTCTGCTCTGGTGCTGGGGAGCAGGTAACGGAACAGCTGACATGACAAGTTACTGTCACATCAGTCCCCTGTGGCCAAGGTGTGTCTGCTTGGCTTTCCAAACACCACTCAGCTGGAAGAGGCGGGACTTGGAGGCTTCAGCCTTTCACTGTGCTGTGGGCACTCTCCAACAGCCCCAGGAACTGCTGGGGTCTGGAGGCAGAACAGGCATTTCCATGCACAGGTATCCCCAAGCTCCTGGGGTGCCAAGAGTATCCAGCAGCTTCAGTTTTTGGCTTTCACAGCACGTGCTGGCTGAGGCTGTCTGACTGTGTGCTCTGTTTGCAATGCAGGGTGAGGAAGGCCCTCCCAGTTTGGAGTACATCCAGGCCAAGGACTTGTTCCCCCCAAAGGAGCTCATAAAGGAGGAGGAGTCACTGCAGGTAAGGAAGTAAAAACACCCAAACAGCTCTGGGATGTGGCAGGCTGGGCTCTGCAGAGCAGCTCTCCAGCCCAGCAAGTCCTGGAGGCCATGGGCTGGCCGGTGCCAGGGCCCATTCAGAGCAGCAGGTCCTTGTGCGTGGGGGCCAGGCCGGCTGCTCCCGAGGCCCTGTCCGTGCCTGCCCAGCCCTGGCAGGACGTGTCCGGCATGGCCAGCACTGCAAGCGCAGCTGGAGCCGATGCAGCCCGGGTGCTCTCTGTCGGAATGTGCTGCTGCCTGCCCGGCCCCGCAGCCTGCACCAGGGAGACTCCCCGGGACAGGGGCATGTGGGGCTGGGACAGGGGGATGTGGGGCCATGCTCTGTGGCTCCGGCGTGCGGCTGCACTGCCTGCTCTCTCCCCGTACACGCTGCTCCTGGCGTTTCCAGCTGCACGGCGGCTGGAAGAGGGACCCTCCATATGGTGCCAACCTCCCGCTGCAGAAAGCCCTGGGAAGAGCCCCGGGTGCTGTTGCTGCTGTGCAGCAAGGGCAGCGTTCCCTCCTGGGGATTGGTGATTCCTTTAACATCATCCGGTGCTCATCGTCCTCCTCCTGGGGCTGCAGCCAGGCTCACCTTGTTCTTGCTGCTGCTGCAGTGTTTGAGTTTGTTCTGAGGCTGTCACTGCCTTGGCAAACGGTGCTGGGGAGAGCAAGGGCTGAGAGCTGTTGGCTTGAAGGAACAGCTACAGGCTGGGGACTTGTGCGGGGTCAGGGCTGCAGGGCTGAGGCTTTGTGGGGTGAAGCTGCTGAAGCGACTGTGAGCTGAGACTCCTGGAGAAGAGCAGACTCTGCCTTAGTTTGCTGCATGGAGAAGTAAAGTTCAACCCTCGCAAGGGTAATTTGCCTTCAGTAAATCGTTAATTTGTTGTAAAGTGGAGTGTTCAAGGCCAGGTTGGATGGGGCTTGGAGAAACCTGGCCTAGTGGAAGGTGTCTCTGCCCATGGCAGGGGTGGAACTGGATGAGCTTGGGTTGGGATGTCACTCCCAGCCCAAACCATTCCAGGATCCTGTGACTCTAGAAGGATGCCATCAGTTGATAACAAGCTGTATTCAGGCACCTGCTGGTTTATTCCAGGATTTCCCTCTGTCGGTTCTTGCAGCCTTACCAGCCCCTTTCTGTTCTGTCTCCCTTCTGTTGCTGTGTGAAAGAGCCACGTAAGCAGGAGAAACACATGCCAGATAAAAACAGCTCTGGCAAGCATGCAGAAATCAACTGCAGAAATAAAAAGAGGACATTCTCTTAGGCAAATAATTAATATTTTTCAAGAGTGTTCGGACATATGCCAGTCTGGGGTGGTTATTTTTGTACAAAGAAAGGAGAAGTTGTTAGTACAGTTGTCACTTGAAGTCTGAAATCCAGGAAATTCAGGTTTTTATACCCAAGCCATAGAAACAACTTCAAAATAAAGAGAAGGTGGTCTGACTTGTACTAATTACAGTGTAATGAATTGTGTCATCATCTGCCCTGTCTGGCAGGTTTCAGCTCTGGCTGAAATGATAAATCATCGTGACATTTTTTGCATAATTGGTTACCGACATCACCTGGAGTAGGTGGCATTCAGAGAACAGGAGGAGCTTGATTAGCAAAGGACAAAGGGGCCTGGTGAATTTTTGGCTGTTCTGCCTTCTTTTTTTTAAATATAAGGAAAGTCAAACATGGCTGTCTGCCAGGATCCCCTGTTTTAAAAATAAGTATGGCATGTCCACACTGATGGGGAAAGATACTTGATTATCTAGATATTTTTTTAAAAAATGGAATACAGGTAACTTTAATGAAGCTTTCTTGCAGTTTAATCAGGACAAGCTTCCTCAGTCATGTAAATAACTATATATAGAGAATCCCTGAGAGCTTTGTTAGCAGGAACTGGGCACATCTTTGGTTCTTTTGCTTACCTGGATGGTACTGCTGAGTCTCACAGTGCTGCTGAGGGCCCCCTGTGTTTAAATGGCACAGCAGGATCACGTAGGTGACACTGCCCTGGGGCAGAGGCTTCTGATCAATCCCAGAATCTCAGAATTACTGAGGTTGGAAAAGACCCCCGAGACCATCAAGTCCAACCTGTGGCTGACCCCAGCATTGTCACCCAGCCCAGAGCACTGAGTGCCCCATCCAGTTGTTCCTTGGACACCTCCAGGGATGGTGACACCACCACCTCCCTGGGCAGCCCCTTCCAGTGCTTCCCCAGGGTGTTGGGCTCTTTCAGGAGCTGTGCAGAGCACTCCCCATCTTCTCTCTGAGCTGTCCTGCAGTCATGTCTCTCTCCATGCCTCTTGTGCCAGGGCTGGTTTCCCCTCTCCGAAGAGCAGGGACCGTCAGTCCCTCTGTCCCCAGGCCAGCCCTCGCTGCCAGGTGTGCATGACACACACGTGATCCTTCAGGAGGTGCTTGCTGGCTCCCAAGGTGTCCTTGGGCAGAGCTCCATGTGTGGGGCTGGGCACTGGGTGCCGGTGCTGTCAGTGCTGCTCTCCAGGCACGAGGAGCACGTTGCTACGAACGGTTCCTTGGGAGATGCACTGCAGAGGCAATGGGAGAGTGGCTCTGGGAGTTGCAGGGCACAAAGCAGCTGTGTGACCTGACCTGGTGCTGTCTCCCTTCCAGGTGCCATTCACTGTGTTGCAGGGCGAGGGGGTGGAGTACCTGGGCCATGCCAACGACGCCGTGATCGCCATCTCCAACTACCGCCTGCATATCAAATTCAAGGACTCTGTGATCAATGTGAGTGTGGCTCTGCCTGCACCATCAGCCCTCGCAGGGTCTCAGAGCAGGGAGGGGTGGGAATACCCCGTTCCTGGGGGCTGTGGCACAGGAAGGTGCCTCTTGGAGGATGCCAGGCCTGGGCGTGTGGTTGCTGTTTTGCTGCTGTATTTAGGTGTGAGGATGGGGTTTTCCTTTGGATTGGATAGCAATTAGGTTTTTCCTTTGCTGTTTTCTTTAAATTCAAGCATTAACCTTGGTGGTTTTAAGGCTGTTGAGGTCTCTTGCAGGCCAGTTTTAATGAGACTTCTCACCAATGCAGAGTCAAGCAGTGGGAGCCTGAGGCTTTCGTTCACTGCCTTGACTTGCCATCTCTTCCTGCAGCTGTTGTTTGGCTCAGTTACCTGTGCTTGGCTGGATGTGATTGAGTCAGGAACTGGCCCCAAGTGGGAGATTACCGAGGGAGAGAACAGAAATCAGAACAGTAATCATGGAAGGAGCTCTGTGCTGACTCACAGAGCTCCCTAACCCTGGGAGTGGGTTTGTAGTTCACAGAAGCAGCTCGTGACTGGTGGAGCTGTGCTGGAGCGTGAGGAGCCTGCGGGCACAGCTGCTGGGGCTGCTCTGGCCTGTGGTGTGCCTTGTCATGCCCTACATCTGTCCCTCCCTCGCAGGTGCCTTTGAGGATGATGGAAAGTGTGGAGTGTCGGGATATGTTCCAGCTTCACATCGTCTGCAAGGACTCCAAAGTGATCAGGTATCTGGTTTATTGCTGTGCTGCAGCTGCTGCAGGCTGTGACCAGCTCTGTTGGCTCCCTCTGTGCTGCCGTTGGAACTGAGCTGTCCATGGTCAGGGTTCTTAAGCTGGGGGCCATGTTCCTTTTCCTGTCTCAGTCCTGGCTGGATGAACATCCCCGCTGAGGGTGATTTACCTTTGGGTTTGCAGGTGCCATTTCTCCACCTTCAAGCAGTGCCAGGAGTGGCTGAAGAGGCTGACTCGAGCCATCGCCCGCCCCGCCAAGCCCGAGGACCTCTTTGCGTTCGCCTACCACGCCTGGTGCCTGGGGGTGTGTGTGGATGAGGAGGATCAACATGCGCACCTCTGCCGTCCTGGTGAGCTCCTGGCCTGGCCCCTCCTGCTCCTCTGGCCAGCAGTATTGCAGTGACACTGAGCTGTTGTCATAAACCCTGTCCGGTTTCAAATTTGCCTTGCTGGGTCATCCTGAGCCTGGCCTAGAGATCCAGCTGATGGCCAGATGCTGCTGGATAAGAAGCACAGTGAAAGGAATTAATTATAAACACAGCAAGAAACTTTCTGAGTCAGCAGCACAGGAGCAGCTTTCCCCTTTCTCCTCGTGAGAAAACATCCCATACTGAAGTTCCCTCATCACAGTGATGGAGACCTCAGGCAGTCCTGTCCTGGAGTGGCAAACAGCATCAGTTTTGGTACAGCCTAATTAATGTGAGCCCATCTGCATCTCTTCTCCAACACCCAAAAATGCTGTGACATTCCCAGGATCAGGTCTGTGGAGAGCTCTGGCTAATCCTTAGACAGGCACAAATCAAATCTTTGAGTCCTTGAAGAGAAAACCAGAGCTGTGCTGGTGCCCTCGTGTGGACTGGGAGTTTCCCTTCCCTGGGAACACAAAGTTTGCTTGCAGTTGCTTTGTCTTATCCTTGATGAAGCTGTTAAAAAAAGCAATTAAAATGAGTGAGAAACCTGGCTTTAGACTGAAAAATGTGCTGATCCTAGAGGGGAGCAGCAGTAGCCTGAATGGAATGTCCAAAGACAGGCTGGGTGGAGGGATGGGGTTCAATAATACAGCTATTCCAAGAGAAGCTGATAGGGGAAAGGTAAGCTCTGTGTCCTTAGCATGCCCCAAACCCCAGCAGTCAGAGATATTTGCTGTGTTTCCTTTAGGGAAAGTATTATTCTCTAGTATAAATAAACTCACCTGTGCAAGTTCTTGCTGCAGGATATGACTGAGGCAAAGAGCTTTGCAGTATTTATTTATTAACAAGATTTGACACTGGAGCAACAAAGGCACCCAGAATTTGTGAGGCAAGGCTAAACCATGGGAGAGGAAACCCTGAGTCAGCGTCTGAGAGCAGTCTTGAGGAAGGAGCTGCCCGGGGTGGGTGCTCAGTGCTCCTTGCCGTGGGGTTCCTGACATCCACTAGGGAAGCTGTCTCTGCCAAAAGGGCAGAAGTGGATTAAATTAACTCCCAGACCCCGCCTTGACATGGAGAGGCTGTTTCTGTGCCCTGAGATAGGACTTGACAAAACAAGCAGAGGAACCCCTGTGAGGGACAAGTCTTTCTGGCTTCTGAAGCAAAATCCCTGCTGCCATCCAGCTGCCCTGGAGCTTCTCGCCAAAAAGATGCTCCAAGAGCTGGAGCCCCACTGCTCTGCAGCCAGGCTGGGAGAGCTGGGGCTGTTCACCTGAAGAAGAGGAGGTTCCAGGGAGACCTTAGAGCCCCTTCCAGTGCCTAAAGGAGCTTATAAAAAAGAGGGAGAGACTTTCTATATGGGTGGATAGTGACAGGACAAGGGGGAACAGTGTTAAAGTGACAGAGGGCAGGGTTAGATGGGATGTTAGGATAAATTCTTAAATGAAGGGATGGAGAGGCCCTGCCACAGGGTGCCCAGAGCAGCTGTGGATACCTCTGGATCCCTGGGAGTGTCCAAGGCCAGGCTGGACGGGGCTTGGAGCAACCTGGGACAGTGGAAGGTTTCCCTCCCCATGGAGGGGGTGGAACAGGATGGCCTTTAAGGTCCCTTCTGGCCCAAACCTTTCTGTGGTTTTGTGACTCTCTCCAGCCTGTGACAGTTGCTGTGGAGCTCCACAAACACGTTCAGGTTTCCTCAGTGCTGTCAGTAACCCCCTGTGCTCTGCTCCTCAGGGGACCACGTGAGGTTCCGGTTTGAGATGGAGCTGGTGAGGATGGGCTTCGACCTGCAGAACGTCTGGCGCGTCTCTGACATCAACAACAACTACAAGTGAGTGTTTCATCACCAGGCTCTCCCCGTTCTCCTCTTGCCTTATCTTTCCCTTGGTAATCCCCGTGCAGAGCAGTGGGTGAGTCAGACTCCAGCTAATCCTCCTTCCTGGCCTTGACAACCCCCAGGCAGATCAGCGGATGAGCCAGATCCCTTTTCTTTCTGCCTTTCACATTGTGGAATTGGAGAGGGAATACAGCCCAAACATCAGAGCTAGCAGGAATTGTGAATGCTGACTCAGGTAGTTTATAATGTGGTGGCTCTAATTCCTCATGGAAGACATTTGGGAGTCTGGAGGTCCATCCATTGTGGGTGTGTCTTTCTGGTCAGTCCTCTCTAAAATGCTCCATTTGACATAACAACCACAGTTTTCATACAGTCAGGCAGCTGTTCAGCTCTGTGAGGAGCTGGGGGTGAGGCAGTGGAAGCTGTGAGGATGCTCAGGATGCATGAGGCTCGATCAGTCAGAGCAGGAGAAGCTGAAGGATGATCTGCCTCCAGCTGTTGGCAGGGCATTCATAAAGGGATGGGGTAAAACTCCTGGCAGTGGCACATGGCAGAACAAGAGGTGACGGCCCCGAAGTGCAGCTTGGGAGGTTCACAATACGGAAGGGAAAAGAGCATTCCCTGGGAGCATGGTGGTGTGCTGGGCACATCCCCAGCAGGGGAGTTCTCCGTCATTGTGGTGACACATTTCAGGTGAGCCAGTGTTGGAGGTGGTCCCTGTGAGCAAGGCATTGGAGTGGAGATCTCTACAAGGTTTTCCCACTATCACAGTGGAAGAGACCTTTTCCCACCAGTCAGTGTTTCCAGCCTGTCTTCTATTCCTGCAGGAGCACAGGACTCTTGGAGTAGGGCAGCTGCACTGTTTGCAGCAGGTGGCATTAAGCCAATGGGGTTTTAAACTTTGGTGGATGTACTCATTTGTGCATTTCCTATAATCCTGTTCTTGAAACCACTGGTATCCCTCAGCCTTTCCTCTCTGTCCCAGCCAGTCCAGGCATCCCCATCACCTCTGGACTGGACAGTTCCAGGTCACTGGTTTCCTGTGGAGACCATGAGAAACCCCAGCCACACTGGACTGGGGAAATCCCAGTTTTGGAGCTTGCTGCCTGTTCTCTCTTCCTGAAGAATCCAGGCCACAAGCATTAAATGTGGGGGGTGGATTCCATTTTCCCTCTGCCCTACTGACCATGTTGTTGCTTTGGGACTGCTCACATGACTTTGCTGGCATTTGCACAGTTTCTCCAAGGATGCCCAATATAAGTTGTTCTGAACAGCCTGTGTGTCCCTGCCCCAGGTAGAGTCTCTGCATGTCGGGCTTTCTTCCCTGCTGGATCTTGGGGTGTGGTTCCCTCTGACTGTTTCGGGAAGTTCAACTTCCATTGACCATCTGTGCTTTGCTTCCTGGCCAGCCATTAGCCACCTTCTCTGAAGACAGGTGTTTGATTTCCAACCAAACCAGGGAAGAAAGGACTTAAAACAAACCTCAGCCAGCTGGGTGTGGGCCTGGCTTTGCTTCCCTCCACCTGCTGAGTTCCTCCCTGGGGATCCTCGCAGGTCCCAGCTTCCTGCAGACATCCCGGGATCTCAGGGGTGGTGTAATTGCCTTGTGCAACTCAAACCAGTTCTCTCTTGCTGCTTGGGGGAGTGTGGCTTTAAATCCTGCCTTCGCTTTTGATCATAACCACCTGCCTCTATTCACAGGGATCGGGTTACTTTTTAACTGTTTATAGTCCTTTTATCTTTTATTTCCCTGCATTGGCAAAACAGTGTTGTTAAAGACAGGATACTCCAAGGTAATGGCTTTGTTCCTTTGTTCCTTGTCTTTCAAGTCTGTTCCGAGATGTCCTTATCTGGGAACTATTATCCTCTTCCTGGCGACAGCCCTCATAAAATGAGAGCAATACAAGCTTATAATAACCACTCCTTCAGTCTTGATAAAAGTATACAGTGATAATAGTATTATAATAGTGATTATTACACGGTCTCTCCCTGGCTCTCACATCTTCAGGGATCTTATACCCAGCGAAATGGGATCATTCCAGCATTCCCCATCTGGTGTACATAGGCTGTCTGAGGTAGGAGTTGTTTCGTATCAGCCATGGTGCTGGTGGGTTTGGACATGTGTAGTTCCTTCAAAAAAAGGAAAAAAAAAACCCACTTTTCCTCCAATGTTAATGCTCATTTTCAGGTTTCATCTTTTTACAGTTGTGGTTTTATTTAACTTTGAGTTTATGAGGAAAAAGTTGCCTGGAGTTCTGTTACTGCTTTAGTCAGATGGTGTTTCCTACGGGTTTCTGGGCCTGCTCTTAATTCAAATTTTGTCTTTTTTACACTTCTCTATAAATTTTAATACTATCCATACCATTGGAAAGTGATAATTAGTGTCCTTGCTTGGATTTGCCACAGGAACGTGTGGCCAGTAAGTCTGTGAGGACTGTTAGTGGTACATGTGTTTGCCTTGTGTGAAGGAAGAGCTTGGACAAGGCTCTTGGGGACAGGATGGGATTGTTGGGGTGTCCTGTGCGGGGCCAGGAGCTGGACTCGATCCTCGTGGGTCCCTTCCAAATCAGGATATTCTGTGATTCTATGATCTCTCTCGTTGTTAGCTTTGTGGGAAGAAGGTTCTCCATCGATCCTTGTTCACAGGTGCTGATTCCTGTGTCTGTGTTGTTCCAGCCACCCTTTCCTGCCATCAGACCTCAGAGCTCAAGGCTGTTTCCCTTGGTGGTCTGGCTCAGCCTGGTCCCAGAGCTCTCCAGGCCACCCCACTGCAGGTGGTTCCTTTTAGGACTCCTGTTGTGGTGAAAAATGATCGTTGAGGTTCTGAACTATTTCTTATCTTCTCAAGAGCAGCTGTTTCCTAAGAGGAGCATCCTCTGTGGGGAGACACCTGTCAAAAAACACAGGCACACAAAAATTCTCAAAAAAACCCCTTCTGAAAATCCAAATCTGCCCTGTCTGCTCATTCACTGATGTTTCAGGTAGCTCTCACACGAGGGGTGACCTCCCTCCCAAAAGCCGTGTTGACTTTTCCCAGGTGCACTGAACTTACCCTTTCTTTTGTTGTTGCAGTTGTGGGAGCCTTATCCCCTCTGGAAACATTGTTGAATCTACTGAGTGATGAATGCTGTAACAAAGGGATTTTTCAGTTATTCTACTTTGGAGCAGCTTAGGCCCAAAGGAAGAGTCAGGGACTTCTGTATGATTTTGCTGGTAGCACCAAGAAACACCTGGATGTGTCTGAAAATGTCACCTTTGGTTCAGACACTTGTGTGTTCTGTGTGGAAGCAGCACGAGTCTCCCATTGGAATTTCTGCCCTCGCGGCCTTTCTGCATCTCTTCCGGGTGCTGTGGATGTCATTCCTGTCACTCCAGGGGTTGGTAGTGTAGCCTCAACACTGTCCTGTTTCTCTTTAGGCCTGGGATTTGATCTGTGCGCATTCTGGCGGATGCTGGTCGCTCTGAGCATCACACTTTTACCTCCACCTTCCCCTGGAAGTTGCCCACACTTTGTTCACAAGCTCAGCCTATTTCGGCCTTCCTGCAAAGCTTGTAGTCTGAAATTTAGGGTGCCACAAATTATTTTTCCTTGTGTCAGTTTATAGGGTGCTGTTAGGCCAACAGAGTTACTTATCCTGGGTCTTCATTTCCTCTACTGTATTCCTCTGGAATTCTAGCCTAGAAAGACATGTCTCTTGGTCTTGACCTCATTGCCTGTATCTATGCACCCTGCTTGAATTTGGCTTAACTTCTTAAAGATGTGCTGTTTCCTACCTGAATTTTATTGATTTCTATCTTACTGTTTTCCTAAGGCTGCAGAGTTTTAGTGATTTAATTCTTGGAAGATACAATCCTGAGCCTCTCCTGGACTACCTCTCCCCAGTTTGTACTTTAAGACATCACCCATGTTTCATCTGAGGTGCCAGGGAACTGTTTGCACTTCAGTGAAGCCCATTCATGTATAGACTCAGCTATTCCAGAAGTTCCTCCAGACCTGAACAGGTGCTAACCCTCTCCCACATTCCTGCATCCTCAGTCATGCTTCACTGCTTCTCTAATTTCCTGACCACCTTTACTCATGGAATCTGAGGCATTTCAGAGATGTCCAAGCCCAGACATCCTACCACAGACAATCTGGTCTTCACCTTCTTAACTGACAGCTTTAATTTTGCTTCCTGAATTCCTCATCCTCACCCAGTTGTTTTTATTCCTTAGCCACCTTAGCTTTCTGCCTGGGGCTCTCGGAGGAGCTGTCTAGACACTGAAGTGCCATTTTCCAACGTGGTAGGCAGTTCTTCACTAGCACCATAAACTAATACTGGATTGTACCTGCTGCCATCAGCTGGAATAGCCTGGGCTCAGGAACACCAGACCACCCTGTGGAGCTTACTGGCTGCATCCTTTCACCCCCCTCACTTTGCTCCCCCATCTGCCCTCAAACATTCCTGCTAAATGATGTGGGATAGCCTTGAGCCAGAGCTGTTCTTTGATGTTCCCTGCTGTACCCACCTGTGCCTGCCTGGGCTTCGGGGGCTCAGCTGCTCCAGCTCCCAGCACTGCTGTGCCTGAGCCTGCCCTCAGCCTGTGCTGGGAGCAGCAGGGGCAGGGGAGGAGCTGCAGGAGCCAGAAAGCCCCCGCTGCACTCCTGGAGGTTTGTGTGTGCTAGCTACAATCCCAGAATGGTTTGGGTTGGAAGGGACCTTAAAGCCCATCCCATTCCACCCCCTCCATGGGCAGGGACAGCTTCCACTGTCCCAGGCTGCTCCCAGCCCCAATGTCCAGCCTGGCCTTGGGCACTGCCAGGGATCCAGGGGCAGCCACAGCTTCTCTGCGCACCCTGTGCCAGGGCCTCCCCACCCTCCCAGGGAAGGATTCCCTCCCAATATCCCATCCATCCCTGCCCCCTGGCAGTGCTCTCTGCTCTCAGTGTTCTCCTCTCACTGCTGGTACATGTTCAGATATCTATAAGAATTTGATTTCTGGCACCCCACCAAACAAGATAGGATTTAGATCTCATTCCTGTCACTTTATTTGCATAGCCTCAGTCCCTACTGCTAAATTTCTGGGCAGATTTGTGTCTTCCTCACTGAAAAATGTGTCGGGTTGAGCAGTGGTGTCCATGTTCTGCAGGGCAGAAGGGGGCAGGCCATTCTTTGCCAGAAGCTCTGTGTGTACCTGCTACAAGAAAACAAAAACTCCCCGTAAATTATCGACTGTTTCCCTAAACCCTCATGTATTCTTAAATGCAGAGGTTGTTCCAATGGCATCCTGGGAAGTACTAGGATACTTAGTATGAGCCCAAAGGTGAGGCCTGAGGTGAAAGGAGGTTGTCTTAGCTCATTCCTGACAGCACTTTTTGGGTCACTTGTTGAGGCTGCGCCAAGACAGATATGAGGAGGAAGAGCCGAAGTCCTGCATGTTGAGTTTGGGGAAATGTGAGCTGCTCTGGGGCAGATTTTTGATTGCTCAGTCCTCATCTTGCCTTTTGTGCTTTCTCTTCGCCAGGCTTTGTTCCAGTTATCCCCAGAAGCTGCTGGTCCCTGTCTGGATCACTGACAAGGAGCTGGAGAATGTGGCTTCGTTCAGGTCATGGAAGAGGATCCCTGTGGTGGTGTACAGGTAAACGCAAACCCAAATTCCCTCCCCCAAACCCATGACAGTCCTGCAGGGCTGTGGGACAGGGATGGCAGGAGAGCTGTTCATCCTTTTGCCTCCCGCCTGCAAACGCAGTGCTCCCAGGGCTCCTTCTCCCAGCACCGTCTGCAGAAGGGTGTTTTCCAGAAGAGAGAAGCAGTGTTCCAGAACTGTCCTTTCCTGCTTTCAGTTAGATTTGAAGGTGTGGGTGACTTTCCTCCTACAGGAGATGTTGCAAGATGAGGTCAAATTAAAGTTCTCTCAGACTTTCAAAATCTTTCCACACATTGGTCCTTTTCTGGCTGCTACTTTGAAAAGAAATCTGAGGCAAGAGGAGCCTGCTGGGTGCCCTGTGCTCAGCAGGGTGTGCAGGACCTGGGAATGCCCAAATCTGCAGCTTCTCACGAGGGGCAGTGGAGGGGCAGCTCTGATCTCTGCTCTCTGTGACCAGGGACAGGACCCAAGGGAACAGCTGAAGCTGTGATAGGGGAGGTTTAGGTTGGATTTTAGGAAAAGGTTCTTCCCCCAGAGAGTGCTGGGCACTGCCCAGGCTCCCCAGGGAATGGGCATGGCCCCGAGGCTGCCAGAGCTCGAGGAGTGGACACTGCTCCCAGGGATGCCCAGGGTGGGATTGTTGGGTGTCTTTGCAGGGCCAGGGGCTGGATTGATGATCCCTGTGGGTTCTTTCCAATTTAGGATAATCTATAATTCTCTGAAATATTCCCTGACCAACCTTCCAGAAATAATCTAGAGGGGGATGCAGGAGGCCAGGCAGCCAATGGAGCAGGGCTCTGCAGGGTAGGGGCTGGTTCCTCATTAAATGTGTCTCCCGGGAGACTGATGTGTTTGAAACCAACGGGAGGCTGATGGAAAGGGGCACCCAGGCAGCTGTGCTGTTGTAAAATGTACATTATGGTTTGTAGCCTTAGACTCTGTGTTAGCAGTTACCAAATCCAAATATAAAAAACCTTAAAATATCAGAGCTGTATTGGAAAATACAAAAGTCAGGAAGCAAAACCAGTGAATTTACAGGTACCTTAACTCTGCATCTTCACATTTCATGGCTTGCTGTTGGGTGTAGCAAAACACTGTGTGTTCCTTCTAGAACTCAGTTCTGCAGCAGAGTGGGAATGAGCACGCTTATCGGATGGAGCCTTTCCCTCCTTGTAGCCAACTCAGCTAAGAAGTTAATTGTATTTGTGATTCCTTTTGCTAAAAATGGCCTGGTGCTGGAGCCTGTCCCACTGTGCCTCCCCACCCGAGGGCAAAGCCATGTCTTTTTCCTACTCCAGCAATTATTTTGTTCCTTGCTTTATATCTCTGTAATGGTACCCAGTAATTTACGAGCTGAGTGCAACCCTTTGCAGCCTGGGATCAGATTAGAAGACGCTGACAAGTGATGTTACAAGATGGGGCAAGTGCTTGCCCATGTGTCTCTGATTTTCGTGAACCTTTTTTAGCCTTTTTCCTCGAGGTTGAAGTCTTTGGGGCAAGAGGGTCCTTGAGGGTCGTGGCTGCTTTTGCAGTGCCTTGTGCTGTGTGGAACTGAGAAGCGTCACACTCAGTTCCTCCTGCTCACTCAGAGTTCAGGAGAGAGTGGATGGGTGCCTGCATCCCAGGGACTCTGTTTGATGGACCTCAGAGCTTTTGGATAAGGCTGATCTCACTGGATCACAGTCAGAGCTGTAAAACATGACACCAAAGGTACCACATTATCAGATTTCTTTAAAAAAGTATAATTTAGCTATTAAGCAAAGCAGAAATTCAGGTCTCCATCTCAGTTCTCGGTGGAGATGCACAGGAGAGATGCAGGAGCCTGCAGGCACAATCCACTTCTGAAACAAGGCAAAGGATGCAATCAATTATTTAGCTGAGTACAGAGGCAGACGGGCACGGCCTGGCAGTTCTGGCTCTGTCTGCACAGCCACCTTGAGGAGACCTTGGGGCCGTGGCAGGGGAATGCTCCCGCTGCTCGGCATCACCTGCCAGGGGAGCAGAGGGGGACAGCGGGCACTGCTCAGCCCCACGGCTGAGTGCTCGCTCCTCACATCGTGCCACAGTGAGACAGGAGTTTATCCCAAACATTTGGGAGATGGAAGCACTTATACACACACACATTTCAGTTGGGAACCTTTAGGCTCGGCTCAGTAAACCCTCTTCAAGCTCTTTCTTGTGCTTTAAGCCGAGCTCCTTGACTTACAAGTGCTCGTCCATGTCCAGGAAATAACAGAGAGGAGACTTGGGAGATTACAGAGTCATGGAATGGTTTGGGTTGGAAGGGACCTTGAGAATTGTCTACTTCCAACCCCTCCGCTACCTTCCGCTAAACCAGATATTAATTAATCCATTGTGAAGGATTGTTGGGGGTTAAATGGCATGTGCTGACAGTATCAGATATGCTCTAGCCTTGTGCTCAGAAGGAATCTGTGAGGAAAAACTCAACTGATAAACTACAGAGGCACCTCATATTGCAGCTTTGGATCATGAAAGGGTCTTGAGTCATTAAAACTAAACTGAGGATCCCTAAAGAATAATTTGCTCCACATAAGTTAAAACACTCTGGCACTTTCTGCCATTCCAGTTTCAAGAAAGGAACTTTTTCTTTTGAGGAAAACGTCCCCAAAACTTCCAGGTAAGAAAAAGCCTTAAATGGTTCCTGTGCTCATGCTGGGGACATGTGCAGGGAAGGCAGAGTCAGGCTCTGGTGCTCCCCTGCCCTGGGGAGCTCCTGGCAAGCTCAGCTGTGGTTTGGTTCCTCTGCTGGCACCTGCTGTACTTTCTGCTTGCTGGTGGTTTCACACTCATTGGTGCTGCGACATTTCCTTGTTCACTGGCAGGTCACCGTGTCCCTTGAAGGTCCCCAGCAGTTGTTCAGTGCTCAGAGGTTTGTGTTACTGAGAGTTTTGTGAGTTCAGCGTGACCCTGGCGACATCGGCGGCTTTGCACGGAGCGGCTGCTGTGCCCCGCACCCTGTCCTGCCCCCCAGGCTGCCTGCTGGGAGCAGTCCCTGGCACAGCACCTGCCTTTCCCAAAAACGTGCTCAGGCGCTGTCTGGGAAAGTGCTGCTTGGCACAGGCCAGGAGCTGTGGGTGGCTCACAAACAGGCTTGGATGATCACAGGCTGGTGCTTAAGTCCACACCTTGGCTCTGTTTCACTTACTACTATAAACAAAGCCCTTGCTGCTCTGTGTTATCCATTCTTGAGTGATCCTGAAGGCAGGAATAGATCTCCTGGGAGTGACTGCTCTGCAAGTCACCTTGCAAAACAGAGCAGCACTGAAAGTAAAGGGTTCCCATGGTGTTTTGACTTGGCCAAACATGAATATTATTTCTTCAGAAGGCTTCAGTTTAAAGTCTTCATTGTTATTATCTGTGAGATGTCATTAAGGAAGCTACAGAAACTGACAGAGGGCAGGGACGGATGGGATATTGGGAAGGAATTGTTCTCTGGGAGGGTGGGGAGGCCCTGGCACAGGGTGCCCAGAGAAGCTGTGGCTGCCCCTGGATCCCTGGCAGTGCCCAAGGCCAGGCTGGACGGGGCTGGGAGCAGCCTGGGACAGTGGAAGGTGTCCCTGCCCATGGCAGGGGTGGAAGGAGATGGGCCTTAAGGTCCCTTCCAACCCAAACCATTCCTTGATTGTGTGATCTCCAGAGAAATGCTGCAGGAGTGGTGGTGGGTGGGATGGTTCAGGGCTGTCCGGTTCCTTTTCCCATCTCCAAGAAAGACCAGGCACCAGGAGCAGCACCTCAGGGAAATGTAACAAATGGGATAGGGATGCAGGTGCTCTTTCCTGGTGCATCTTTGGAGCATCTGCTATCTTAGATTTCCTACACCTGTTTGGGAGAATGGATGACTGTATCTCATGATCACTTGGTGAACCTGCCACTGAGTGTTTTGGAACCAGCTGGTAGTTCCACCGTGGCAATGAGTCCACCCTGTTTTGTTTGTTGTCCAAGAAACACTTGTGTTTCTGAAACATATGGCATGACCATTCCAGTGCTTGCTTGTGTCTGTGCCACCCATCTCTGGAGCTTGGTTTGACTACAATATGATCCTTTTTGAGATGGATTGTTGGGGAGTTCGTGTCATTTTAGGATGGTTAAGATGTGAAGCCGTAATACCTTCTGTCTTGCTCCTTTCCCAATAACTGTTAGTGCATCCTTAACCTTCGTGCTTCTCTGGAGCACAGAGCTGAGGCTTTTGAGAGCCCCCCAGTGACTTCAGAGCCTTTGGGATGTGGCTGCTGATCTGCACCAAACTGCTCCATGTCACAGCTAGGGTTATGTTTTGATCATCTGTAAATACTCTTCACTTATTAATGCTAAATTTCACACTCTCTGGGTCATTCTCATCACCAGCAGCTTTGTCACCTCACAGTCCCTTCCCTCTCCAGGCCAGTTGGGAATGACTTGACCAGTGTGTTCATGCGAGAAATGCACTGATTCCTGCTTCAGACCTCCTGCCAGGTGTCAGTGAGCACAGCCAGGGTAGGGTTCACACTTAGGGGTTGTTGATAAACACCAGCTCAGGCCTCCACCCAGAAACTCCCTGGTCTGATGCCGAGTGAGCTCATCTTCCCACCTTCGAGGTGATAAGTGAAATGGTTTAACAATGGGTCTGTAATTTAAGGGAGGAAAAAAAGAAAAAGAAGGAGAGAACAAAACAGCATCAAAATCAAGTGGAAGGTGTCCCTGCCCATGGCAGGGGGTGGAATAAGATGATCTTCAACATCCCTTCCAACCCAAACCATTCCATGATTCTATGAAATAACTATTACTTTCCCAAAATACAACCATAATGATTTAAAGTTCTTCTCTCTGGTTTAATATATAAATACTGACCTATCTATATACAATAATATCTATTTTATATATTATATATTTATAGGTTACAGGATATATTTATGTATCTATTTATATATCCTTCTATATAAATAGAAGTCAGTGGTTGGACTTGGGGATCTTAAAAGGTCTTTTCCAACCTATATGTTTCTATATTATTGTGAATAAAAATATGAGGCTGGTTTAGCCTCTGTGTCAGTGCTGTAGTGGTGAAAAATGGTTATTTGAGATTCCCTGTGCTGTTTCACTGCTCGATGAGAGTCAGTGCTGTAGATAAAGCAGTGCTCCAGCAGACAGAGTGGTTGCAGCCAGGAGTAGCTCGGGTGCTGGCTGTGCACAGAGAGCGTGTCCCAGGCCTCCCTGCGCTCTGCAGGGGCTCCACGAGGCTCTGTCCCTACAGACATGTGCGCAACGGGGCGGTGATCGCGCGCTGCAGCCAGCCCGAGATCAGCTGGTGGGGCTGGCGGAACGCCGACGACGAGTACCTGGTGACATCCATCGCCAAAGCCTGTGCCTTGAACCCCGGAGCCAGGGCGTCAGGCGCCGCGCCGCACGCCGGGAGCAGCGACGGCAGCGAGCCCTGCGACGCCGACTTCGGTGAGACGGCTCCCACCAGCCCTCCTAAAGGGGGGAGTTCCTCGGTGCTCCCAACACCACAGAGTGGCTGCCAGGGCTGTCCCAGGGCAGGATTTTACCCCAGTGTCCAGCTGGAGAACCTGGGCCCCATCGTGCCATGACGGTGGTGTGTGGGTGGCTCTCTGGGCTCGCTCACGGTGGCATTGTGGTGGTGGGAAGGAGGGAGGTGCCAGGAGCTCAGTCCCTGTGTGTCCCTGCAGACTCGTCCCTGACGGCGTGTTCGGGTGTGGAGAACGCGGGAACCCCTCAGAAGCTGCTGATCCTCGATGCCAGGTCCTACACGGCAGCCGTGGCCAACAGGGCCAAGGGAGGCGGCTGCGAATGTGAAGGTACCAAGGGCCAGGAGCATCCCAGAGCATCTTCCTCTTGGGCCTGGCAGTGGGTCCTAGGACACAGCTGAGGGTTGGGTCAGCATTTTGGTACTTGGTCTGCAGGAGCATGTTCCTACACAGGGATCTGGATGAGATCAGCAGGCCGAGGCCAGCTGGCTGAGGTTCAATAAGGCCAAGTGCTGGGTTCTGCATTTGGGTCACAACAGCCCCATTGGAACGCTCCGGGCTGGGGCAGAGTGGCTGGAAAGCTGCCCAGTGGAAAAGGACCTGGGGGTGCTGGTTGGCAGCAGCTGAACATGGGCCTGGGTGTGCCCAGGTGAGCAAGAGGTCAATGACACCTGAGCTGTACCAGCATTAGTGTGGTCACAGGGCAGTGACCGTCCCCCTTATCTGGCCACTGCTGAGGCACCTCCAGTCCTGGGGTCAGTTTTGTGCCCCTCAGGACGAGAAGAGAACGGAGCTGAGGAAGGGTCCGGAGCCCCAGGAGAGGCTGAGGGAGCTGGGAAAGGGGCTCAGCCTGGAGAAAAGGNAAATGCTCATGTAACAACATCAAGGCAGATTTCCCAGTAATATGTGTGGTCCTGGAGCACAGGATCAGGACCTTTGCCATGCATCAGGCAATACAAACAGTTGTACAAGTACCTCAGGTAAGTGCTACAGTATTACCCTGTTGGCAATTGGGAAACAGCCTCAAGTTGTGCCAGGGGAGGTTTAGGTTGGATATTGGAAAAAATCCCTCCTTTGAAGGGCTGTGCAGCCCTGGCACAGACTGCTTCAGGGCAGGGGTGGAGTCCCCATCCCTGGAGGTGTTTAACAGACATGTGGATGTAGCACCTGGGGACATGGGACAGTGGTGGCCTTGGTTGTGCTGGGGAAATGGTTGGACTCAATGACCTTGGGGGTTTTTCCCAACCTTAGTGATTCCATGAACACCAGGAGTGGTGTGTGTGAGGTGGCTGCACTGGGGTGTGGAGGCAGTTGCTGTAGTAGCAGCAGGGTTGCATTCGATGACCCTTGTGGGTTCCTTCCAACTCAGAATGTTCTGTAGCTCCTGTAGCTCTCTCTGAATGTTCCTGTCTCTCGTATCAGAGTATTACCCCAACTGTGAAGTCGTGTTCATGGGCATGGCCAACATCCACTCCATCCGGAACAGCTTCCAGTATCTGCGTGCTGTCTGCAGTCAGGTGCCAGACCCCAGCAAGTAAGTGACCTTCTCTAGCTGAGTTTGATGCCATATGTCGGTGACCGAGGGGGTTTCACTCCTTTTTTCCTTTTTTTTTATCCTAGATTTCTACCTGAGAAAATGGAGGGATAGGAAAGTGCTCACAGTGCTTGAATGCTGCTAATTTTGATCCATTAATCCAGAAGGGATTGTGGCACTGTCTCAGTGTCACTTGGCTGTGTGTGTCCTGTGGGGGTTTCTAAATGTGGCTGTATTTGAGAAAAATTAAATTCAGGGTTGGATTCTTTGCCTTTCTTTCCAGGCTGCCTGGCCCCTCTGGGACATGTTTTAGAAAAGACTGATTTTCACTGAGGACTCCAAGAAAACTGAAGTTAAAATGGTTTTTTTTTTTCTTCAGTGGAGAGCTAAGCAACCATTTTCTTGCTTTTTTTCCCCCACTTCCAGCTGGCTTTCAGCCCTGGAGAGCACCAAGTGGCTGCAGCACCTGTCTGTCATGCTGAAGGCAGCAGTGCTGGTCTCCAGTGCCGTCGACAGAGAAGGGCGTCCAGTGCTGGTTCACTGCTCCGATGGCTGGGACAGGACTCCACAGATTGTGGCGCTGGCAAAGATTCTCCTGGACCCTTACTACAGGACCATGGAGGTAGGAGTGCGCTCTGCTGCAATTCGTGTCTGTTCAAAGGCAGCTTTTGTCTTGGAATCCCCACGGAAAGGAGCAGAATTACATTTGGGAATAAGCTTAGTGGTGTTTCCGAGCTGCTGTGGTGGGTGTTGAGTTTTCCCTGTTCTCTTCCTGCCTGTTTTGGGTGAACTGTTCCTCACTCCTCTGCCCAGCCTGGGGAAGTGCTGTGGGAAATACCATCTTGTGCTCAAAGCTCAGCTGCTTCCCTACTCTGAATTCTCCGAGCTGGTTACTGCATAGACATAACTGTTAGTTTGTGTCTGGAAACCTCCAACACTGGTGAGCTTTGCTCCCAAACCAGGCACCGCTGTCCTCAGCAAAGTCTCTGCAGTTGTTTTCTTCTTTTATTCACAGGGCTTCCAGGTGCTCGTTGAATCGGACTGGCTGGATTTTGGTCACAAGTTTGGGGATCGCTGTGGACACCAGGAAAAGGTGGAAGATCAGAATGAGCAGTGCCCAGTTTTTCTCCAGTGGCTGGATGCTGTTCATCAGCTTCTGAAGCAATTTCCCTGCCTCTTCGAATTTAACGAAGCTTTTCTGGTAAGAAATACATGTGCAAACATGCCTTTATGCCAGATGTGAGCAGAGACAGAGGGAAGGTCACGATGTTTTACAGTATCAGAGTTGAAAGAAAAGAGGTCTACAGAACCCGGGAGATTGTGATGTGATCACAGAATCCCAGAATGGTTTGGGTTGAAAAGGAACTTAAAGCCCGTCTCGTTCCATCCATCCCCTGCCATGGGCAGGGACACCTTCCACCACCCCAGACTGGCCACTACGTCCAACCTGGCCTTGGACACTTCCAAGGATGGGACAGCCACAGCTTCTCTGGGCAACCTGTGCCAGGGCCCCACCACCCTCACAGGGAACAATTTCTCCCTAATATCTCATCTAAATCTGTTTTCTTTTAGTTTAAAACTGTTGTCCCATGAAGGGGTGGTGAAGGGTTTATATACTCTGGTTTTTCTGAATCCCTTCTCCAGTCACTTTCCAGCCCAGGGAATTCAGATGCCAGCAGCAACACTGGTTTGATTTGCATATCTCAGAGCTGTATGGGTCTGAAACATTTGAAAAAAAAAAAAAAAAAAGGAAAAAAAATTTGATCTCTGTCTTGCCAAAAAATGCAGGAGAGGGTTCTAGAGGGTCATTTGGTTCTAGAGGGGTGGGTTTGGTATCAGTTGAGTGTTGCTTTCCCTTCAATTTAAGTGATCCCTATCCTGCCCAGTGTGGAAGCAGTGAGGTCACCCAGGGCAGGCAGTGCATGAGCCATCCCAGAGGAGGGGGAGATGTGTCCCCTGTAGGCAGGAGCCCCCTTTTCCCCATGGCTCTGAGAGTTGCTCCCCCTCCTTGCCACAGGTGAAGCTGGTGCAGCACACGTATTCCTGCCTCTATGGGACCTTCCTGGGGAACAGCCCCTGCGAGCGGGAGATGCACAACATCTACAAGCGCACGTGCTCCGTGTGGTCCCTGCTGCGGGCTGGCAACAAGAACTTCCACAACCTGCTCTATATGCCCGGATCCGAGCAGGTCAGTAGAGCTCCTGGCCCAGCTTTCCAGGCTTTGCTCCCGGCAGGCACTGGGGGGGCACGGAGGGGTTTCCCTGGCGTTGGGGTCTGACGTGGGCGGTGTCGCAGGTGCTGCATCCCGTGTGCCACGTGCGCGCCCTGCACCTCTGGACAGCTGTGTACCTCCCGGCCTCCTCGCCACATCCTCTGGGACAGGAGGACATGGACATCTACATGCCCCCTGGTTCTCAGAGTCAGGACTTCAGTGGCAGGTGTTTGGACAGGTAAGAGCTTAGAGCTTCAGGCTCAGGGTGTTGCCTACTCACAGATCTTCCTGCCCTTCCTGTAGTTTCTTGTAGCTTCCCTGTTGTTCTTCTCTTCCTTGTGGGAGCAAGAGCTCCAGTAGCAGTGTCCCAGCCACATGGAGAAGAAGTTGAGGTCCCTGCTGCACCTCAAAGACAGGAGGCCACACTGTGTTGTGCATTTCAGCTCCTGAAGCTGCACTGCCCCTCTCCACCCACCCCCAGAGCTGTGATGGGGAATTTTTCCCTGCCCTCATCTCAGTTTGACTGAAACCAGGGAAGTTTCGGGGGGTTTATTGTGAGATTTGCGTTGCTTTTGGGTTCTAGATTACCAAAGACAAGATCTATGGATGACCTGCTCTCAGCTTGTGACTCCAGCAGCCCTCTGACCCGCACATCCAGTGACCCCAACCTGAACAACCACTGTCAGGAGGTGCGGGTGGGCTTGGAAGCCCGGCATGCCAGCACTGAGGGAGCTGAAGGTGCTGCAGTGGCCATAGGAGAGGCACGGCCCATGGAGGAGAAGGAGGAGAACCCTCCCCTGCAAGGCAGCAGCCGTGCTGAGCACGAAGGGCCAAGCAGGCAGCTGGGCAGCCAGGCTGCTGTGCCAGCCAGCAGAGTCCCTGCAGAGGCAGAAAAGGGAAATGGAACACACACGGAGGAACTGGATGGCACAGGTCCAGCTCCAAATCCTTCTGGACAGGAAAACAGTGACGAGGTTTCCACCAGTTCTGGAAAGCATTTGGAAACCTGTCCCCAGGAACCTCTGAAGGCTGCTGGCACAGTGTCCAATGGAGGAGGCTGCCCCAAGAGAATCACCACCCGCCAAGACATTCCCAGCCAGGAGTCCCTGGCACCAGGCACCCCTTCTCAGGACATCCCAGGCCCTGCCCCGGGCATCCCATGCCCAGATGCAGACAAGGGCAGAGGTGATGCTGGCCGGAGCGTGCCCTTCGAGGAGCCTGGCCGGCCAGGGAGGGTCCTGCTGGAGCAATGGCGCAAGCCCATTTCCCAGAGCCAAAGCAGTGAGTTCTCCTTCCTGGGGTCTAACTGGGACAGTTTTCAAGGCATGGTGACATCGCTCCCCAATGGGGAGCCCGCACCCAGACACCTCCTCTCATATGGCTGCTGCAGCAAGAGGCTGAGCAGCAAACCCCTGCGGGCCCCGGGCCTGTGCCTCAGTGGCCCGTGGTCTGGCAGGGAAGGTGGGAAGCCCTCGGCCTGCACTGGCCATGCGGGCACACATTTCGGGAAGCCCAGCCGTTTGTGGCTGCCCTGCCACCTAAAACAAGCCTCTGGTCCCAAGCACATGCCGCCAAAATGTCCTTCTCCTGTGCCTCCTCTCTACCTGGACGACGACGGGCTCCCCTTCCCCACGGATGTGATCCAGCACCGGCTGCGGCAGATCGAGGCCAGCTACAAGCAGGAGGTGGAGCAGCTGCGCCGGCAGGTGCGGGAGCTGCAGCTGCGCCTGGACATTCGCCACTTCCGCGCCCCTCCGGCCGAGCCCCCCATGGACTATGAGGATGACTTTGTGAGTACAGGCCGCTCACACCCCATGCCATCCCTGCACGCTGTCACACCTCCCTCTCCAACCCACAGCTCTGCATCCCTTCGGGAGGGGGTGGGAAAGATTGTTCCTCTGTTTCCTCAGCCATGTCCCCATCCTGGCCATGTCCTCATCCACCCAGAGGTATCTCTGCTGCTCGAGGACCAAACTCCTACACACTCATGGATGCTTTGCCCCGTGTTCGGGGACTCAGGAGCCACCCGGATGCCCCTCACTAGCACAGAGTGTGCAGAGCAGGGAGTGCCCTGGAGTGTGTGCCCAGCGGCAGAGGGGATTGGTGACCTGGTCTTGTTTTGCAGACGTGTCTGAAGGAATCAGATGGCAGCGACACAGAGGATTTCTGCTCTGACCATAGCGAGGACTGTTTGTCGGAAGCAAGCTGGGAGCCTGTGGATAAGAAGGAGACTGAGGTGTGTGTCCCATTTTGGAGCTGGGATGCAGTGGGAGGGAATGTTTTTTGCAGCTGACCTGGGTGGGCACAGCAGCAGAGAGTGGTCTGGAAGTGAGGCAGTGAGCAGCCTCCCATGTCCTTGACACATCCTCTGCTGCTGCTGGCTCGGGTGGGGTAGGCTCACTGTGAGGTGTGGCCCAAAGCCACCCCAGCCTGCCCAGAGCTGTCACTGCGGGGTTACAGACAGGAGCTGACTGGTGTCTGCCCTAGGTCACGCGATGGGTCCCAGACCACATGGCCTCGCACTGCTTCAACTGCGACTGTGAGTTCTGGCTGGCCAAACGGAGGCACCACTGCAGGTAAAAATGTCAGCGCTCTGGGCCCCTCCTGTCCTCAGCCTGGTGTCACAAAATGCCCCTTTGCCAGGTCTGTTCCCTCCAGCTCCCAGGAGAACGTTTTAGGTCTTTCCACTACATGCCAGGCCTCATCAGTTCCCTGCAGAGTTCCATTCTACATTGTTCTTGTTTCTATGTTTCCAAGGCCTTTGATCCCTCTCCTGGACGGCAGTGAGTCCCTGTCAGTGCTAGCAGTTTGCTTGCACTGCAGACCACAGTATAAGAAACATTTTTACAATCCTCAGTCAGGCTGGTGCTTTGCCCTGACCTGGACCCTTTGTGCTTGCTGTGGTGGTCCCAGCTCTCTTCTCACTGGTTTTCTTGCTCCTTGACAGGAACTGTGGGAATGTGTTCTGTGCTAGCTGCTGCCATCTGAAGCTGCCCATCCCTGATCAACAGTTGTACGACCCTGTCCTTGTTTGTAACTCCTGTTACGATCATATCCAAGTGTCTCGTGCCAGGGAGCTCATGAGCCAACATATGAAGAAACCCATCGCCACAGCTTCCAGCTGAATGCCAGACAAGGGACCTGTCTAAGCCCAGCCTTTTCCCTCGTGGGTTTGAAGGGTGACTCTGCCTCCAGGGTAACTGTGAAGGCCTTTGGTGCAACACTTGAACACCAAGCTCAAATGCACTGTCTGCAGCAGCCTCGCTGCCAGGCTGGAGCAGAGGAGCTCAGATCAGAGAGTTTGCTGTGTCCCCACCCTGGAGCTGGTGGGCCCATGTGTTGTAGCCCTGACGACCTAGGGCTGAGAGAGGATCACAGCCTCTTCCTTTTGTGGGCTGGAAAGCAACGTTTTCACAGCTCTTGCCTGTGCAAAGTCCCCCCAAAGCAATAGAAAGGCATGTTTAGAACCACCTCCCCCTCCAAAGGCAGGCTGCTGAATGAGAAGGAAGAGGGCAAGCTCCTGACGGTCCCACAGGCATTGGAAGGGCCTCAGCCTGGAGCAGATCTGTAGATTCTCTTTCCATGAGTGTGATTTGTGATCAGCTTGGTGAACAAGACTCATTAGCCATCACTAATTGATTTTCTCTCGGGCTCTGAAGAGAAATTCATTCCAGCTGAAAAGGGCCGAGCAGATCGTGCCCGTTTTCAGGCTCCGCTGGGATCGGTGTCGCACTGGACTTTGTCCCTGCCCCCAGCACCATGGGGAGATGGGAGATTGGCTTTTCACTTCTGCTCTGCCCGTCTGCTTTGTCTGCGGTTGTGTCACAGCCTGGTGCTAACACAGGAATGGCACCCTGATCCTCTCCTGGCATGGAAACAGAACTCGTGTTCCTGTGTTGCTCCTCCTCCCCTTTTCTGCCCTCAGCTCTCCACTTCCTACTGCTCTTTATCCTGAAAACTTGATACCTTGATGGTATAGGCCATAATGTGTTGTTTTACCTCCTGGAATGTGCTGTCTGGTGTATGTGAGGGTTTCAGTCCAAATGCTGCTATATATTTCTGTGCACTTAATGTAACCCGAAGAAGGGAGAATGAAGCATCGATACCAAAATGGGGGTGGGGAAGGACACTGGCTGATATAGACACTACGGTCTGTGCTTTTCACTTTAGGATGTACAGCCAAGCTGCAGTGATAACCATGATGTGTGGCATCTGTTCAGTGGTGGAAACAATCTGACTTACCCCAGTGCTACCCGAAATGCCTCTTGAATTTGACTTCTTTTTTTTGTCTCCTGTACAGTGGTCAAAGTTCAGAGTTGCCAACTGGTAATTGCCTCTCTGCTTCTCCTTTAAACTAGAGAGCAGGAATCCCAGCTCATCCTAAGGACAAGGAACTGGGTTTAGAGAGAAAGGAAGGTTTATAAAGTGGGCTTCAGTGGGCTTGTAATCCCTAGATCCCTCCGGGACCATCCATCCTGCTTCCTTTGTAAGGCGTTTGCAGATAGTAGTGAGGAAGAAGAGTTTGAAAGTGGGGCGTTTCTTTGCAGAAATGTAGGTTTTCTTTCCAATATATTCTGCACCTCAGAATATGAGATGCTGAGACTCGGTATGTGGCAGGGAAGACCTGTGAGGACATTGGTCTGCTAACAAGGCAAAGGACTTGACACTGTTGGGATCTCCCAGATCTTGTGGTTTGTCATCTCCGTTGGAAGGAATGAAACAAGGACCCTTTCCTGCACTTTGACTTGTCAGCCTCTGGTTTTGTAAATCCTGATGCGTGAGTGAAGCTCATCCTCTGAAGACCCTGTACTTACTTAGACTCTGCTTCTTTTCCATACTGGGAACAACCAACACGGCTCTGGGAAGAGAAGGCACCTTGCTTCAGATTCTCCCCTGCCTTGGACCTTGCAGTCATTGCCGGACATGGAAGAGTGACCATTGGCCTGGCAGAAGAAACTGGATTTGCTCCTGTTTTGCACATGTTGGAATGACTGCAAGTGATGAGGAAGCCAGAAACCAGGTACTGCTGGCCCTCCCATTCAGGCCATTAGTCCAAACTGCTTTTAGCTCTTGTGAGTTTCAGTGTCACAATGTGCTGGCCAAAAACTCCAATCAGTTCAATGGCATTGTGACAAACAAAATGTGCTGTACAACTCAATACAGTCAAAATAAAATCTCTATATTAGTGCTGCTGGGTTTGGCCCCTTCTTTCCTCCATGGGGAGTTCTGCTTGCCCAGGGGGTTTCAGGCTGCTGTTAGTCACTACCTTTTCCTTTGATTAAGGTGTGTTGGGGATTTAATATCCCTTGTCACAATCAGAATCACAGCTAGGGCACAGAACACCTCTGCCCTCTTCCAAACAAACCTGCAGGATGTCCTTCCCAGGATAACCAGGGCCTTCCAGCCTCTCCTGTAACGACTCAAGAAGTTGTTTTCTTTCTAAGGAAGAATTGTTAGGCAGGATTCCCTGCTGTGAGGAAAGGCTGAGAGAGTTGGGATTGTTCACCTGGAGAAGAGAAGGCTCCAGGGAGACCTCAGAGCCCCTCCCAGCATCTAAAGGAGCTACAGGAGCTGAAGAGGGACTTGGGACAAGGGATGGAGGGACAGGACACAGCGAATGGCTTCCCACTGCCACAGGGCAGGTTAGATGGAATATTGGGAAAGAATTGTTCCCTGTGAGGGTGGGGAGGCCCTGGCACAGGGTGCCCAGAGAAGCTGTGGCTGCCCCTGGATCCCTGGCAGTGCCCAAGGCCAGGCTGGATGGGGCTGGGAGCAGCCTGGGACAGTGGAAGGTGTCCCTGCCCATGGCAGAGGGTGGTGGGACTGAATGAGCTTCAAGGTCCTTCCAACCAAACCATTCTGTGATTCTGTGATCCCCTTACTCCTCACTGATGTTTTCCTAGCACCTGTTCCAGGTAGGTGTGTGGGTGGTTCCTGTGTGCAGGATGGTGGCTGGGACTGTTGTGCGTTGTCAGTTGGACGATTGTTGAGGGTTTTAGGAGTTGCCCTTTTGTTTCTTTTTTTCCGTCTTAAGGAATTTTTCCCATACTTTAGTTGCTTATCTCTAAACACTTAAGGACAAAAGACGTGGCCACTGGGGGAGGAGTCCAGCTGGCCTGGGTTTTTCCCGTGCTGGGCGGGGATGCCGCGAGATTTGAACTGGCAAAGACAGGCTGGATACAGCCCTTCACTTCCTGTTTTTCCCGGCATCGGAGGAGAGATAAGCTCCCTTTCGGAGTGAAGGCGATTACTCGCCTTTGCAGACCCCCTGCCTTCTGCTGCTTTTCTACCGTGAGTGGAGCTTGCTCTCTCTGGAGCAGCTGTTACACCGGGACTCTGTTTTAACATCCTACCTCACTAAAGGAGGGACCTTT
>VWZT01014181.1:304314-319125 GCA_013397055.1 Pachycephala philippinensis | reverse complement strand
GCCTGACATCCGAGAAGGGTCACTGGGTTTCTGGTTCTTGTTACTGCCATAATTACTGTTGTTTTGTTTGCCTTGTTATATTTACATATATATATATATATGTATATATTAGTAAAGAATGGTTATTCCTATTCATCATATCTTTGCCTGAAAGCCCCTTAATTTCAAATATATAGTAATTCGGAGGGAAGGGGGTTGCACTTCCCATTCCAGGGGAGGCTCCTGCCTTCCTTCGCAGACACCTGTCTTTCAAACCGAGACAATGATGCTGCAGGTCAGTTATAGTTTGTGATGGGGCCACAGAAAATCTCCTGGAAAGCCTGTCCTCAATTCAAAGATCCAGGGATCTTGAAATTGAGCAGATCCCTGGTAACTACTCCTACAGTTTGGCTCAGGTGTTCCTGTCAGGCGGGTGGTATCTAAAGGCCTCGTATTAGAAATGTGGGGAACAGGACAGTGTCACATTGAAACATGAACCATTGTTCCTCACACAGTCACACAAGGTCAGCTCGGGAGGCTGTTTTTGCAGGAGATTGTAAAACAGAGACAAAGAAAGTATTTAAATGAGATTCTTTCTAGAAACCAGATAAATCAGTGAAATTATAGCCATGCCAACATTTGAATACAGATTTGTGATGTGAAATGGAATTGATACTACCCGAATGACATGTGAATTATGAAGAGTTTAGAGGGGTAGCCTCTCTATGGAATTTGCAGTCCCTGCCCCAGTGAGGCAAGGGCTCGGCTTTGAGGAATTCCCTCAGGCAGCTGCTGACCCTCAGAGAGAATCCCTGACTGCTGACCCGAGGATGAGACTCCACTGACCCTCGGTGGGGCTCCAGCCCAGTCCAGTCTGATCCGTGGTCAAAGGGTCACATTAACTGACCTGCTGCCCACAACAGCCACCACAGGTATGACAGGCTGGTCACACTGGGACTGCCCGTGGCAGGACACTGGCTGGAGGGGCTGGTCCCAGCTGTGGTGGGTGCTCTGCCACAGCAACACTGCTCAATGTTAGTCATGAACAGCATTTTTACAAGAAAAGACCATTATTAACTTCCATCTTTAGCAGTTCCAGTGTCATCTGGAGAGGCAGAGGAAGGCTGACTGCTGGGACACGGGTGTGACCTGTTGGCTTCTTACCCCCAGCAGGGAAAACACCACAGCAGAATTNTATAGATAATATTTATTAAATAACAAGCTGCTGGGACGCTCGTGGCCAGTGTCACATCAGCCTGGCCACCCCAGTGAGGGGCACTGAACGCTCCTGGAATTAGGCACGGAGGGAAGTATTATCATTAAAGGAACATAAAGCCATCGTTGCCAACACGTTCAGCCTGAGGTAATCGATATCTGCCGAAATGGGTCTGAACCCAGCACAAACAGGGACATCAAAGCCTTCCCCATCTATGCACCAACTGCCAGGAATTCTTGGTGAATTAACAACCGGGGCTGCGTGTGATGTGCCATGCTATCTCAGCAGCCACTGAACAAAATAAACACACATTTCGGTGTAGTGAGAAGCCAGGTCAGACTGGCTGATGGTTGGGTTATTCAGGTGTGTTAATGGATAACACTAAAACGGCCGGGGATGTGGAGGAAGAAGAGGAAGAGGAAGGTGATGTGTGGCCTTGTGAACCCTGCGAGTGCTGCGCAGAAGACAGTTCAAAGTGAGAGACACAGGCAGGAAGGATTTCTGAGCTTTCTGAGGTGTGTGAGTGTCTGCCCAGTCCATTTTCAGTGATAGTTCACACATTTCTCTCTCAAAATCTTCGGCTTCTGTGAAAGTGAACTTGGGGTGCTGCCATTTGTTTATGGGACCTCGGGTATCTCTGTGTCTCCTAAGCTAAAACAATTGTCCGTAGATGAAAGATGCTGCACACAGCCTGCAGTAGGTTTAAAATGATCATAATTTGAAACAAAAAAAAGTTGCCCAAAGCGTGCCCAGCTGCAGTCTCACGGAGTTTAGGCTGCTAATACAGCTCTAGAATAACAGAATAATTAAGGTTGGAAAAACCCTCTGAGATCACCGAGTTCGACCATCCCCAGCACTGCCAAGGCCACCACTGACCCACGTCCCCAGGTGCCACATCCACAGGGCTGTTAAACCCCCAGGGATGGGGACTCCACCCCTGCCCGGGGCAGCTGTGCCAGGGCTGGACAACCCTTTCCAGGAAGGAATTCCTCCTGGTGTCCAACCTGAGCCTCCCCTGGCCCAGCCTGAGGCCGTTCCCTCTCCTCCTGTCCCTGTTCCCTGGGAGCAGAGCCCGCCCCCCCCGGCTGCCCCCTCCTGTCAGGGAGTTGTGCAGAGCCACAAGGTCCCCCCTGAGCCTCCTTTGCTCCAGGCTGAGCCCCTTTTCCAGTTCCCTCAGCCGCTCCTCATCAGACTTGAGCTCCCATTTCCTGCCTTTTTACGCCAGACCCTCCCTCAGGGCGTCACCGCCGGGCCTCAGCCGGACCCAGCCCATGGGAGGGATGTAGCGTGAGGGGGATGGCGGGGCTGGGGGGGATTGGGAGCCACAGGGAGGCTGAGGGGACTGGGGGAGCTGAGGGGGATGGCGGGGCTGTGAGGGCTGGGGGAGCTGAGGGAGGAGGGTGACCTGCCCTGGCAGCTGCTCAGGTCACCCGGTGTAGGGAAAGGGTTCTCCATGAAGGTGGATGTGCTGCCAGTAAACGTGGGGAGGTGGTTCCCGGGTCAGTCTGTCCATACCCTACAGCTCCATGTGCTGCTCAGGCACCCTCGCCCTGCCTCCTGCAGCACCATCCACCTTTTGGGCAGACCAGGGTATCTAAATCCTTATTTTTGGTTACTGTTTCAGAGTAGGAATTTTCCTGTGGTGTTTTCTGTGGTACATGTGGGACTTCACCTGTAAAACCAAGAAAACAAAACTAAGCATTTGAGAAGGCAAAAATCTCAACACCAAGCTAGGAAGACTTTAACTGACAGATTTGATATTAACATTGTTAAGACGAAGATGAGTCATTAGAGACTTCTTCAGTGCAGCCTGCTCTGACTGATGCACTGCAGGGCAGTGGTAGAGCAAATGCTAAGACACGGCCTTTTGATTTTTTGGCCTCTGTTTCTATGGGATGCAGTTTTAGGGAGCTTTGGTTCTCGAAGTCTCAGTTTCTAGAAAGACAGAACAAGGCAAACATTGGGTTTCATACGCAGTCGAGTTCTGACAGGCTGACAATTCCCTGTTCTGATGATTTAGGCATGGCTTTGCTGTAAATGTGAGGTAATTTAAGAGATAAAAGATATTTTTGTTTGCAAAGCATCAGGCTGTTCCAAATGTCTTGCAGCATGGAACGCTCTGTTAAACATCCAGGAACAATTCCTGTCAAGCAACTGTGCTTCCTAGCTTGGCATCCTCTGGTGTCTTGTTGATATGTTAAGACTAGACAATCATAATTTCCCTATCCAAAAGTAAAATATAAACAAAGGAATTCTCAGATGTCTGGTCATTCTCTGTTAATATATGGTAAAAATACTGATTAAAATAAAAACACTTATTTTCTGCTCTTCCTGAGCAGGATATAATCGGTCCTAAATGTTAACTCTTAATCGATTTTCAGGGCCAAGTTGTATTTATTTAGTGATTTTTAATGATTGAATGTGAACTTGCAGAATGATGACTGTAAATTGTCCATCTTCAGTTAGTTCCCATCATAGACTCATGGAATGGTTTGGGATGGAAGGAACCTTAAAGACCATCTGTTGCCATGGGCAGGGATACCTCCCACTAGACCAGGTTGTTCTAACACGTCCAACCTGGCCTGTCAGAGGACAGAAAGAGGTAAATGTGAGGCTATTTTTAAAAATTCCTTTAGAGTGAGAATTGGGAACTCCAGGGTGAGAAAGCCTGGCTGCTGGATGAACTGTTTTGGTGTAAACTATCCTGAAATTTGTGCTTGGCAAGGGATATCTCTGCAGAAAAGGCACAAATGCAGGTGTTACTGTAGGAATTCAGTGAGCACAGGGATCCTGGGTGTTGCTGTCAGTGTCTGAACAAAGTCACCACGGCCTCTAATAGGAATCACACTGTCACAGCTTAAGAGCTCATTTAATGACATAATCAGCAAGAGAGGAAACTAAGAGAAAAATGAAGAGAATATCTACGAAATGACAAAAGGGCAAAGTTTGGTATATTTTTGTCTAAACTGCACTAGTTGAGCTGACTGGGTAAAAAAGTTGACTTTGAATTTTCATTCTTGACAAAATGCCTTGTCATAAAGTGCTTTCAAGGTCACCTGGAAGATTTGGACATTGCCCTTTCCCAAGCTGTCCAGGAGCTGCCAGCACTGGAGTTCTGTTAAAGCCTGGCTTTGTGATTTCCATGGGTTTTACCATATTGTCAGGTTTAACACACAGCACTTTCTGAATGACTTTGCTTTGGTTTCGAGGCTCCTACAAATTGGGATTTCCAGCACATTTCTGAGCACTGGTGACTTGTTCCTGAGGTTGAAGGAGACTGAGCACTGCACAGAGCTGGGCTGGGACTGCCCTCCTGCCACTGCAGCAGCACCGTGTGCTCAGGGGTGGGGACACAGCCTGGTTCTGGGCCAGCTGTACTGCAGCAAAGGTAGTCCTTCTCCCCCAAAACTCTGTGGAGCCTCAGCTCCTCCTGCTGCCTTTCACTGCCTGGGAAAAGTCCTTTCCTCGACATGAGAAAGTACCCCCTGCGGCACTGCAGGCTTAGGGCACTTTTATCACCAGGGCAGTTTCTTTCCATGCTTTTACATAACAGCCTCATCCCAGAGGCAGGAAGATTTCCAAACTTTTCCAGATGAAGGAGTTTCCACTCTGGCTGCTTCAGCAATGGGCTCAGTCCACTGTCGCTTCCATTCCCCAACCCTGCGCATCCTCAGTGCAGGACTCAGGTCCATCAGGTATGAAAAGAATTTCTGCACTTGCTTGTCAAAAAGAGAGTTAAAAGTGATAATTTACATATATTTCTGCAATGCACTGTCGTGTGTATATCGCAAATGAGAATTGGATAGAAAGTGGAAAGTCTAAACGGAAGAGAAACTTTTAAAGCCAAAAGATTCTCTGTTTGGTGTTCCTGCCCCTCCTCCAGATTTTGAGCATTCCCTGGTGGTTTCCAGACCGTCCCTGCTGAGGTTAAAGGACAAGGAGAAAAACATTTGTCCATGACTAGTTACTGTTAGGCTAACATTCAGATATTTTTTTTTAATTAAGCAAAATTAGGGCAATAAAGAACTGATGACGTGTTGAAAAGTTCTTGGTCTCATGTTTTCCCAGGTTATGCTTTTAAATGCAAAGATTAGTCAAAAATATTGTGTAGAATAGTTCATTCTGCTCTTTTATTTTTTTTTGCCTAACTTCTTCATTTTGTATTTTTTTGTGCACTGAAGAGCAGGAAGTACGAAAGTCTTGACTTTTTCCTTTTGTCCAAAATGGTTCTTCTAAAATTTTCAGTCTCACTGAAATGCTTTTATTCTTCAGAAAAGAAGCTGAAACAAGTTATTAGAAAAAAAATTCTTCCCTGTGAGGGTGGGGAGGCCCTGGCACAGGGTGCCCAGAGAAGCTGTGGCTGCCCCTGGATCCCTGGCAGTGCCCAAGGCCAGGCTGGACGGGGCTGGGAGCAGCCTGGGACAGTGGAAGGTGTCCCTGCCCATGGCAGGGGGTGGCGCTGGATGGGCTTTGAGGTCCTTTCCAACCCAAACCATTCTGGGATTCCATGTATCCCTTAATCTCTCCACTCTCCTTTGTCCTCTACATAGTAACATTCAGAATGCTGCAAGTTTATTTCTTCTTATGTCCACATAAAAACTTCTTCCCTTCATCTTAAGGGCATAGCACCAAGATTAGCTTATTTGCAAAGTGATACTTCATCTTCAAATATGTATTTCCTAAGTGAGGGGACTAAAGAATATATTTTCAATCTCATTCTTGACTCTTCATGTCACTGTTGAAGTCCCATTAAATTAATTCAAAGTAGAACTTTGTCAAAAGGTTTCTTTTCATGTGTATTCAAACTTCTTTGTTGACTTCAGTGACAAGAAGATTTCTCTGGGTTTTTCACTGTGAGAGCAGTAAAAGAAAAGATGCCCACCTGGGTCTTTTAGACCATAATTATTTGAAGGATTTAGTTCTGTTTGCTTTCAACTATAGGCAAAACCTTTGCTAGAGGTAGAGCTGGATCAGAGAAATGCAGTGAAGCTTTATTATCAGGGAATAACGAAAAATCAGTCAAGGAGGCTGGGTGAGAAATGGGAGTTATTGGTGCCACCTGACCTTGCAAGTCCAGTCATGCCTTCCAATGCATCAGTGGCCGATGGTTCTTTTACCCATGATCACCTTTATGGCGAGTGGTAACCTAAGAGCAGTCGTGTTGCTCAGAGTGTACACCCCCGTTAAGATAGATAATTGTCTTTGTATGCAAGGCTTAAAATTCACATGGCCAAAAGAGGATTCTTAAAATAAAAAGCAGCTGAAAACATCTGTTTTAACACAGCGTGAAGAGCACCACATTTTCCCTTGAGAAAAGCAGAGTAGCTGCATTAGTAATGCACTTGTAAAACCCGTTGTAGGATTCATCTTGCCTAAGATTCATCTGAATGTGTAATAGTCAGTGGTATGTGCCTGGGCTTGTCATCCAGATTGCACAGAGAGTCAGTGGAGAGAAACAGGCACCTCCCAGAGCTTGAGTCACTCCAACTTTCTTAGACGGATGCCTTTGGAAGACAATTAATTTCTTTCTGATGAGCCTATTAGTTCATCAAGTGTGCAGAGTCGACAGCTGCCAGACCTCTGGGGCCATGGCAGGAATGCATTAATCCCACCTGGCTGTTGAAGTGCAGACAACATTGTCTCTCCCATTTTCCCTTCTTGAAGAGACTTCATTTCAGTGAAGAGATAATTTTCATTTTCATCAGTCCTTTGGTTGGTAAAGGACAAGAGCTTGCAGATTTTGTATCCAGCCCCATTCCAAGTGTTCATTGATCAGGCAGGAACAGGCACAGCTGCATTCCCTAATTTCCTGCACAGCTTTGAGTTCTGGTGACCCCAGATGAGTAACTACCTCCCCCTTAAGAATAACTTTTGGGCCTGACTTTTGAAGTTCACAGTGAAAGGATGATCTTAAGTTGCTTCCTTGGTATTTCCCATGCAGCGCGTGCTCAAGTGGGATGGAAGGTGCTGGAGAGTGTCAGTCTCGTGTTCTTTGGTCCAGCTGAGCTGGTGATAACCCTTTTGATGCCTGTTCCTACCCACAATGCCTAGAAATGATCCAGGCATTCCTTCCATTTCCAACAGATCTTTGGAGAAATGATGTAGCACGGGCTACTTCAAGCTTGGAACAGATCTGGTGCTGATCGTGTTGGATTTGCATTTATTTCATAGAACCATAAAAACATGGAATGGGTTGAATTGGAAAGGACCTTAAAGCTCATCTCATTCCACCCCCTGCCATGGGCAGGGACACCTTCCACTATCCCAGGCTGCTCCACGCCCCATCCAACCTGGCCTTGGACACTGCCAGGGATCCAGGGGCAGCCACAGCTTCTCTGGGCACCCTGTGCCAGGGCCTCCCCACCCTCACAGCCAATAATTCCTTCCTAATATCCCATATATCACTGCCCTCTGGCAGTGGGAAGCCATTACTCCCTGTCCTGTCACTCCAGGCTCTTGTAGATTGTCTCTCTCCATCTTTCTTGTCAGCTCCTTCAGGCACTGGAAGGTCACAATGAGGTCACCCCAAAGCCTTCTCTTCTCCAGGCTGAATAATCGTAATTCTCCCGGCCTTTCCTTATAGCAGAGCTGCTCCATCCCCCTGATCATCCTGATGCCTCCTCTAGACTTGCTCCAACAGGTCCATGTCTTTCCTGTGCTGAGACCCCAGAGCTGGATTTCTGGGCTTTCTGCTTTCCTAAGCTTCCAGGTAGCCCTGAGACCTGTGAAAAGCCCTCAGTACCAATGTGAACCCCTCCTGAGCGCAGACTCCACCAGGAAAAGTGCCTGGGGGTCTTGCTTAGCCCCATCATTGAACCACTGGACTGGTGAGAGCTCTCCCCAGAAGTGCTGGGCTTACTTCAGTGCTTGGCGTGGGGCCATTCCCACCAGGCTGTTTGGATGTGGCAGTTCTGAAATGGAAGAGTGAGAGATTTTCCCAGTATTAACAGCCTCTGTGCCAGAGAGTGGAACTGGATACAGTCACTGGTAAAGCTGCAGCCTCTGTACCTTCAGCTAAAGTGATGATTGATTTGTTCTTTACTGAAACACTGAGAGCCACAAAATAATATTGTCTCAAGAGGAAGATGTCTGTGAGAATGTGGTGTTAGTGTTATCATCCCTCCAGCTAGATTTCACATGCTTATTTCTATCCAATTAATCCAATTTTTTCCAGTTTTGAGAAAGCAGGATTTAGTGAATGTCTGAATAATTCTCTAATGAACAGATCTCTGCTTTGGAGATAGGAACACTGGCCTTGGTCAGACCAAACTCCCATCCCAAAGGTCATTGTTTCCTCTGACAGCAATGCCCAAGGAGGAGGCAGGAGCAGAGCAAGCAGGGACTGATGCATTTCCAAAATATTTCCAACAGAGCGTATTTCTTCACTGAAAGGGTGGTCAGGCATTGGAAGGGGCTGCCCAGGGAGGTTTGGAGTTCCCATCCCTGGAGGTGCCCAAGGAAGGCCTGGACGTGGCACTCAGTGCTCTGGGCTGGGGACAAGGTGGGCATCAGGCACAGCTTGGACTCAATGGCCTTGGAGATCTTTCCCAATCCAAATGATTTGTGATTCCTGTGGGCTGAGGGAATTAATAAACCATAACACAAGTTGTATTTAATAGCCCTTGGTGGATTTAAATTCCATGAATTTGTTTGTTCCAACCAATGCAGACAGCAGCATGTGCATGACTGTGCCAAGGACTTCACTGTGTGGCTGTTGTGCCCAGAGCCACCTTCTCCTGTCTCTTTTGAGCCTCCTGCATTAAATCTCCACTTGGCTCTGGTGTGATTTGGTCTCTATCCATATCCCTCTCACTGCCCATGATTTTAAACACTTCCGTCTCAGTTCCTTCAGTTGCATTTTCTCTGGAGTGGAGAGTCCTGCCCCACTTCGCTGTTCCTTCAGGAAAGTGTTCTGTCCACCATCCACGTGCCTTCCCTGGTATGTTCTTGCTGAGATGCAGAGTCCATCCAGAGCTTCTGTGGGCCCAAGTACATCTCCAAATTTATTTTAAGGCAAATCTGTCTTGTTTGGAAGAAGGAAGGGGCTGTGATTTTTTCATAAATTTTTAGTAGATATTGGTTTATTCCATAAGATGCCATTCATCCCTGTTTCCTTAGTACTCAAAGGACATCATTGTTCCCTGTCAGCTGTTTCATAACAGCCGGTGAGAGAATGGGCTGTAGCTGGTAATTTCTCCCCGGTAGGACTGGATTAACCGTATCTTAGAGAAAAGAGCTTAGAAACTTCTTCTCTCCAATTAACAGGGCAGGATGAGAGCGTGTGAGTGAAGTCTCCTGGGTCTGTTTGTTGACTCTTGATTCCATCTTGAAGCCTTAGAAATGAATCGCCACCTTTCCCTTTGATATCTCTGCCCTCAGCAAACACATCCTTCAGTGGTTTTGGCTTTTTACTTGTAGCTTTTTATAGCATATGATCTGGATTTGATGTCTTACACTTATCTCCTATTCCACAAGCACTTTTTCCCTTCAGGTCTTTCCTTTTCTTTTCTTAGAAGATTGAGGTTTTTTTGTAGTACCTGTTTGTTTTCCCTTGGCATCATTCCAACAAGCTACAAAAAATTTCTCCTTTGCCATTGCTCTCTCACTTTGTCTTCACTGGAGCCCTTCAAAGGTATCTCTTGTTGGTTTCTCAGGTTTGCAAACAGACTTTGGAGCTTGCAGAGAGACACACAGATACCATTTAGGTTTTTTGGCAGTATCCAGAATTGTATTCTGTTCACAGGTCACAGAATGTTCTCAAAGATGCCCAGATTTCATCATAAAGCTGCTCAGAATTAGCTTTTGGGTAATGTGAGTCATTCCCACATCTGCTTCTTTGGAATGATGGCCATCAGCTCTTTCTGTGTTGTTCAGCTCCCAGGTTTGTTGCTCCAAACATCACAAAAACACAGCAACATCCTATTAGAAAGGGCAATAGGCAGAGATATTAAAAACCTTCTCAGTTATCGTAGCAACTATCTCGTGTAAAATCCCATGCAAGTGCCAGGCATTGCAAGTTAATTATCTGAGCTGTTTGCCATCTCAAGTTATGCTTGTTACATTTACTGATTATCAACATTGGACTGAATTTGATTTCATCAAGGATTTCTCTCTCACTCAGAACAATTGCAGATTATAAAGACTGTCTGTCCTGCAAATAATGCCTTTGCTTTTAAATTATCTCTGTGTATCACCAAGTAATACCTGCAGAAAACTGCCTCATCTACAAAGCTGATTTTTAGAATAAAATCAGCGTTTAATTTCACTGTGAAATTCACATTCCTATGTGAATCTACTTTCTGTGGCTTGGTGTGACGATAAAGTCAAGCAAATCAAAATGCTCATAGTAAAACACTAAAGACTGTGGTTATGGAGTTTCTGCATGTGTGTAGATCAATTTCCCAATGTATTCTTTTAACATTTATTAGACTACATATCAAATAAATACTATATATATACAATAAATAGAATATATAACATCTATTAGAATAAATGTTTTTGAAGACAAAGAAATCAGTCTTCAAATCACTTGGGAGGTAAGAACACATTTCTGGAATTTATTTTACTGTGTGATTCTTGAAATGTTTAATCAAAGTAAGCCATAGCACTGCAAACTGAGCACAAATTCTGGGAGTCTGGTGGCTGTGTTTGGATCCTCGAGCCCCACCACAGGGTTGTTCAGCCCCCAACTCTCTCACTGGCTGTGCTGGTTCTGCAGCTTCATCTGCACAGCAGCAGCGCCTTCCAGGGAAGTGCAGGGAGCAGGGGAGGGCAGGGGAGAACTGGAGGCTTAGGAGCTTCTTAAATGAAGGCTATAAATTTGAAAATGGATCTGCTTGAGAAAGTGAAAGCATTGTGGGTTACAAATATCTATTTCAAAGAAGCCCTGAACATGAAACGAGTAGTTCTGTAATTCAAGTGAGGTTCCAGGGCAGCAGCATAGTGGGTGTCCTCATCAGTGCCGTGGTTTGTTCTTCAAAAGTTTTTTGCTTGACTTCACCAGAATTTATCTTAGTTAACGAGTCTATGTTTATCTTTGAAGAATGTCCTTGCCTGGACAAAAAGAGATTCTTTAATATTATGAAAAGACTGGGAAATAGCTCCACTTTTTTCCCAGACAGCTTTTTGCAGCCCTGAGTTTCACTTGATGAATGAGAAAAACTACGGTGACTTTTGGAATTGGCCCCACCTCCAAGATGCCTTATTAAAGAGAACTACAGGACTTACTCTAAATGCTTTGTATCATTCCAGTGGAAAGTGCTCCTTAGTTGGAGGGCCTGGCTTATCAGATATCAGAAGATCTAAAGTAAAAATGCAAGGGCTTCCTTTTCTACTGCAGCATAATGCATATCCTTTTTTTTCCCCCTCACAAAGGACAAGCAAAGCAAGTTATGCTTATGTGTGTTGAAAAAGGCTTGACCTACCCAAGCTTGATCATCCAGTTTCCTGCCTTGCAAATATTAACCTTTGTCTTTTATTCATGATTTTTTTTTTTTTAAATATAAGCTTATCCAAGTTTATCCAACCATATGCAACTTGGCCAGGTGATGCCTAGGATAACGTGTTGGTGTAAGGATGGGAATAGCCAACAGCCACTCAGGCCATTGATATTCCAATATTTATTTTTCACCCAGTCCACCTGTTTCCTCTCACTTTCATCATGAGCTTCTTTTTCATCCAGGGCTTAAGGATCAGTCAGAGTGAGGGGAGTCACAATCACAAAACTCGTCTCAGAATGGATGTTTGGGATAGAAAATGATTCCAACGCTTTTGGTTTAGTCCCTGAAAAGGACTGGCTGTCAGTGAAATTCCCATCTTCCCTTTCACCACTTTGGCTAAATTTGACCATTTTTCCTCTTAAGCTCAAGTGACCAGCAAACCATCAGTCTTTTGAGTCCTGACTTCTCCATCTTTTATCTCTTTTCATTGTTTCACTGCTGTCCCAGTCCAATCCTTGCCTGTCCTAACTAGAGAAACTAAAAAGATTTAAATTGCACTTTGGGCACTTCTTCCAGTTGGAAATGCATATGGGATCCTATATTGCATCCCAGAAGATGACCTGTGTTAGAGGTTCAAGCTGAGGTCCCTGAGAAGAGGCAGAAGAAGTTCCAGGGTGGATGGGTTTATTGGTTTGCTTTTGGCAGGATGAGCTCATCCATCCCTGGACAGTTGAATTGGGAACCAGGATCTTACCTAAAATCCTGGCTGCTTCAGACAATAATCAACCAGTTGAGCAAAAGCGAAACACCTTATTCATGGTTTAAAAATTACAACAGAAAAAAAAATTAAATGAAAGGAATAACATTTAAACCCAGATCATAAAAATATAAAGGTGTCTTGCCTTTAATGGAAAGGCTTTGCTTAACTTCACCCTTGAACTTCTCCAATTCCAGCTTTTCTCTTTCCCTCCCTTTCCCCAGCCTCCACAGGTGATGGCTGTCTGCAGACTGGCACATCTACAGCAGGACTCGACTCCATACATCCAGAGGAAGGGATCTCACCTCCTTCAGGGTATTTCCTTCAGGGGCTCTGGTGGTGCTGCCGCTGGGAGACCAAGTCCTTCACCAGCATCTGATCTGATATGACCTTCCTAGTAGGTGATCCTGTGGCTTCCTGTTTTCATTAATTCATCTATGGAATTAGCTTTTTATTAACCATTACGTCAGCCAGAAAGTCTGAGGATAATCAGGCACTAAGGACTAATCCTTCATACCCAGATCTCTTCCAAAATAAACCTGTGCTTTAAGTATACCTGAGTTTCTCTTCAACATATTTATATGACTCGTCTTTGCCTAAAGAAATTACCTTTCCACTGTCCTTTAACTCTAATTTATCTCCAGAAGGAGCAGGACAGACACTGGTTGTTAAAATGGGATTAATGGTTTCACTTGGGTAGGACTTGCTGGTTTTGAAACTTCTCCTTGTCTTCTTTCTGATTTGAAGGTTGTTTGATCTGTATAAATTCTACTAAAAAAAGACGCCATTGGAGGTGACTGTGCCCTGTCAGCTCGTGATCACAGGAAAACATTTCAGCAGTGTTCAGACCTATTCTGTAATGGCAAAAGCATTCTTGGGAGTCATCCCCCTGCAGACGTGGACAAATCCTTGAAGAGGAAGAAAATGTTATTGGCATGTAACTGAATGCAGGTGAGTTCATGGTGATGAAGTGGAAGCTTTTTAAAGTTCTATTACTCTTATATAGAAGAGTATTTTGAGATTTGCCACTGAAGGCAAAGACTTTCATTGAAAATTTAGATAAATTATCAGATTGTTTCTGATAACCAGACATTACGTGCCTGTTTTCTGTGGAAAATATAACTTCATAACATTTGATCGCTATAAAGCTTCCTCGATGGTTTATACTTCGTGGTGCCTGACAAGCTGTAATTGCACTTTGTGTACCTGAGCCTGCTCTTCTTGTCCACGTCGTTTGAAGTGCCCTGTGCAGTGGGGCCGTGCTGGGTGTCCCTGACATGGCACCGAACACAGGCTGCAGGAAAGGGCTCATCCCTGTGCTGGTGCTGGAGCTGGCAGGGTCCTCCCTCAGCACCCCTTCACTGTGGGCAGTGCTGGCCAGCTCCAAACACTGGCAGCATTGACAGCTCATGAGCTGCAGCTTTAGAAGTACATCACAGGATCATGGAATGGTGTGAGCTGGAAGGGACCTTAAAGCCCATCTCATTCCATCCCCTGCCATGGGCAGGGACACCTTCCACTATCCCAGGCTGCTCCAAGCCCTGTCCAGCCTTGCCTTGGACACTGCCAGGAATCCAGGGGCAGCCACAGCTGCTCTGGGCACCCTGTGCCAGGGCCTCCCCACCCTCACAGGGAACAATTCCTTCCCAATATCCCATTTAACCCTGCCCTCTGGTAATGGGAAGCCTTTCCCCTTATCCTGTCTCTCCATCCCTTGTCAGCATTCTCTCTCCATCTTTCCTGTTGGCTCCTTCAGATACTGGGTATTTTCTCTGTTGCTAAAGGCTTTTGGAATTTGGGGCCCAAATTTCCTTGCTGAGAACTGAAGGATCGGGTGTGTGAGCCCCCTGATTTGGAGGGAGATGATTTGGTTTTGAGGCCCCATGACTTGGGTAACTGGTGAAAAGGCTGATGGTGGTCCTGGACATGAGCTGGTTCAATGATTGGAGCTTATTCTGTGTTGAAGAGCAATTCAGGGACTATCAGCCCTTTTGTTTGACAGATTCTCTCTTTTTTTTCAGAAATACTCTTTCTCTAACTCTTCCCAAACTTTGCTGGAGTATTCAGTTAGTATATTCGCACAGGCCTTTTGGAATATTCTTATACAACATTGTCAAATAATGCATATGTAATTCTATTCATATGATACACATATTTTATATATATACATATATATTTAACACTGAGTAGCAGCAGACTCACAGAATCACAGAATTAGTAAGGTTGGAAGGAACTACACTGGTTTCATCTGGTGGGACTTACAAGTGGGACACACCTAGTGCCACCTCCCTGCTCAGGCAGGGCCATCCCAGAGCACAGGGCACGGGATTGTGTCCAGAGGGCTCTGGAATATCCCCGCTGAGGGAGACCCCAGCCCCTCCCTGGGCAGCCTGTTCAGGGCTGGGCAGTGCCCAGGGCAG
>VWZT01014181.1:280979-301235 GCA_013397055.1 Pachycephala philippinensis | reverse complement strand
GGGGGTGCTGGCGCACGTCGGGCGATTACACGCGGACACTTCACTTTCAGCCATGCCTGCCCCGGGAGCTCTCTGTCTGCTGTAATTTTCTCCCTTTGATCTCTCTGGATCCTCTTTCGGGCTGGGGAGCTCCGCTTGCACCTACCTGCCTGCTGCGTGTGTGCGCGAGAGAGTTTTCCTCTTTTTTTTAATACTTTTTTTTAGTTATAAATACCAATTCTATTTTTTTTTTTTTTTTTTAAGACTGAACACAAACATCATCAGAGCCACATGGTTTTGTTAAGCTACTGGAAATAACTTTTGCCTGGGATTTGCAGCAGCATTCCCTCCCGGCCCGGCCCCTGCGGACTCCAGCAGGCTCACTGCCTAACAGGTTTGCAAAGCTTTTTTTTCTTGTCAATCCCTTTTTCTCTCCAGAGCCGTGCGATCACCGTAACTTCAGTTTTAATCGAAAACACTTTCTGTCTTAATTCTCCCAGTTATGAAGACTCCTCGATACGTTTCATGTGACCTTTGGGCAGACCATGGAACTTTCTATTTTATTTTGTGGGGCCTTGAGTCGGGATCTTCTTAACTTGTGCTTGGAAGTGGTCATACCGGAACTCGGGCGCGCACAGAAATAGTGCGAGAGAAACCAGATACGCCGTAACTTTCTGCCTGATACCTGTTGGGCTTCGTGTCTAAACTTTGGAAGTGTTTGAGGGCCTTTTTATTTCCTGGGAACTCGCAACTATGAAGAGGAGCTCTGTGTTTTATTAATTATCTTTGAGAACTCTACCCGGAGTCAGACTCTGAGCATGGATTTCTAAGGGAAAAATAGAGCTGATCTCCAAACTTGAATGAAGCACTTCTGGCATGAGGAAGATGGAAGGGATCAACTCCATTTGGAAGGGAACGGTACCGGAGCAAGCTTTCTTGTCACCATAAATTCAAGGAATACCGCCTGCCTCATTTCTGGGAAGGATACCAATTGGTGCAGATAACATTCGAGGTTGTGCTTATGCTGTGGGAAGTGCTAACAAGAAGGTGAGGTATCTCTCGAGGGTGTTTGGGATGGATGTTTTGAACCTGTGGATCTTCCTAACTCTTGGCCAGGAGACAGGAGGCCTCCACATCCGCGGGGAGATCTCCCCGTGCCTCATCTCTGTGGGACTGAGGAGTTCCTAATGCACCCTCTGTACCCAAACTGACTTCTTGCTTGCAACCTGTTTCGCTGATCCTTCTGGATTTATCTGCCGGAGGACGGACTCACACTTTAGGATAATTTTCTTTAGTTTGTTTGTTTAAAATATGCCTCTGAGCTCCCGGCGGCCTCTGAGCACGTGGCACGGGGCAAGAGGAGCGGTGATGGCGAGAGCCGGCGTCGCCGGGGAGCCGCGCTGGCGGTGACCGAGCCCCTCTCTGCGGCCTCTGGGGTCTGTCCGGAGCGCGGCTCAGAGCCCCGGGAGCTTTGCCGCCGGCCGGGCCCGCCGCGGTGAGGACGCGTTGCCGAGCGGTATGAGCGGCCGGAGCCCGCTGCTGGTAGCATGAGTGCTGGCCCCCAGGTGCAGCTGGCTGTCCTCTGGCCTTGGCTGCTCATGGCGACCCTGCAGGCAGGACTGGGCCAGACCGGGCTGGCGCTGGCGGCGGCCGTGGAGTCGGAGCGGGCGGCGGCGCAGAAAGCCATCATCAGGGTCATCCCCCTCAAAGTGGAGCCCATCATCCTGGAAGGGGAGTTCGCCAACGTTGCCGAGGTGACTCCGGCCGAAGGGAAACTGCTCCAGGTAAGAGCAGCGGTGCTTGATCCCGCTCCGGCGGCCTCGCCGCCCGCTGCCAGCCTCTCCCCGCTTTCCCTCCTGGCGGCCTCGGCTCCCCGAGCGATGCCTTGGGTTCCGCGTCCCGCCGTGGATTGTCCCGTGCTCCGTGCGCTGTCCCCGTGGTTCAAAGGGGGTCGAGGAGACGGCATCGTGCAAAGGGCTGAGCCTTCCTTCGGGGCCGAGCTGTGGCTGCGCCTTGTTACTGCTGAATTGTGGATGTGGTCGGCTGATTCCGTGGAGATTATTTCATATCTTAATTGATGTTATAAAGCTGAGTGTGTCGAGTCACATGTCGGGATGTGAAACATCTGACAGAAAACAGGATTAGTATTTTTTTCTCTGAAATTCATGAGGATTTCCACACCCTCGGCCGAGGTCGGGGTTCTGTTTCAGCTCCAAACCCCATCCTGGCTGTGCCCACCAGAATCCCTGGCCCTTCTTGTTGTTGCCTGTACCTGAAGGGTGAATGTTACCTACACAGGAGCTCCGGTGGTGTCACCACCAGGTATTTTTATAGATTAATTAATGCTGCTCTCTGACCTTTATTAAGGGGAGGGTATCTCCACACCTGAGCAGGAGGTGCAGGTGCTGCACAGCCAGAGCTGAGCCATTCACTGAACAGACCCATCTCCTGCACACACTGCGTTTGGAGCTCAGTTTCCTGAGACCTGGTGTGCACTCTCTCCATTCTGTGGGTAATCTGCCTGGCAATTGTGTGCTTTATTCTTGAGAACAAAAAAACCTACAAAATAGCCTGCATTAATATTGTCTTAATTTTCTCCTGGATTTTTCCAGGACTTTCCAAATGGGGTATGTTGAAATCTTAATTAAATTTTTAGTTTGGAAATTTAAGTTAAAGTAATAAATTTTGTGTAGTTTTTTAAGAAGATAAATACAGTTGAGCCAGCTTTAGAACATGGTCACCTGGACATGGACAATTTGTGACATGTATAAAGTCTGCTTTTCCATGCCTTTTGAGCTCCTCAGAGTGGAAGCTCTGCTATAAAATTATATTACTAGGCTAAAAAAAATATCTGAGACAAATGTACTCGAGGTCCTCTTCTGTTGTGAGGCAATGTCCAGGAGAGTCAATATTTATTCCTTACAAAAACTACAGTGGTGTTGCAACCGAGCACAAAGTATAGAGTGGGACCTTTTGGAAATGGGAGGATGATAACCTCTCCTGAGGGATGTGTGGAAGTTTCTAACCAAATGCAACAATATCAAGTGGGGATTTTGTGCCATCACAGCAGCATCAACCAGGTGTTTGGAATAAAAAGCTGTGAATAGTGTCCAATTTCATCCTTTAAAAATCATCCTCCAAATGGAGAGGGCTGGGGAAACTCTAATCCAGCCTGCTGAGTTTAGGCACACAGACACTGACCTGCCCTGGGTGTGTTTTCAGGCCTTGACTCTGCCACTCCGTGTGCTCAGGTGAGCTCCTGTTCCACGTCCCACTGAATCCAGTGCGGGAAGTCCTGGTTTCAGCTGGCAGCGCTGGGACAGGGGGTCAGGCTGTGCCTTCTGCAGCAGGATGTTTGCCTGGTGCCAGGCACTGTGCTCTGGGAAGGCTTAGCCAAGTGTGCCTGTGACCTCTCCTGCAGATCTCATGGTGTAGTTTCTAATTCTGCTGCTAAATATTGAAACTTGGCATATAAAATGACATTTAGAATTATTCGGGTCCTGATTCTGCCGTGGGTTCTTACCTCTGGAAAGAGAAAACAGGAAATGGGGACGTACAGGTACAAAACTCTTCAGGTACAAAATAAGTAAGAAATTAGTGGAAGGAATTCTTTTCAGTTTGCCTTTTGATAATGGGATATTAAATACACCAGAATTAGGCTTTACTGGGACATCTCATTTTGCACATGGTTGTCAGCATCCCAATCTTGCAAAAACTTTAGGTCACGTGCTTAACTTTGATGTCACTGGAACTCCTACTTAAATAAACTTATGGCTGTGCACACATACCTGCATAACTGCTTCTTCAAATGTAGTTTAGGGACATAACATGGTCACATTTACAGTTAATGAGTCAAGGAGTGGGGTTTTTACAGCATTTTTGGATAGGTCTTGGTTATGTCAGACCCTGTAAGTTGCAGTCAGCCTGTCCAGGAGAACACAAACTGCAGAGCTTAGCTTGGAAGAGAGGCATGGATGGCCCAGTCCTGTTTCCAAATTAATGCTCTCTTCTTTCAGAGGTAGAATAGGATTGCTCAAGGATCAGTGGTGCAGAGTTGGCCCTATAGTCAGGTCCTCTTTATTATGATTTATAATTATCTTCATAGTGCTCTGGTCAATATATTTTTAGAAATGCATTCTTAATTTAATACAGAAAATCCTGCATGTAAGTGATGGAGCCTCACCAAAGGTACTTCTACCAGAATCGTTTCCTGGTTTTGTTTCTCCCTGCCCTTTTTTCCAGGATCATCTACAGAAATGGCCTTTGACTGTGGTGTGTTACATCTTAGAAGCCAACTTTAGCAATATCCTCTTTACCTACAATAAAACAGCCACAGGGTTGAATTCCCCCTCACAGCCTTTGCCCCTGTGAGCGGTTTTGTGGGAAATCTCTGTATTTCCATCATTGCCCAGTGGGTGAGCAGGAAGATGCTAGGGAGCCGCCCACCCCTGCCAGTGTAACCCCAGCAGTGCTTCCTCTGGCACTCCAGCGCTGCTGCTGCCATGTGATGCAAAGGGAGAGGAATTTCTCAAGCAGGCAGAGCCACTTAAGCCTTTGTAGGTCAAAAAACCAACACCTCAGACTTCTTGCAGAAATCATCTCCACGCTTGTGCAGTGCTCCAGCTTGTTGAGGGAGCACCTGCTCTGAGCATTAACTCTTGCTGGACGCGGGAAGCATCCGGGGAACTCACTGGCAGTTTCCAAACTGGAAGTTTAAGTTTGGGAGTTTAAATCGGGAAGGAATTGTTCCCTGTGAGGGTGGGGAGGCCCTGGCACAGGGTGCCCAGAGAAGCTGTGGCTGCCCCTGGATTCCTGGCAGTGTCCAAGGCCAGGCTGGATGGGGCTGGGAGCAGCCTGGGGTAGTGGAAGGGGTCCCTGCCAATGGCAGGGGGTGAAGTGGATGAGTTTTAAGGTCCCTTCCAACCCAAACCATTTTGGGATTCTATGATCTCTGTTGGGCTGCTGCAGGAGTCTGAACTGCTGTTAAAAGTCCCAAGGGAGTCAAAAACTGGCCCTTTATTACAAACGGAGGAACCAAACCTTTTAGACAAGTAGGTTGGAAGGAGCATATTTGGAACTTACAATGAACAATGCATGAGCAGCTCAGGATTTGGCATGGCCTCAGAATTGCAGGCTGTTTGCAGATGAACTCCCATTCACAGGATTGCTATAGAGGTTTTTCAGCCTCTTTTTCTGATACTTCTGCTGCTCTATTGGCTGACTTTTGAGGAGTAAGTCTCAGTTTCCTTCTTGCCCTTGACTCAGTCTCCACCTGGTCCTGGAGAGACTTGATGTTGGTTTGAAGGTAGATAGGAAAATAAGGAATGTCTTGGAAGGAAAAGGCGAGAGTCACTGGAGAGAGTTGAGAGAAGGAGATTTTTCTAATTTGAATTACAACACGTGCAAATCTAATTGTGGAAGAAAAAACCCATTTTATTTGAGAAGTAGTTCATCACTTACATTCTTGTTTAGGACAGTCCAAGGATGATCAAGATTCAAGGATGCATTATTGAAACTGAGCATTAATATCTCTTTATTTGAGTGTGTATAACCCCAGTCTTCTACACAGGGGAAAGGATGATTCCTTTAGTCTGTGCAGAGTGGCAGGGATTGGTACAGTCTCTAGTTCTAGCGTATTTGGGAAAAAGCGTTAAAAGTTTGGGAAGAGTCCCTGTTAATGATATTTAAAAAGAGGTGGATAACCTCACATTACTACAGGGAGGGCAAAGTGATCAGCAATCCCAATCCCTTCACATGCTGACACATAGAAAATTCCAGTGGATATGTGGGACAGTGGCACAGTCTCACTGAACAGGCAATGTGCAGAACTAGTTTTCCCAACACCCATTATTTCATTGGAAGTCTCACAATATTTTATTCCATTTCTGTACAAACTCAGCAGTTTCATAATGAGGGGATTGTTGGAGAAAGTCAACTTTCACTCACCCACAGAGTGCATTGTTTTAACTTATCACTGCAGGAAAACACCTTGAAGAACGTAAAAACAGACTTGAAAAAACCCACAGAACAAGCTCCCTAAAGGCTCAGAACCCCCAAACCAAGGATTCTTTCTTCCTCCTCTCCCCCCAGAAAAAAAAAAAATTATTTAAAAAACATGCAAGTTGATCTATTTAGGATGGATTGAGAATTGGAGGAGGAGCCTGAATCACCATTTTTTTAGGTGGCATGTACAAATCAGAAGGAGAAAATCAAACACAGATCCAGTCAGAGGAGGAGCGTGGTGTTCAGAATGGCAGTGAAAATTACCCCTTGGAATTGCTGCAGTGAACCCTATGGGATCACCCTGGACAATGGAGAGTGTTCCCAGCCTTGCAAGGCACATGCAGTTGGAATTGGAATCACCTCCTTCAATGCTCTCAGAGGTTTACACTCCCAGCCCATACCAAAGTAAATACCTTAGTAGTCTTCTATACTCCCAGCTCCTGGATCAACAAAAGGATGTTGAGTGCATAATGTTGACAGAGATCAAAGAAGTGGGAAAGTCGAACCAAATTATAATGGGGACTTAAATTACCTGTGAATAAACTGGTCAGATAGCACAATACGAGGCAGTTCAAAGAAGCAGTTTCTGCCTCTTGGAACAGCTCGTACTCGAGTACACAGACTTGACTTAGCGTTAAGTAATGTGCAAGAACTGCCTCAGAAGCAGCAATAATGGAGCCACTTGGCCTGACTGCAGCACAATAAAAATGGGTGCCTAAGTACCAAAAAGTGTGATTCTGACACAAGCCTTTAGAATGGGAAATTGCACTGAAACACTGAGACGAGTGGCTCCTACAGAGTAAAAGAACCCCACATTTCTACATGGGACACAGATACTGCTCAGGAAAGGCTGAGAGATTTGGAATTGTTTAGCCTGGAAAAGAGAAGCTCCAGGGTTACCTGTTTGTGGCCTTCGTGAAGGAGCCGACAAGGAAGATGGAGAGAGACTATTTACAAGGGCCTGGAGTGACAGGATGAGGGGGAATGGATTCAACTCAAAACACACTAGGTTTAGATTAGATATTAGGAGAAAGTTCTTCCCTGTGAGGGTGCCCAGAGAAGTTGTGGCTGCCCCAGCCCTGGAAGTGTCCAAGACCCGGTTGGACAGGGCATGGAGCAACCTGGGATAGTGGAAGGTGTCCCTGCCCATGGCAGGGAGTGGGACAAGATGAGCATCAAGGTCCCTCCCAACCCAAACCATACTGTGATTCTATGAAAGTAGAAGCTGTCTTGGGGAACACATGAAGCAGTGACTCCAAAAGGCTGTAGTCAACCAGCACAGGAACATTGGTAGTGTTAAAGAAACCCTTTGACCCAAACAGATCTCTTAGAAAATTGGACAGAGAGCATGAGTGTAGTGTCCAGTGTAACCCACAGTGTGGATTAGTTCAGTACTGGTGCAGGGTTTAAGTGTAACTGGAAGGTGAGCCATCAAAATCCAGGTGTAGAGTAGGAACCTCGGTTAGAGTTGGCTGCTAGAAAAGATTGAGCTCAGAAGCTGTTTCTGAACCTCCACCCCTCTCCTAAGCATACACAGAGGCTGAGCTGGAGCTTTCCATGGTGTGTCTTCTTTCCTCATCCAGAAACGTGTGACAGGAAACTCTTCCCTGTTATAGGAGTTTAAAGGACTTTAAACCTAAATCTCACAGCTTCCCAGTGCACCATCTGGTGCTGGTTGTTGTTGCAGTTGAATTATTTATGACGGTGGGCGCAGATCCATCTTGAACTGAAGATTTTCAGTACTAAAACGGTGACAGATCTGGAGGCCCCAGTAATGACTTGGGGGCAGGCATAAATGGGAGACAAACCCGACTGGAGCAGAGCAGAGATCTGTGGTCAGGAGACTGAACCCACAGGGCTGGAGTGAGTGACAGTCAATAGAGGACGTCTGGCCATGCACAGGCCCTGGAACACATCCAGGGAACAAGTGGACATTTCCCAAAGATAAGCTGGCAGAGGGGTGAGATTACAGAAGAGAAGCAGGCCCCTGTTGTGCTTGCAGGCTGCAGCCAGGCTGGATTTGTGGTGGAATGGTTCTGAACCATTAGAGAAATGACTTTTTTTCTGTGCCTCCATCAAGCAAAAGTCTTGGTGGGCATTTCCTATGGATTGAGGAAGGCTGTTCTGAGCTGCATGTGAATTCATTCTTTTTAAATGAAAACTTTCAGAATTGTCAAAGTAATACAAACAACACCAACTCAGTATGATCAAAGAGAGCTCTGTTGTATCAGGCTGGGTTTTGGACAAAAATTGACGTGCATTTTTATTTAATATATCTCAGTGGTTTTCCATCCAGTGAAACATGCCTAAAAGCCTAAGATGTTCACAGCCTTGCCTAAAAGCTTTCTGTGGACTTTGCCCAAAAGTCATAGTCTGAAAACAAGCGAGTTTTAACCTAAACTGAGTAAAGTAACAAGTAAGTACAATGGGAAACGTGCAGGTTCAGGTCTGTCCTCTTAAGTATCACGACAGTCTGTGTTGCAGGGATTGGCAAGGGTCAAATAAATGAAATTTTGGGTTATAAACAAAGCAGAAGTGTAAAATGAGTCTCAGTACAAGGTAATATATCACACTTGAGTAGTGCACATTTGTATTTTATTAACCTTTTGGCCTTCCCTCCATTCAAGGTCTTGAGCTTGGCTGCAGCAGGACAGGTGTAAAGTAGACAGAAGTGGTGTGGATGGTCATGGTGGTCTCTTCTGTCTTTGAGTTCTGTGATCTATTACTTAGTTTTAATACCTATTTATTTTTCCCCGTATTTCCCTGGCTGTAAAGAACAGGAAGCGCTGCACAGCCTTTCATTTGGCCACAACACTTTCAGGCTGCATTAAGGAATTGTAATCACATCTCATGCTTCGGAGCTTTGGGCCTGCTGCCAGCACGGCTCAGGCAGGAGTTGGCCAAGAGTTGTCTTGGGACCTTTTCATCTTGTTTTTAGGAGCATCAAGGATTGGCCTTGCCTCAGAACGCTCAAAAGATGTAGGTCAGTGTTCAAAGGTAGTAGAGAGAAGATTGTTTTGGATGTGCTTAGGTTGTATGGGTTACTCCTGCGCTGCCAGATTTCTGTGGAAGACTCTCTTCCCCCTGCAGCCACCCCGTTCAAATTATCTGAAATTTTGGGTGTGTATCCTCTTCCTGTGCATGTTGAGATCTGAATCATCTGCCTAAATCAACGGATGTATTCTCACCTCGTCACTTCCCCATCCCTGAAGGGGCTGGTTAAGGGCATTAGTGGCCCTTTGATCTCTCTTTTGTTCTCCATCTCAGTAATTTGGTCTCCAGTGATCAAATGGGTTAATCTAATGCTTATTACTGTGCTCAGCATCAGGGTAGTGGCAGAGATGTACTGGATTGTCAAACACAGCAGTTCTGACTGGGGAGTTGAATAAATTCCTCTGGCCGTAAACTCTGTGAAACAAATTAAAAGCTTTTGACCAAGTTTGGTTATGACATGTTACTTCTGAATGTAAGTAAAGCAGTTTGGGGATTAAGTTTGCTTTGTTTTGGTAAAAGGTATGTGAAATCTAGTTCAAAATTACATGTAAGGATAGATTTCAGCTTCCTACTTCCAAAGCTCCTCAGCAGCTATGGTTCCATGGGGTCTGTGTTGGGCAGCACTGTTGGTGCAGAACTGTAGGAGGGACAGGTCCATTGCAGAAACTCAGGGAGAATGACCCTGGGATTGAGTTGGATCCAGATGTAAAAAATGAACAGCCCTCCAGTCCTGTTAGAGATGTGAAACAGTTCTCCTTACAAAGGCCAAAAAAGCCAAAAAACAGAGCAGGGCAGGCACAGTGATCACACTGTCTAGAAAGGGTGTGGGGTGATGACTACATGACAGAGCAGAAGAGATGAGTTAAGGAGGTCTAGGAAGTGAGTGGAGAACACTGGTTCTTCCATTAGTTGAATTTTGTGCAGGATTCTGCACCAAAATGTTGCTTTCAGATTGTTCAAATATAGGGAACATCTCTAAGGATATGAAAGTCAACTAAGAGAGTGAATTGTGATAATTCCTGTAGCTTCCTGTGTGTCGGTTTGAATCAGAAGTTAAATCTTGGCAAGTTGGTCTCTTTACACCACCATCCAGTGTAGAGATACAGCTCCAGAAACCCAGTCTTGACTACTTTTTAAAGTAGTAAGAGAGATGGTGTTTGTGTTTGTGTTACTGCTCCAGTCCTGAGTCCTGTTCCTTGCAAAATGAACGATCTGAATAACTTTTTATTTAGTAAGACAGTTCTATTCCAAAATGAGTGGAACCTTCCCAAGATCCTGAAGAGACAGGAGTTCCCCTTCTGCTTGTGGCGCTGTACCTCAGCTGTTCCTTTGCTCCCCAAGTGTCCCGTTGGGATGGTGCTCGTGCAGCCATGCTGGGGGTGCACATTGTCCCTGAGTGTCAGTGCTGGAGACTTCTCTCCAAACATTTCTCTGGCACCACCAAAATGCCACTGTCCTACCCATTCCCCTCTGTTTCACCGGTCTCAGTCACATAACGTGGCCCAGGTCATACAGTCCCACTCAGCCATTTTTTTGTCCTCATCTGCTCTCCCAAGTGTCTTTTTTTAATCTTCTGTAATTTTCATCTTGCTTAGAACAATGGTTATTCTCGTTGCTTTTCTGCATGTGCTGTTGCTGTTCAGTAGCAGTTCACTGAAGGCTTTAGACTGTTCCCTGTCGGCATTTGTTTCCAACACTTTGCTCTCCTCAGAGAGATAGTCTGGTCCTTCCATTGCCTCCTTCAGAGGACCTCTGACCTCTGTTTTGTCACTCCAGGGGACCAAAAGCTGCTGTTTGTAAACTTTGCACAACTTCTGCATGAGAGAAGCACGTCAGATTTGAGTGATGGGCAAACCCCACGTGCTTGTACAACACGCAGCCCTTATGTTAAAAAAGATCATCAAACAATTTGTGTTGGTTTTTGGTTGAGAAACCACCATTTCATCATTTCTGGCAGTTGCACCTGGTTGTGGCCTGAGTTGGTGGCAGCTCTTGTCTTCATGCTCCTTTTCTGGCTGCCTCTTTCATGGTTGCTTTCTCCACAAAACAAAGATTGGGAAATGCCATGCTGGCCTTGGCCTTTTCCATGCCCTCATTCAAAATCCTGCTTCTGAAAAGCCACTCTGGGACAGTGACAATCATGTACTTTATTCCTGCTGAGATGTTTAAAGGCCAAAAATCATCCACGGTTGTGTTTTAATTTAGAAAAGGGTGACATGAAATCAAATAAGGTCATTCAGAAGAATCTGAGAGGGCAACTAAGAGTTACATCCTTTGCTTCAAAGTGTTTGATGACACTGTAAGTAAGAATTAAGATAAAATGTACCTCTCAAGAAATATTTCAAAAATGATAAAAGCATGTCAGGATACCTAAACGTAAGAGTAAGAAAGTATATAAAAGCATCCTGGAAAAGCAAGAAATTTGGCAAAATTAGAAAAAAGAGGAAAAACCTAAAAGTACATGAAGACTGAAGACAGTGAAAAGAGAAGAGAAATAACTTGAAAATTATAAAAAACCTAATCATAGATTCTCTTCAGTCGCAAGCAGAAAGCTCACGTGACACTTGGGAGGATTTATAAAAAATTGAAGTCTAATAGCTGTGCTTAGGGCAGCTAAGCTCCCAGCAGAAAAATGAACGCAATTCTCCTTGTGCTTTCATCTGTCTCAGGCTGAAACGTCTGGAGATGAGATGGTGATGGAGATAGACACAGTTACCACTATCAGTCGCTGGGATCAGGTGGTATTCGCCCAAGGATTGGGGAGGATGAAATCGTTGAACTATTAACTTGTCTATGAACTCTTGCTTAAAATCCTTGGAAGGTGGCTGATGGGATTCCAGTTTTTCTCTGAGCTCCATTTCATCCGCAAAATCCCAGAGCAGTGTGTTGTAAAATGATAAGTTGATAGAAATTATAACACAGAGTGTTACAAGTGGATGTGAAGGAGTCCACAGAGGCATCAGTTGGGCAGGTCTGGTTGAGTTTCCCAAATGCAAAGACTTCCAGGGAAACTAAGACATGAACTGAGAAGGAGGGTCCTGGATAAATAATTACTGGAAGGTAAGAAGCAGGTGGAAGGAATAACTGGCAGCTTTTCCCTTGAGCAGGAGCCCATGGTTACAGCTGTGTGTGCTGTAGCTGTGCTCTCCCAAGTGTTGATGAGCACGTGGGAATGCTTGGTAATGTTCTAGAGCTTTCCAATATGTGATTTAATTAGAAGCAATGAAGACAAGGTTCATCTGTGAATCATTGCACGACCTTATGAGACCAAATACTTAAGGAGAGCGTAGAGAATCACTCATTTCTTCACATTGGGTGATGGGCTGTGATTTGCCCGTTGCCACAACTGTGTCTTGTGATTTTAACAGACTGGTCTGTGCAAGCGTCAGCTTGGTATGTGGTGGTTGTCATGAAGACAAAGGGAACATTAGCAATGAAAAAGAGAATAAGCCAGAGCATCTCTCCAAACTCCTGTGGAAATCCCAGGTACATCCAGATGTTGAATCCTGTGGGAAGTTATGTTCCCCACAGCTCTAAAAAAGCAGTAGCTGTGTTGGAAGATGTTTGGAGAAAAACATGAGGACAAAAAGAAGCGTAAAATGTGTTTTATCCAAGGAACAGCAAACTGGACTAATTCTATCTGGAAAAGAGAGAGCCGAAGGGTGATACGAAGAAGATCCACAGAGTCATGAATAGGGATTGACTGTTAGTCTCTCTCAATATGAAAATAATGGGGCATCACATGAGGCTACAAAGAGTCGGGTTCAAAGGAAAGTGCTCTTCGCTCACTGTACAATTAACATGTGCAATCCCCTGCTGCAGGAGCTGCTGTGGATGCTGGAAGTTTACAGAGGTTCAAAAACCACTGGAACTAATGAATGGGACAAGGCTCCATCAATAGCTGTGAAATAACCAGTCCCAGCTTTGCCTCAGGGAGTCTATAAAATGTTGGAGGCTTGGAGAATGTCCTGGACAGAAGCCCTACAAGCACTTCTCCTTCAGAAATCCACTGTTGGCAACTGTCAAGGCAAAGATGCAGGGCTGGATGGACCTTTGGTCCAAATCCACCCTTGCATTCTCCTCTCCTGCAGAAACCTTCAGCCCAAGCCCCACCACCCTCAGCACCAGCTGTTCCNCCCCCCGCTCTGTTTGGGCAAGTCTGGGTGGAAAAACTGCAGTAAGTACCTCCTTCACCCTACATCACTGCCAGGGAGCTCAGCTCTTTGTTCCCACAGAAGGCACTGCAAGGTTCCTTAGGTTTGAATATTGAAAATCTCACAGCATGATTTTCAGCTGGTGCTGTTAATCAGCGTTTGAAGCCCTTGGCACTTTGGCCTTTGTATCATGGAGTCTTGGAATGGCCTGGGTCAGAAGGGACCTTAAATACCATCTTGTTCCACCCCCCTGCCACAGACAGAGACACCTTCCGCTAGACCAGGCTGCTCCGAGTCCTATCCGGCTTTACTGGACGTACCATTTTTGTTCTTTGTCACCCTCATCCTTCATGATTCCCTCAACTATGTTCCATTGATGGAATAATAACTCCTCGTGTATATCACAAGCAGCAGAACTTGGATCTTTGGTGCCTTCCAGAGAGTGTGGGTACAGCACATGCTCTCAGCAGTTACCTTCTCTTTATAAGAGCTGTATCTCAGTAACAGTCAGATATTCCTGCATGTGAAATAAGAGTCTCTGTACTTATTAGAGAATATGTATTTTTTGAAGGTCTGTTGGCATATTCCTCTTTCCTTGCCTAGGGAATGAATCGAGGTAACCTGCAAACATCAGGTATTCGATCGCCAAGAAAACCAGTTGGTGCAGAATCATAGCATCATTGAAGTTGGAAAAGATCTTTAAAATCATTGAGTGCAACCATAAACCATAAACATTTATCTTGAAACAAAAAAGACTGAGACATCATACTACTGGGAAAAAACCTCGGCCGTAATCCTATGGCCATCAGCTGAATTACTCTGCACTGCTAATATATTGAAGCCCCTAAACGTGCCCTGAATGGCCATAAGATCTTGTAGAAAGACCTGTTTTATTTAGAGATATCAGATAAATAAATCAGATAACTTCTTCTGGGACATAAATTCTTAGCCCCACCGGGGAGGCGTTAAGTCAAAAATAGCTTCAAACCCTTGCCAACTGTACCATTTTAGAGAGGATTTTGGGGAAAATTTCTTCACTGAAGGGTTGGTCAGGCACTGGCAGAGGCTGCTGAGGACAGTGGTGGAGTCCCCATCCCTGGAGGGGTTTAACAGCCCTGTGGGTGTGGCACTTGGGGACATGGGTCAGTGTGGCCTTGGCAGTGCTGGAGGAATGGTTGGACTCAATGATCCCAGCGGGCTTTCCCAGCCTAAACACTTCTATGTTTCTATGATTTGCCTTTTTAGGTCTTCTTGTTCAGCTCATGTCAAAGCAGTATTTTGAGGTCCTGTCGTTTCTGTCTCGAGCCATGGAGTCAGGGAAGGCAGTGTGCCTGATGGAGCCCAGCACTGGGAATGCTGGCTGTTCCAGGGCAGAAAGATGGTTTAGCTGACAGGCCGCAAGTGGGAAATGTGGGATGCCCCAGAGGGCAGCTGGCAGAAACAAGGGGCTTCGCAAAATCCACTTCCTCAGGTGCCAACAAGTCCTGGCCATGTTGCTTACAGGCCAGCCTGTTCCTTGGAATTCTGGTAACACATTCTTGATTTTGCCACCTGAAGGATTAATTGATACCTGTCTAATCCTTCTTCTCCAAAAGCCGAGTGCAAGGTAAGGCAAGATGGTGATTCTGCAGGCTTCAGTCTGGCTGGGACAGGCTGAGGAAAACTTAAAGCCAGAGGGACTGGAATATCTTGCCTGTTCTCCCAGCCTGACTTACACAGAAGACAAGACATTTATTTGCTCCAGTCCCTCCTCTGAACTCTCCCCTCCAGGTTTTGGTGGTTCTTATTAGAAGCAGCTTCTCTTCTCCTGACCTCTCATCCCTATGTGTTTCAGTGGTCCTGGGTGGTTCACTGGGCCTGGTGAGCTGTGATGTACAGATCACACCAGGGCAGGCACTGAGCAAGTATTTCTGTCCCTCTGAGGATTTCCAATTTTCTTTAACTCTGTGATCTTAAAATTCTGTAGGAAGCTTTGGTAAAAGAGTGTTGACTTCTACCCCAGCATGGGATCTTAAGCAGGATCTCACTATCCAGACAGCAGGAGCCTGTGGCCACTTGTTTCTTATTCTAACCATGTTCCTAAGTGTGACTTCACTGGCAGCACAAAGTTCTGCCAGAGGGTGAGAAGGACCCACTGCTAAATTTCTGACATCCAGGGTCTTTGGTTCCCCTTCCCAGATAAGGTTTCTTACTTGTTTTCCTGAGGTCATACCTGAGTTTCACTGGAGCCAGAAAATAGCCCTTCTTTTCCCCCCAGCGACCCCAGACCTTCATGGATGGAGAGCTTTGTCTCCTCAGACACTGATGTCAGGCAGAACATCTTCTGTCTGCCCAGGACCAAACCCCTCAGGAGGCCTCTGTCCATTTGTATTGTGAGCTGGGAGATAAAGAGGTGCAGTGATACTTGGTGGTAATTGCATAATGTACTGTATCAGGAGATGTTGTGATACTGCCCAAGTGTTGTGCCTCCGGCCATCAGTAAATTCCATCAAAGGTCAAGTTGTTCAATGGGCTCTCCAGAGGATGGCTCCATTCCTGATGTCTGCATGGCTGTGGAGTTCCATTAAACGCTATATCATTGCTGATAATTTCAGGAATGCTACCAAAGTAGGCAGATTGTGGTTTGCAGACTGCTCTAAAGTGCTTGAGATGCTCCCTCCACTTACTGGGGAAGAGAGAATTACTGCTTGGAGTTGCCTCCTGAATGTGCACGTGGATTGTCATTTAGAGGAGAAAAGGAGGTAAAGGGATAGTAGTTGGGCTGTTTGGAGATGTACAAATGCACATGAACTACGCTCCCTGCTCCCACTGGAGTCCTGTGCTTGGGGTGAGTTGTTGGCCCAGAGTGGGGAGTCTGTCCCTGCTTCCCGTTCTGAACACATACACATGGAAGTGTGCATCCCTGCGTAATGCTGGGAAACATTTTCTTTCTTCCACGGCAGTACTGGGAGCCTTGTGCCATGACTTATGAAGTGAGGGGGGAAAAAGGTGGAATGAAACTGGTGATATTTTTGGGTGGCCATAGTGCTTTGAGCAAACAAGATGAATGCGAGGAGTGAGAGGTCGATGTTTCCATGAAGGCAAACTTCCTTATGTTTGTTTAATTCTGTTGACCATGTTAAGAACTTGGAGAGATTTTTAATATCTTCTAAACTCTAGCTAAGCGTCTGTGTGAACATGGGCTAAGGAGGTGGGCTGGAGAACTGTGGGTGTTTTGTGAGTATTCCTTCGCTTCCCTGAAAAATCCTGTGGGACCCAGGTGAAAGCTGCTGAATCTTAAGACCTTTGGGAATTTTTTTGGGGGGGTGTATCTATTTTAGCACAGATTTGAAGGATGGTTTTGTACTGAATTGTAGCTTGTCTGTGTCCTGGTGGAGGGGTCACATTGCCTGAAGAGGTCAGTGCTGGTTTGGCTGCCTCGTGGCCGTGCAAACCACTCCATAGTTTGGGTGTTTGATACGGATTTCCTTTAATCCAGTCTGGCAATTCCTGTGATCTTCGATCTCCTCCATCTGAATTGTACCCAGAGGTTCACATCTGACCTTTTGACCATGGTATCAGTCTGGCAGCCTATGTTAATTTGTTATTTCATCATGATATTGTCCTTTCATTGACCTTTGATTGTTTTCAGAGTTGATGCTTTCCCGAGTAGAAGTCCCTCATCCTTTGTATTTTCTGAGCTCTTTGTTCTTGGATTATATTGGTGTCTGAGACTGTGTCTGGTCACATTAAAATGTGCATTTCCCATGTGGAAGAGACATTAGAGCTGGTGGCAAGCCTTGTTTTTGACATTATTTATGATGGTGCAGGACTTGGTGTTTATTATCTGCAGCAAGATTGCCACAAAGAACTAATCTAAGTTCCTCCATTTTATTGATTTTTTCAGTTAAATAGGTAGTTATTAAATGATTAAACTTAATTGATTAGAGTAGGGTGAAGAGAACAGAACAATGTATGAGCATGTCAAGTGCATTTCTGATTTATTCTTGACCTGTGGAAACTTCAGTGTGTAGAGTCTTGCCCATAGAAATGTTTGAAGCCTGACTGTTAACGTGTAGCTGAATTATTCATTAAGCAAATCTCTACCAAACTCCCTCTTCTTTCTCCAGCTGAGAAATGAAACATCTTGGGGTAAAAAATGAACTGAAACATCCCATTTATCAAATGTTTCTGTAGAAGTTATTCTCTTTTTCTTATGCAAAGCCCAGTTCAGTGATGTGTTCACCCAGTGAGCGCTGGTGGAGGGGGAGAACCTTGAGTTTCAAAGGAATTTCTTTTTCATCTTTGAATTTGGATATTTTGTTGTATTTTGCCGGAGTTCAGAGTAACTTCAGGAACTGAATTGTCTTTCAGATATACTCACAGGGAAAATGTATCTGTCATTTCCACTCAGGCTACACCTGTAAGCCGATATCTTTGGGGTTTCTCTGAGCTTCACTGGTTTGTTTTGCTTTGTTTCACACCATGTTTTAACAAGATAAGCATCTCTCTGTATTTTCCCTTCATTTCAGTAATTGCCTTCTCTAGTGACCCACTTCCTGTGCTCTTCTGTTCAGGTACCAAGACCTCTGTGCACAGCCCACGTACCCCAGTGCATAGAGCCCTCACTTAATCATATTATCATCTCAGGTAATTCATTCAAAGCTCCTCAGAGCAGCAAATGGAACAAAAAAAAAGCACTTACTTCTCTCAACTCCCTCCCCAAAGACACAACCCTTGTAAACAGAGCTGCCGACCAGATGCCTGGAAATTTGACATCATCAGCTACCGAGGTGGAAATTGAGTTTCTGTCAGGTTTTCAAAGTTCTTTCACTGAAATCATTTAGCCCCCGGAAAATTCAATCCAGTTGTGATCAACTCTGTTTGCCACTGTTCTGACATGCTGCAGAGCAATAAAGAAGACGACATGGGTTTGAGTATATGCAAGATTCAAACCATAGAGGGATTTAAATAAAATAAATAAAATAAATAAGGAAGCAACTCTCTCTCTTGAAGTCAGATGTGATGTGCTCTCAAAAGGAGATGAGCAAGTGTTCAGGTCTGTTCTGCATCCTCAGAGCTCATGTTCATGATCTTGCTTGACAAAAATCCTGGATAACTGTGATGCAATCTCCTCAGGCAGCAGGGGGATGGCTGCCTTGCAGGAACATGGGACTGCAATGTACTTTTACCTGCGATTGACTGGAAGTTCAGGCTCAAATGAGAAATCAAGGTTGTAAATTCAGATAACTGAACAAAAGTCAAGTTGATAATGCTTTTTCTCCTTCTTATTGCCTGGCAATGTTTTTCTGGCTTACTGGGACAGTGTTGGGTCAATGCTTGTATCTGAGTGGTCCTGCCTGGAGCCAAACAAACAGGGATTGTTGTGTTCATCTCCACGCTCCCGAGGTGTCCCGTGGCCTCACAGACGTGCTGCAGAGGGAGGTGAGCGAGGCTGAGCTGAACCAGTCCGAGGGCAGCAGGAGAGCGACTGCGCTGCCTCTCTCGGGGAGCCTTCCCCAGAGGTACCCATGATAAACCCAGCCTTGCTAAACTGCCTGCTCGGTTTAGTTGCTTGACATCAAAGCCTGGAGTCAGGTTTAAAAGAGGTATGAAAGCCCGAGCCAAGAGTTTAATTCTGTATCGGCTCTGCTGCCTTTTTTTTTTTTCCTGCAATAATAAAACAGTAATAATCAATTGGGATATTTCAGCCAAGAGAAGGCTCCAGTGTGCCCTAATTGTGGCCTTCCAGTACCTGAAAGGAGCTGACAGGGAGGATGGAGAAGAGACTATTTGCAAAGGCCTGGAGGGACAGGACACAGGGAATGGCTTCCCACTGCCAGAGGGCTGGGATGGATGGGATATTGGGAAGGAATTGTTCCCTGTGAGTGGGGGGAGGCCCTGGCACAGGGTGCCCAGAGAAGCTGTGGCTGCCCCTGGATCCCTGGCAGTGCCCAAGGCCAGGCTGGACGGGGCTGGGAGCACCCTGGGACAATGGAAGGTGTCCCTGCCCATGGCAGGGATGGTACCGGATGAACTTTAAAGTCCCTTCAGCTCAAACCATTCTGGGATTCTGTGATTCCATGATATTAGATAGTGTTGAACCTCTCCCAGCAGTGCACTGAGGTCCCTGCTTCCATAAATCGTTCTATCCTCATCTCCTTAGGGTCAGGGTTTTTGTACAGACAAGAGATTTGCTTTGCTGGTTTTAAAATAACAGTTTTACTTTTATTGGAGAACATGAAGTCGGAGGTGCCTTTACTTAGAAGTAAGAAAAAGATTTTCCCAGAAGTGAAAAATAAGATCTGAGATGGTGCTTTGTTCAGGGAATCCAATCCCTGCTGTTAGACTTGACCTCTGCAAAAGGCTGTTTTCTGTGCAGAGGAGTTTTACCTCTTTTGTGGAAAGTCACTGGAAAGGACTGGGATTTCTTGGGTCAACTGCTTGAACACAGTGTGGGTGTCTGTCACAAATGAACCATGCAAGGGCCTACTGGTTTTGGGGTTGTCTCTAAGGGGAGATGGGGCAAAGCAGCTCAGCAGGTGTGGGCTACACACAGACACAGTGAACATGGCAGGTGCTTGGAGTCAGGAGAGAAAGCCCAGCAGGAGAAAAAGATCAGGGTGGGTTCAGCATCAGGGGCTTTGGCATCACCCAGGCTGGAAATGACAGACAGGATACTTGAATTGGTAGCTGGAATGGATCTTGCCCCATGGTTATCTGGTGCTTTTATATCTGCACATTGTCTGTCATCAGGGAATGTCACTCTGAGCCTGTGAGAAGAATTCCTTTTGTTTATTTTAAACCTTTTCCTTGGAAGTGGTTTGAGGTGACACCTTCCTTTTTGCATTATGAAGAATAGTGAATAATTAATCTGTATTTCCATCATTTCCAATGTTCACAACTTTACAAGGTACTATCCTCTTCTGGGTGGACCATCCTGGGCTCCTCTTACCCACAATTTCCCACCTTTTTGCTACCTGTCTATTTTTGTTACCTCTGTCCTTTTTCATATTTTCCCGTGTTGAGATAGAGTCACCATTTACCAAATGGACTGTTGGGCTGTAAGTGTGCCACAGACAGCATTTCCCAGTCGTTTTTCCCCATAAATTCATCTGCTTTATTGGGTAGGGCAGGAATATATATA
>VWZT01014181.1:240008-274533 GCA_013397055.1 Pachycephala philippinensis | reverse complement strand
AAAAATCACCACCAAACCATCCCAAGCTGGCTGGGTACGAAACCACCTGAATAGCTGAGCTGAATCCATGGCATCTTCTGGAAGATGTTTTAGGGCTTTAAAAGGAGCCCCATGTTAGTGTTGTATCTCGCAGGCAGGAGCTCACACTGACCAACACACCACAGCCTTTAAGCTGTTTGTATCCAGATTGATTGGTTGCTTAATTCTAAACTGACCACATCCCCATATTCAGAGGAATTGCCACATCATGGTGCTCTGGAAGTGTCCTTTGGCACTTGATTTACAGCAACTAAATAGCAGTGGGGTCAGTGGCCAGCTGGCCACTGAGCAGGAAACTGGATGACAACAAGAATTAATAGTTTTCCATGGAAGCTGGAGTGTCTGACGGCACTGGAAGCTGTGAGGATGGATCAGCCTCCAGGATATTAACCATGGAGATGGCTCTCAGCATTTGCTGCCAGCGCTGATGGCCCTGGGAGCAAATGGCACATGGATTCATCCTCCCCATTGCCCACCGAGCCGACGGGTTTGGCTGGGGATGAGGGAATTTGATACAGCCATACTGAAGCAGCATCTCTGCAGGTTTCCAGAGAATGAGAAACGGCCACCCCTCGTCGGAGCTGTGGGAGAAGCAGCAGTGTTTGGGAATTCCCCAACTCCCGGTAGCAGAAGTGATTGATGGGAGCTGGAAGATTCTGGGATTGGCACATGAGGAGCAGTGTTCAGGCTGCCCACGCTGTGAGGGGAGCTCAGGATGGACAGCGCTGTTGGGAACGGACGTGAGGGATTGATCACAGAGCTGGAAGAGAGCCAAGAAGAGTGGCAGGGAGGGGCTGTGCCACTCTCCATCTCGATTAGATTCAGCAAGGAAGGTACTTCTAGCCTATTTCTTAGTATTAGAGAAGGATTTGAATGCTCCTGCAGGAAAAGTGCCACCCCCACTACCCCACAGCAGTTTGTCCAAGTTGACCTCAGTGGTTTCCTGCCAAAAATACCTGTGAACAATAATGACTTGTTAATGATTTATCCCTGTGTTCTCAAGTGCTGCACTGATTCTGAATACCACAGAAACCATTGGGGCAGGCTCATAAGGTTTTGGCTACAATGGCTTTTTGTCCTTCCCCTGTGACAGGGATGCCAGTTGCGTGAGGGAACCAAGGGCTCAGTGTACTGGGCAGTGTAAATGCACATTGTTCAGTGTGACTTTAGGGAATATTGGTGGGCAAAGCAACTGCATTGGATCAGCGGAGAAATCACCCGAGCTGTAATGAAGGATTGTCCCTTGCAGAGTTTGCAGAGTTGTGAGCAGACACCAACAGGTTCCCTGTGGTGCCAGCAAGGCACAGCTGTACAGAGAGTGTGCTCTCTGCAAAGAGCTGCAAATCCACGTTGTGTGGGCCTGGCATGGCTCTGGACGTGGGATCCAGCACCACAAGCTCTCTCCTTCCCTGGGAGATGGGCACCTGCCATTTTCTCAGGTCATCAGGGCAGGAGTATGGAGGTTTTATGGCATAGAGGGGTGAGGTACCACACCAAAAAGCTGTTCCTGTGCTTGCAGCATGGCTGTGTAGTAAAGTGTTGGGAGCGGGAGCACCACAGGATGAAAAGCAGCAGATAGAGAGGGAGAATCTGTGATTGCAGCAACCACCTCCACCCTGCAGAAGCAGGAGAAAAGGCAGTGGAACCCGGGAAGCAGAGTCTGCATGAGTGAACTCAAGGTGCTCATGGCTCATTTTACACAACAAAGTGGAGTTTCAGTGCTAAGCAGCCAAAGCAGAAGCTCCAGGCAGTGCTCGACTCTCCCAGTGGTCTTTGTCTGGCAGGGGCCAGTGTCACTGTTCAGAGAAAAGCAGAAAAACGCAGAATTGGCAGGTGCCAATGGAGACTCCGTCCATCGTGTCTCCTCCTCTTCAGGAACCAGGGATGAGAGCAGGAGACCTCCCTCCAGTAACCAGGAGGACCTTCTCCTTTCTGAACTTCTTTTAGTCTCAGCCACTGTGGCTCCAGATGTCCTCGTTGTCCCAGCACTCAGCCCCCTCCTGGGTATCTGTCCCCTCTCGAAGAGACACAGGTTGGCAAGGGCTGGATGCTCCAGTGGAGGTAATGTCACAGCTCTCCTCCTTTCACTGCCCCAGAGGATGGGCTGTGAGTGGCTCCCTTCCCATTCCTTGGTGTAAAACAGCTAGCAGAGCTCAGTCATAGTCATTTGGTCAAATTATTGGGGGCCTTGAATGAAGACAGTGGGTAGAGCATCCACTGGATCTCGCTCTGTTGAGCAGGGGAGTTATTTCACTTCCTGCCCTGTTTGTCCTTCATCCTGCCTGTTGACTGCTCTGTGCTGCTCTGGACATGGCAGCAGAGATGCCTGAAAATGGAAACTTCTCCACATTTTTGGCCTCAGTCTCTTGAGTCCTGGGGCAAGACCTCTGTCATCCCTGTCCCTAAGATCCTCCACATGGAAACATGCCCTTTGGTGATGAATGCTGGAGTCTCCAGAGGCTCCCAACAGGCTGAAACTAAGGGAAGAGTTTCATGCTTACCTGCTTCAAGCTCCTTCCAGTGTGCCAGCTCAGCTCTTTGAATATCTGTGACACCATGGAGTAACCTGGTCTAGTGGAAGGTGTCCCTGCCCATGGCAGGGGGTGGAACGAGATGGTCTCCAAGGTAACCTTCCAACCCAAACCATTCTGGGATTCTGTGATCTTCCGTGGCTGGAGTCCCCCAGGATGCAGCAAGAATGGTAACAGTTCACTCAGGAGATGCAGGAAGTCTCCTGTGAAATTATCTTCAGTCCAAGAAAAAGTATTTTATTGACTCCCTGAAATCCTTTGTTGAGATCAATTGCAAGGAATGTTGTGGAAGAAGTATAAATGGGCAAAAAGGGAATAAGGTGTGTTTGTGAAATCCTTCAGGCTGTTCACCAGCTGGCTCTGGGTACATCTCCCACATCAGCAACTCCAATAATGCTGGGAAGGTCTCCCCAGTGGAACACCAAGTGGAAAACCACTCTTTGAGTGGTCTCCGCAGGCTTGCAATAGTCGGGTCACAGATTCCCGGAATCCCAGAAATGGCAGGCTGGAAGGGGCCACTGTGGGTCACCTGGTGCCACCTCCCTGCTCAGCAGAGCACAGGGCACAGGATTGTGTCCAGATGGCTCTGGAATATCTCCACCCTCTCCCTGGGCAGCCTGTTCAGGGCTCAGGCACTGCCCAGGGAAAACGTTCCGCTTCATGTTCGGGTGGAACTTCCTGGGCATCAGTTCCTGCCCAGGTCACAGGGTTATGTCAGTTTTGGGTGTGACCCCTTGTGCCTGTGCTGAAATTCTCGTTTCTGCTCAGCATCTGAAGACGTCAGTGGAAGAAATTTTCAAGCAATTTCACTTTTGCTCTTTAAGCTGGTGCAGCCACGTGTGCCTGTATCGTGTGGCCTCAAGAAGAGCAGTGAGTGTAGGTTGGAAGTGAGGCAGGAGTGCGACCCAGGCACCCCATCTTTGGTGCCTCCTGCGGCAGCAGATGAGCTCAGCATCCCCAGGAGCCCAGAGCTGCATTCTCAGCATTCCTGCAGCTCCTTAGATGTCAGTGATGTCATCGATAGCAGCCAGGGAATTGCAGATCCCAGAGGGCCTGAACTCATGTCTTAGCAAGTAAGCGTAGGAGGAACCAATTTCTGTCGTGTACTGCACTGTACCAGCAAGTTTCATTGAATCAAATCACAGCAAATGTATTTGCATCTACATTTCTGTCGTCTGGAAGTACAACAACGTCCAACAAGAGACACTTGTGTTCTCCACCAGCCACTCGCTCATCCGTACTACAGAAAACTATGTCTAGGCAATAAAACAACGGGAAGCTGGAGCAGAGAGAGATTGAAAAGCAAATAATGTATTCCTTTAGCTGTTCAATCTTTGTCCTTGTGCCCAGGACCTGCTGACATAAAACATATTTCAAGACAGAACTGTCACAGAGTGAAGGCATCAACCCTTCTCTGTAAAGCATCCCTTGGAAACTCCATCTCATGTCAGCCTGTGAAAGAGATGTGTTTGCATTTTTTTGTGCAGGACAAAATAGCTTGTTTTGGGAACACAGGAGCAAAATCTTAATTAAAGTTTCATATGTTTATCACCTGACATTTTGTACCAAGAGCTTTGGGATGATGGCAGCCCAGTGCTGTGCAGGCTCCTGGTAGGCATGGGATGCATCAGTTCCTGCTGCTGGTGTAGCTGGGAGTTTGAAACTCTGGGATGGACTGAAGCAGCATGTTTTTAACAATGGCTTGGTGGTACCTTGAAGCCACGATAGCACAGTCTGCAGATGGTCTAGTGAATGGCATTAAATAGTGTTTTGCAGCCTAAAGTTTGGTGGTGAGGGAGACTGATTGGCCATGAGACACATTTCTATCGGAAACACAGATCTTAATTTTTTTTCTAGTTGCATGTAGGAAGTTGCCTCTGACAGGACCTTCCAGGGGCAGAGCATGGTGTAGAGATTAACTTCTGTTCTCACCAAGCCTCCCCAGGTGGCTGTGGGTGCAGGACTGTGGGTAGGACGGACCCTCCTCTGCAGCTGCGGAATTTCCTGCTCAGAAGCAGAGTTTGCTCTGCAGCCTCAGTGCTGCTTGAATGTGGCTCTGTGTTACTCAGTTGTAATTAGAGCAGCTTGCCAGTTCTTTATTTCATCCCTTCATTTCAATGGGATTTCCAGACCTGGTGCAATTTGCCCCAAAGAACTGGGGCTTGTTTTCTAGCCCAAATCTAGCCAGACCTTATACCTACACCTGCATTTCTCCAACTACAAATAACAATGGAAGTGATTTTATCTAATCTCCCACCACCTGGTTTGTTCTTGTCCTCACTCTTAGGCATGAGGGTATTGAAAATGCTTTTGGCAGGAGGAGCTTTAAACAGTGTAACCACCAGCATTCACGCAACCACCCAGGCTGTGTGTAAAGAACCAGGTATGGATGGCAGTGACCTCATGCAGGGAGGGAAACCTAGACAGCCAGAGCTCGTGGGTTGTGTGGTGTCCTCTATGAAAGCCTGGAAGGCAGCACAGCAAAGCCATGGCTGATGTCCTGTCGGGAAGAACCCATCCGCGTCCCCCCTGGGCACGGGGGGCTTCAGGGAGCCCTCGGGCATTCCTGTGTCTCTACGTGACTTGGCACCTGGATCCCAGGACACCTCTCCAGACCAGATAGATCTGTGACTTTCTAGCTTGGGTTTCACCACGGAGCGCCCAAGGCCCCTCCTCTACGCCGGCATTTCGGCGCTGTGCTTTGGAAGGACTCCAGGCCAGCAGTGAAGGGCTCTTTGATAATATCTGACGGGCGGGTAAGAATTTTGGGCAGCAGCCAAGGTACACATTGCCTGTAATCGTTAACTCGGTCTGTAAACAGTTCAAACGGCACTGAAGAGGCCGTCAGTTATTACATTAGAGAGAAGCCTTTCATGTGCCCGCGCAGGAGCTGGAGCCGCGCAGCGCTGGCCCCTGCGGAGCGGCTCTGGCTGCAGGGCTGCAGGCACGGCCTGGTCATACAGCAAGTGCTGTGCCGAGTGCCTGACCTTCAAACCCTCGGCGCTGCAGCAATAACTAAATCATTACTTTCCTTTTGTTCTGCACCTGGCTCGGCGGTGGAGCCCAGGGAGATGGAGGGGGAAGGGATCAGGCAGCGCTCCCCCCGGCGCCAGCCGGGAAGGTTCAGCGGGGCTGGCTCCTCCACCCCAAACCCATCTCCTGCCTGCGGCTTTTCCCTGGTGAGAACAGCTCTGTGTGCAATCCTAACAAACGTTTCACTCGGGAACAGGTAAAGCTTCTCTGGACCGTTGCTGGTTTCTCCAGAAACGGCCACAGTGCTGGTTCAGGGCCACATCAAGGTCCTGACATCTCCAGGCAACAGTGCTGCTGAGCTTCATCTTCAGGAGAGTTTTAGAGAATTCCCCAGTCCACATCAACCTCTGGAGAGCCCTTTGGTCTCTTTTCCAAGAGCAGTTCAGCCCTCCTGAAGATAAGTGATGTTCAGAAGAAGTTGTTGCTTAATTTGACCCAAAAGGAATTTCCTTGTCAGTCTTTGCCCTTCTAGATCTCCTTTCTCCTCTCTAGAGGATCAAGAATGCCCTTTCTGGCATCAGTTGTCAAGGTTTTAACTTTGAAACCCGTTGTAAAAAGCTGGTGGTTGAGGAAAAGTACCCAATGGCTGCAGTAAAGTGATCTTGGACTCGGATGTATGTGGCCCATCACTGCAGAGCTGCTTTCAGGGTCAGAGCTGCCTCAGGTGTTTCATGGACCAGTTGTGGGGGTCCTCATGTCTCTGTGCCACCCCTGAGCTGGTCCCAAGGGACCTTTGTGCTTGGAGAGGTGAGAGAGCTGCCAGCACAGCTTGGGCTTTGCCAGTGCTTCGAGGGCTGCTGAGGGACAAGACTTGTGTGAGTTCTGTGGAACAGCTTTAACCTCCCAGCCACTGCCAGCACAGGACAGAGGGTCCTGTGAGAGAGGGTCTTGAAGTACAGAGATGGCTTCAGGGTGGGGAGAGGCTGAGCCCTCCGAGGTGTGCGAGGTGAGCAGGTCAGCGTGGGTTGGATGCTCTCCATGGGATTTGGGATCCAGACTGCCTGCAGAGTGCTTGGAGGCAGAGGAGCATGAGCTGTCCTCCCGTGACTTGGGCCAGCTTGCCTTTACTTTGATTTAGTGCTGTGAGTCAGGGCTGACCAGAGAACCTCCCTTTGCCTTTGATACTCCAGCATGGATGTGCGGACCAGACAGAGACAGTTTAACCAGACATTGTTATGGAGCTTTGCCAGAGATTTCCCTGCCGGTCCATGCAATCCTCGTGGTGGCTGGGCCAACAGAAGTGACACTTCCTTCCCTCATGTGGGACCTCTCTGTCTGCAGGAGAGCAAACTTCAGCAGAGCTGTCAGTGAGGGGTGTTTGAGAGTTTTCTCCAACCCCATGGGAATCATTTAGGTTGGAAAAGTCCTCCAAGACCATCAAGTCCAGCCTGTGCCTGATCCCCACCTTGTCCCCAGCCCAGAGCACTCAGTGCCACATCCAGGCCTTCCTTGGGCACCTCCAGGGATGGGGACTCCAAACCTCCCTGGGCAGCCCCTGCCAAGGCCTGATCTCCCTTTCCAGGAGGAAATTCCTGCTGATGTCCAACCTGAGCCTCCCCTGGCCCAGCCTGAGGCCGTTCCCTCTCCTCCTGTCCCTGTTCCCTGAGAGCAGAGCCCGACCCCCACCTGGCTCTGAGGTCCTTTCAGGGAGTTGCAGAGAGCGACAGAAGAGATCCAGACTTCACCTAAACCATCTAATCCTGCACGTGTGATAATCAAATAAACATCCCTCTTGGGTTCAGCACTGCTCTTTGTTGCTCACCATCTTGGTAATGAAAAGGAGAGGGAAACACAAGTCATTTCTTGATTAGGGACTGATTTGTTGTATCAAACCCACAGGCCCTGCTGACCCTTGACTCGGGCCAAAGGTAGTGAAGCTCATGAGCACGAGTAAGGGCACAAGCATGGGAGTATTGCACTCGCACCTTGTAGGTCCTTTGTCTCCTCTCCCACCTCTGGCCACTCCTTCAGGGGACTCGGATGGTTGTCTGAGCTGTTTGCACGTTGAGGTAGGACCTGAGTCTCTCTAAGAATAATGCATTTGTTATCAGTGAATGTGTTTGTCTGTGACTCATGTGGGTAAGGTGTGTTTGCTGTTACAACAGCTCTTGAAACTTCATGCAGGTAAATTAAAAAAGGCCCATATCCTGATGGCTGAGCTTCATGCCCAGGAGTCATGGAAGTGGCAATATTTCCTTGGGCCTCTTGAAACACTCTGGTGTTCTTTTCCAACCAGCCATTTCCATCTTCTTCATGGCTAAAATCCTGCCCCATCCCTCCTTATCCACCTATGTCCTTCTGGCAGTATCCCACAGCACTTTCCAGGTCTGCTGTCGCTGTGTTTCAGCCTCCTGGCAGCGTCTCCTGTGCCTGTGGTAGGGTCCTGTCATTCCTGCTGCTGTGTCTGTGAGTAGTCAAATGGTCTTGGGGTAAGAGGTGCTTCTGTTCAGCTGGTAAAGCTGGAGAGTTCAGGTAAACTGGGAAGAGCCTTTCTTACAGGAATAAAGACATTCACACAGCATTAATCACAGAATCATTTAGGTTGGAAAAGACCTTGAAGACCATCGAGTCCAACCTGTGACCAATCCCCACCTTGTCACCCAGACAAGAGCACTGTGTGCCATTCCTTGGTTACCTCCAGGGATGGGGACTCCACCACTTCCCTGAGCAGCCTCTTCCAATACCTGACATGAAGAAATTCTTACTAATGTCCGACCTGAACCTCCCTTGGCACAACCTGGAGCTGTTTCCTCTTGTCCTGTCACTTGTCTGGGAGAAGAGTCTGATCCCCACCTGGCTCCAGCCTCCTGTCAGGCTGAGTTTTGGGGGAGGCTGGGAGAGGAGGATCTGGTGGCTGAGGTGTCCCAACAGGGCCATGTTGCTGTCAGGAGCATTCCTCAGTGACTGAGGAGTGCACATGGCCTGTTCCATCCCAGCCGTGCAAGGTCGCTGGAGGTTTCCCTGGTGCCAGCAGCTGGGACAGTGCCCATGCTCTGACACCTCTGGTAGATGCACTGTGCAGGTGCACATGTGGCTTTTAGAGCTGGGACATCTGCTCTGCTCCTTCCCACAAGAATCCTGTCTCAGGTGCCCTGTTTCCATCTCCTCGTAGACCCAGCAGAGGATCTTGCCCAGTCGTTCTTACAGCCAGGTTAGTGTTGGCAGCAAAGATGGAGAGGGTGGTAGGAGACCACTTTCACTTGCCTTTTGAAGCCTACAAAGAAATATAAACCTTACTTTGCTCAGAGGCTCACTGATGGAATTCCAGCAGGGAAGAGGTGTCTTGAGCCAGACATATCCACAAGTACAGGAATATCCATGTCCTGCCTCAGGAGCTCGTGCTGGGTGACAGGGACATGACACAGCTGGGTGCAGCCAGCAGGGCAGTGGGCAGTGGGTGCCTCCCATGGACACACAGATGTGGCAGGGCAATGTCCGAGACGCTCCATGTCCCCAAAGGTGCCACTGTGGTACTGTAGGCCCCTGGCTCATCCCCTCGCTGCTGCTTCATCTGTAGCTCATCTGTGAAGGAGCTTTTCCACAAGGCATTTCATCCACTTGAGGCTGTGGCACCAGTGGCATGTGGAGAATGGTCCTGGCATGAGGTGGAGAATGGTCCTGGCATAAGCTGTGGCAGGGGAGGCCTTGCTGTCCCGGACAAAACCCTTGCACCCTTCTGGCACTGCATGCGTGAGCATTCCCTCAGAGTCCTGCATGGGATTCCACCTGCAGGAACACTGGCGAGAGGAGGACACTGGTGCTGAGACACAGGCAGAAGTCACAGGGCTGTCCCACAGATAAGGCAGCAGCTGCTCTGCTGATGTTCTGGGGGCAGATGCTCTCCCGGCTCTCTGGCACTGACCACGGATCCCAGCTTTATTCTGAAGTTTGGTTCCTAGATGAAATATTCATGGTAAAAGTCTAGTGGGAGGTGTGCAGCCCATGGTGCTGCCTGCTGAGTGCAGAACCCCGCGTGTGCAGTTCCCCTGCAGCCCCAAAATGTGTAGAGAAAAGGCAAATCCCAACAGATGCTCCCCTGCAGCCCCCCGACCACAGCAGGCTGTGCCCACAGCCAGGCTGGTGTGCCCACCTTTGAATTTAACAGCTCTTCCTGGTGTTTTGATCCGTGAATTCTCCATATTTTTAGTTTCTGTAGCTTTAACATATCCCACCTGTACTAAGCTGAAGAATTCTTGTTCACTTAATCACTTGTACAGAAATCTCTGTTTAAGATGGAGTGAGAAGGACTCCTTGTAATAGTCAAGACGTTGACACACTGCAGCTTTATCTAGTAGGTTTTCATTTTTCATTTGTTTTTTACAGTAATGCCTGTTTGTTTTTTGACTGCTTTGGGTGATTCAACAACGGTTTCCATAAAACTCCCCGTAGTGACACCAAGCTCTTTCCTGTTCATTAACAGCTCACCTAGAGCTCATCCCTGTGTCAAATACCTGGATATATTTTTTCATATTTGCATTTTTTAACATCTTGTATCACTCCATCCCTCAGTATCATGAGATCCTTTGCTAGACAGTTTTAGTATTTACCGACTTGGATTTTTATGTGTTACTGAAGAACTCGCTCGTTTCACCATCCCTCTCATTTTCCATGTGGTTTGTGAATACTTGGAACAACACAGTTTGCCTTGGGACTGTCCTGGTGAGTTCATTGTAAAGGCTGCCCTGCTTTTTTCTCTTTTTAGTTCTGAAGATCATAGAACCATGGAATGGTTTGGATTGGAAATGACCTTAAAGCCCATCCAGTGCCACCCCTGCCATGGGCAGGGACACCTTCCACTGTCCCAGGCTGCTCCCAGCCCTGTCCAGCCTGGCCTTGGGCACTGCCAGGGATCCAGGGGCAGCCACAGCTGCTCTGGGCACCCTGTGCCAGGGCCTGCCCACCCTCCCAGGGAACAATTCCTTCCCCACATCCCATCTAACCCTGCCCTCTGGCAGTGGGAAGCCATTCCCTGTTTCCTGTTGCTCCAGGCCATGTCCAAAGTCCCTCTCCCTGGGCAGTACTGCACAATATTCCATTGTCTTCCATAGCCTTAACCTTGTAGGAGAACAGGAGAGGAGACACCAGAGTCTGGCATTCATGGAACTGCCTTTAGTCCCACGCTGACTGACTGCTTTGAGGAACCCTGTGGCTCTGTGAACCATCCCTTTCTGTTTCCAAAGCTCTGTTAGTTCTTCCCTTCTCTTCATTAGCCTGTTTTTTTAACCTGGCTTTTCTTTTTGGCAGGGAAGTCAGGATTATCAATCTGCCATTCCCTGCATCACTCTCAACTTCTTCAAATGCATTTTGGTATTTTCTGTCTGCAGTTTTTCTGGGATTGTGGTCAGTGTAGTGAAGAGTTTAGTCCAGGATTTTTCTCAAGCCCTTTGGTGAATACTCTCCTGTCCTGTTCTCTTCCTGTCTTTTCCATGCCAGTCTTACGGGTTGGTTATAACATTTCTCCTGCCACTTCAGATCAGATCAAATTTTGATTCAGCCCCCATGAAGAAAGCGTGGGAAGTGCTCTGAGTTCCCTTACAGAGAAAACTGAGGACTGTCTCCGAGTCCTTTTTCAGCCCTTGTCCCTCAGGACTCCTTGGTGAACAGAAAGGGGAACAGAAATATTTAAAGGATCCTTGGGGAGAAAACAAAAGAGCACAAATAATCTCTTTTCCATGGGCATGGTTGATTCAGTCAGAATTAATAGGCTCAGGCTGGAGCAAAACCGACTCCAGTGAGGCACTGGAATCCACTCCTGGTGTGGAGGAGAAGGGAGCCCTGGAGTGGGTGAGGAGTCCCCCTTTTTGGAGGTCTTGAAAACAGGTTGAGCAAGTGTCTCTGAGGAATGTTTTAGGTCTGGCTGATCCTGCCTTCAGGCAGCAAAGTGGGCTAGATGACCTCTCAGGGTCACCTTTTTTTTCTCTTGTTTTATACATGAAGCTCCCAAGTGGGAATTGGGCACCTCTCCAGGCCTGATTCCCCAGGACCTTTCCCTGTGTTTCTGCTGCTCAGTGCAGCCTGTGAGTGATGCTGGGAGGGACAGATTGGTGTGAAGGTAGTGGGTCTAGAGGGAATAAAGTGGGAAAGATGGCAAACAGGAGTTAAAAAAGTGAAATTCAGTATCATAGGAGTGGCACTGTGGACAGAAAAGGTAAAAAATAAAGAGAATCCATAGGGTAAGGAAACAGGAAGCCAAAAAGGTGATAGCAAGAAGATAGGGATGAGGAGGAGCTCTGCATCCTCTTTGAAGGTGAGACAGGAGGGATGTGGTGACAGAGACAGATGTAGTGACAAAGCCAGGGCTCACAGGTTGACAGTGTCTTACCAGGGCCAGGGTGTGGACAGAGCTGCAGGGCTGAATCACCCAAGAGTGGGTCCAAACCCTGCAGCTGATCCCAGCCCACCGCTGGGATCCTGGGAGCACAGAGCCAGGCAGGGGCTGTCCTAGGAGAAGGATCTGGCAGAGCAGCAGTGTGACTTCCACCAGGGAAGCCCAGCTGGAACAGCACTGTGGGGTCCAGCACAACAACCACTGAGGTCCCTCTGCTGCCTGGGAGCGCCTGGGAGCAGGGAGTGCTGGATCAGGACTGTGGTGGGATTTAGGCAGCATGTGTGAAACCTCTCTGGTTTGGATATGAACACAGCCCCTCTCTCCAGCAATGGGATTTTGTTGTCTCCTGGATCAGATAAGGCTCTGTGAGGAGCCGTGGCCCCATGGCTGTGGCAGTCGGTGCTGCAGCGGTGCCCAGCCCAGCAGAGAGGGGGATGCTCTGCCTGGGAGCTCATCTGCAGCCACAGACCCAGGAGGGAATGGGGGATCCTGACTCTGCAGCCACAGCCACACGTGGGGCACAAGTCCTCTGCATTGAGAAGCCTCATAATATTTGTTTTTCCGCATCATCCTTAAATTATTTTTCGAGTCTGCTCTTGTCCTGTGAGCACAGTGTGCAGCCGGGATCCCTCACAGGGACAGGGCAGTGAAAATGCCAAGAAATGCTGTTGTAGGATGTAGAAAATAAGAGCCACGTCTTGCTGCTGTGCTGCTGCTGGAGGAGTTGCCTGTGTAGCAACAGAAAGGAGAAGGAGTGGGGGGGAGGAGAGGGAAGAGGTCTCTGGAGCAGAGATGAGTGGAGTGTATGGCTGTGGTGGATGGTGCCTGTGTCCCTGCCCCAGGAATCCCCCTGAGCTGCCCCTGGGCATTGCAGGGTGCTGAGACGGCTCCCAGGCTCAGCCTCCAGCCTGATCCGTGTCTGTGAGGGACCCAGCACAGAACAATGAGGGGCCACTACTCTGCCACAGCTCCATGGACAGCTGCCCACGTGGGAAGGGCCTCAGCTGCAGGGACCAGCGTTCCTCAGCAGGTCTTCTCCAGATTTATCATCTGGGTCTTGCGCCAGAACAGCTGCCAGCATTTTCCACATGCTCCCATGCACATTTGGAGCTGCAGAACCTTGGCCCATTGCTCATTTTCCCGGTGTTTATCATTAGTCATGGAATCACGGAACGGTCTGTGTTGGAACAGACCTTAAAGCTCATCTCGTTCCACCCCCTGCCATGGGCAGGGACACCTTCCACTGTCCCAGGCTGCTCCCAGCCCCGTCCAGCCTGGCCTTGGACACTGCCAGGGATCCAGGGGCAGCCACAGCTTCTCTGGGCACCCTGTGCCAGGGCCTCCCTACCGTAATGCTGGGATCAGGCCCAGCAATCCTGGTCACAGAGAGGCTGCTCCTAGCTCAGCACATGGGGCTGTCATTGCCCCAGGAGTGTCACAGCCAGGGCTGGACACAGCTCCAAGGGGAGGTCCTTCCCAGCTCCCCCAGGCTCTGGGAGCAGCCCGGGGAGGGCTCGGGAGGGCTCCCCCTGAGCTGCTGGAGCTATCCCAAGACACACTCTTTGCATTTCCTGTGACAATCACATATTAACCCAAAGCCACGCTCACATATTAACCCAAGCTCCCAGCCAGGCAGGCAGAGCACAGAGCGATGCCATTGCGGGTGAATCCAGTGGGGTCATGGGCACTTGGATGCTGTGTCAGTGTTGGTCAAGGCAGCGCCTGTCAGTGCTCCAAGGGAGCAGGGGGTTACTTGGGAGCTTCCCTGGCTGCTCCAAGCCGTAACAGATCCGATTGCTTCCCTGAAAAACTGGATTTCGAGAGTTTGTGGTGCTTGGCTTGGTAATACTGCACTCTCTCTGGTGTCCTGAAGTCTAAATTATATCATCCCAGAATGGTTTGGGTTGGAAGAGACCTTAAAGATCATCCAGATCTCCCCACTGCTATGGGCAGGGACACTTTCCGCTAGACCAGTGTTTTGACAAAAGGATATGAACTTTTATTTTAAAATATTTCAAATTTCACTGAAATCCTTTGCTTTTACTTTTGTTTTAAGCAGTTCCAGACATGGTTAGGAGTTGGATACAAACTCACAGCCACAGACATTTGCACAAGACATTAGAACTAGTTGGTCTCCATGCTGTGATTTTAGGATTTGATGATTTTAACTCACTTTCATGGTTTTGTTAGACCTGTTCTTGTTTTGATGCCCAAGACTTGGTGCTACCAAAAGTAGCTCTTTGGCTTTGTGGTGCCTCCTGACTGTGCAGTGCCAGCTGGCTGCTTGTGGATGTGGGATTGGTGCTGGGTTGTATCACTGCACAGGCAGCAAAAATCCCCCCGTCACTGCCAGCAGCATTCCTGGCACTTTTCTAAGGGGTATAACCCTGGGATTGAGGGGGAATGTCTGCCAGCCACCTTCCTGGGAAGCCCAGTGCCGGGGGGGTCAGTGGGGCACAGCTGGAAGCCGTAGAACTGTGCTCTCCATCTCCACAGAGTCCAGCCAGGCTCTGGGGGACTGTGGTGGTTGGAGTGGCTGGGGTGACACCCACCTTGGGCAGTGACTGGGTTTTTGTGGTGTTCAAAGCCCCGCTGGCTGGGGCAGGGCTGTGAGATGTAGCAGTGTTGTGGTGCTGCCCAGCCAAAGGGGGTCCTACACCTCTGGGCATGTCCAGAGGGTTTGTGGGGTTGGCTTGAGCCCCCTTCGCAGTGCTGAGCCCCAGGATCTGAGTTTCCCTTGCTTCTGTCCCGCAGTCCCACCCGCTGTCCCTGTGCAACACCAGCGAGGATGAGCACACTGAATCGGGATTCATCACCATCGTCAAGCTGGAGCAGCCGGATCGGGATCCCAACCCCTGCCTGTCCCTGGCTAACAAGGTAAGTGCACAAATGCCTGAAATGGCATCAGCCTGGGAAGTGAAACCTGTGGTGCAGCAAAGAAAAGGGCTGGAGGAGGCAGCAAGGTAGGAAAGAGCTGTTGGGAAGTGGAGAAAAGGACAAGGACAGAGCAGGGTCCTTGGCAGAAGGGGTCCTTTGGAAGAGATGCTGTGTCAGTGATCCCAAACACCCATCCCTCCACCTTTTGGAGTGTCTGGCTCTGTAAAAGGTGTGGAGTTCCCCCTAACCTGGCAGCTCTGGGATGCTCAGACCTTACCCCAGCATCCAACACTCTTTGCTGTCCAGCAGCCTTGTGCCCCTCCTGTTTTATGGCCTCACGTTGCTCCCTGGCCTGTGAGGGGATTTGTGTTTCTGTGTGTTCCCTGGCCTGTGGGAAAACATGGACACAGAAAACATCTTCTGTGGGTCTATTTCCAAAAATAATGCTGTAACACTTCACTGGATGAGGCACGGGAAGAGTCAGTGCTGAGCAATGAGATAAATGCAGACCAGCTGAACTAGTGGTGGGTCATGACTTGCTAACAGTTCAGGCCCTAGGAGATCTCAGAGGTCTTTGGATCAGGCACCTCAGTGAAACAGCAGTTCCTGTGCCAAAAGCTGAGGTCACTGGTCCAATTCTCTGGTAATAAGGAAGTCAGGTAGGAACGACGGTCATTTTAAGCCTTAAAATCTTTGTGACTCTGATTAAGTTGCATGGATAAGGATGACATTGGTGTTTTCTTTTGATTGTCTCTGTAACAAATGTTGGGCTATTTCCCACAAGTGTTGTACATGCATGAAAACCCCCTTGTTTAGCTCTTCCTGGCTTTACCTGGATTGCCTTCAGGTGATTACATCCTGTTGCCTTCTTCCTGCTGGTGGTGATGTGATGGGGATGGGGACAGGGTCCTTTTCCATGTTCCCTGCAGCTCGGCTGAAGGGGGCAGGCAAAACTTGGACCCAGCATTTGCTGCTGCACAACAGGGTTTTTTCACAGAGGCTGTGGCATCAAAAGCAAGGAAAGGGATGTGATGCCATGATGGATTTCCTATCCCAGGGCTGGTTCCCCCTGGCTGCACAGGCAGCCAGGCAGCAGTACCTATCCCTTCCTGGGTTGCCCAGCCCAAATTTGGGTTGCTGCTGCTCTGGAGCTGGTGCCAGCTGTTGGCACGAGCCAGTGTGATGGAGTTGTCAACCTGCTGTCAGTTCCTCCACACCTGGAAAATGGCCTAGGCCCACCTGGGCAGCTTGTGACAGACACGAGGAGAAGGGCTGGGCAGGTGCCTCCAGCTCTCCCATGTCCATCCAGACGTGACTGGCACACGACAGGGGTGCCAGGATGCCCCAGGATGTTGGGGCAGGGCAGCAGTGGCTGTTTGGTCAGTGCAGCTGCTGTGGAGGATCGTGAACAGGAGGATGGATCAGCTGCACAGGCCCATCTTCCATTTCAGAACCTTAAAAGGTTTCAAAACTTAGGCCATGTTGGATGGGGCTTGGAGCAATCTGGTCTAGTGGAAGGTGTCCCTGCCCATGGCAGTGGTTGGAATGAGATGGGCTTTAAGATCCCTTCCAGCCCAAACCGTTCTGGGATTCTGGGATTCTGATTGTTTCGCTGGTTTTGTCCTTCATCTTCGAGACTCTGATGACAGCACTGGAAGTACCAGTGTGTTACCGAGCCCAAGGAGCAGCTGAGGAAGGGTGGCACAGGGGGACAAGACAAGGTGCATTGCTGCACTCTGCTCATCCACCTTGATCCCTTCTCCAGGACCCCTAAACCCCCCAAAGCAAACAAACCCCTCCATTCAGCTGGTAGACTGACAGTTCACTGGCCATCAGTCATCACTGCTCTGTAACCAGAGCCAAATCCAACTCTGGACTTTAACATCCAGCTGCACATGACACCAGTTGCCATCCTACAGGTGTTCCTGCTCTAAAATCTCACCAAGGGAGGCTCACAGTTCTCCCACAAATAGGAGCAGTTTAGCCATGAAATACAGCAGATGCTCCTTAAGGTGGCCACATCCCTGGGCCCTGCCTTGTATCAGGGATCTTCCCCCCCCTCCAGTTCCTGCCTGTCTGCTTCTCCATCCTCCTGAAGCCTCTGCCAAGCTCCTTCCCTCCAACATTGTACGGATCAGAGAATCACAGAACGGTTGGGACTGGAAGGGACTTCGAAGATCATCTCATTCTAAGCCCCTGTCATGGGCAGGGATGCCAAGGTCTCTTCCTCAAAATCCCAGGACCACGCTCCTCCTCCGGAACAGGGGTGTAACTGTGGGATGTGACTGATGCTGGCTGGAGCAGGAGCCTTGTTTTCCTGGCAAGTGTGTCTTGGGGCAGAGCTTTGCACGTGGAATTGCAGGGCTGTATCAATGATGATAAAAATAGCCATGTGCAGAGTGTTATCACAACCTCTGCTTGAGCTGTCACCCAGCCAAGCCTTGCACACGGACGGCCCTGGCCAGCCCCACACGAGGAGAACTCCACCAGCCACTTGAGGCACTTCCCTGCTTCCTAAATTCTATCACTGCTTCAGCATCCGAAGCTAAAACCATTAGGGAAGGCATTGGAGGGGAGGAAGGCATGGAAAGGACCTCTGGAATCAATTCAAAGTGATTTATTTTTCTTTCTGATCATCATTTGTAAATTTTTTGGGGGGGGGGGCTTTTTTTATTTCTGAGTGAACCAGTGAGTGCAGGCCTGGGTGACGGACTGCTGAGATCTCCAAAATCATTTTGTAAATACATATTTGCACCAGAAGTGTTTCAGTCCTCAAAGAGGGAGCTCAGCTGTGCCATGTGGCTGGAGAGATACGGCACAAAGACAGCAAGCACTGAGAAAATGATTGTAGCAAGCAGGTTGTGAAAGGCTTGAACAGAATCATAGAATATCCTGAGCTGGAAAGGACCCCCAAGGATCATCCAGCCCAGCCCCTGGCAGCGCTGTCCAAACGCTCCCGGAGCTCTGGCAGCCTCGGGGCCGTGCCCATTCCCTGGGGAGCCTGGGCAGTGCCCAGCACCCTCTGGGGGAAGAACCTTTCCCTGAGATCCAGCCTGACCCTCCCTGACACAGCTCCATCTGTTCCCTGGGCCCTGTCCCTGCTCACCAGAACTTGTGTCCTTTGCAACAGGGGTCAGAAAGATGTTGGGAAAAGTCACTTGTCCAGTCTCAGTTGTTCATTGCCCCATAGTCAGTGTCTTTAGCAGGATAAAATCTTTGCAGAGCTGTTTGTTGTTCATCAAAGCCTGACTGACAGGTGGAATTCACTCCCTGGAAGTCCTCTTCAGTGCTAGCAAACACTGAGGTTCCTTCGATCCCAGGCAGGACCCCAGTATCTGATCCCTGTCCCGAGCCTTGATCCCACTTTTCCAGGTTCCCCATAAGTATCAAATCCTATCAACAACTCAGAGCCTCCACGTCTGCCTGTTCCCGACCATCTGCGCCTCCATTCCCATCCCTGTCCCCAGACCCAGGCCCGCACTGCCCCTCGCCGAGGTGGTCTGGGAGCGAGGGATGGGGCTGATCCCGCCTGGCCATGCTGGGAATGCCCCATCCCTGGGCTCGGCCGGCTCCCCGCGTTTGACAGCGCAGCTGGGAAGGGCGGCAGTGCCCTGTGGCCCCTGAGCCGAGTTTGGCAGTGCCCTGTGGCCCCCAGCCGGGTTTGGCAGTGCCCTGTGGCCCCTGAGCCGGGTTTGGCAGTGCCCTGTGGCCCCTGAGCCAGGTTTGGCAGTGCCCTGTGGCCCCCAGCCGGGTTTGGCAGTGCCCTGTGGCCCCCAGCCGGGTTTGGCAGTGCAGCTCTGTTTGCTCGCGTGCTCGGACACACGGATCAAAGGGCTCCGCCTGAGCAGCCGCGGCCCAGCCCTGCGTTCTGCTCACATCTCCTGAGGCTGCTGCTGCCTGCCCGAGGGCTCCAGGGGCTGCCTGGGAGGAGGTGGGTGACCCCGAGGCCCCGGCTGCCTTACCTCACCAGGGTGGCATGTGGCTCGGCTGGGTGGGTCCCTGAGCGGTCCCTCCTGCTGGGAAAGCCATGGCACTGCTGATCCCAGAGCAGACCTGCAGCCCTGGCTCCACCTGAGCTTCTCCCCGGCGAGCAGGGGGAACCAGGGAGAGCAGCGTGTGTGGGAGTCAGCCCTGCTGCAGCCAGGTGACAGGTGGGGACCTGCAGATGTTTCTGCTGTCCGTGGAGGCCAGCAGGGCTAACGGGGCTGCACGTCCCTCCCCAGCAAAACCCAGCTCTGAAGCAAAGGAGCAGCTGGCCCGTGGACAGCTGGGGAATGGTTAGGTTTGTGTGTTGCTGCGATTGCAAGGCCACCAACTTGTTCACAACTTCTGGCAGAAGCCATCCATGAGCCACAGGGCTCTGGCAAGAGCAGGCACTGCAGCCCAGCGCAAGCTCAGGAGCCAAGGTGGGAACGGTTTCCTCAGTCCAAGCAGGTGCTTCTTTCTCCTGGCAAGAGCCCAGGAGGCACACACGGACCCAGTGGCAGGTGTGGACACAGGTTACAGTACAGAATGTCCACTGAAGCTTCTGTTGTTTTGGACAGGCGAAGCTGGCGGGGGAGCGTGGAGCCCGTGCGATCCTTTTTGACATCACCGATGATGAAAGTGCTGCTGATCAGGTACAGACCCCAGGGATACCCTCAGCTAAAACACAGTGCTCCTGTCCCATCCCAAAATGTGCTCAGGCCAGGACCCCCCAGCCACCAGTGGGAGGTCCTGGGAGGATGGTGCTGGGTTGGATGTTGGCTCGTACCCCACACACAGACACTCTCCATGGCACATCCGTGCTCTTGAAAGACTTTGTCTGGTCAATCGAGCTTTTCTGCCGGGAGCTGGATGCTTCCTCTTGGGAAGTCACAGATTTCCCCATCCCATCTAGTCCAGACAGCGCAGTGTACCAAGGGAAGGGTGATTTCTCAAGTTTTCAAGACAAAGTCACAGCCCCCTGCTTTGCTGTTGGTGCAGGTTTAACCTTGGTTTAGATACCTCCAAAGGTCCCTTTACCCAGCACTGCTGTCATCTCTGGAAGGGAATCAATTTCCCATCCAGATAATCCAGGGATATGAAAAACATCCAGCTTTAAGTAGAGAACAGACAGGGGAGTTGGTGCCTGAGCTTATCCAAACTCTGGGCTGGCTCCTTGGTGGATCCATCCGTCGTGGCTCTTTAATGCACTGACAGCTTAATTTCTGGTGCTAGAGAAACACAGCAGCAAATGCAGGTCCATGAGGTGATGCCGAGGTTGCTCAGATCCCAGTCTCTGATCCCTACCCCAGGATCAGCCTAGCCTCGGCTCCCACTTTTCTAGCTTTCCCTTTTGGTACACCAAAGCCAAGAGTGTTAAATCCTATCAACAACTCAGAGCCTTTGGCCTTGCCTCCACGGTCTTCCTGACCATCTGCACCGCTATTCACATCTCCATCCCTGTCCACTGACCTTTGGATTCCCCCAGGTATTCCCCCAGGGTATGGGAAGGGGTTACTGGGTCTGATGGCCACCCTGATCCAGGTCAGCCTGGAGGAGAGCAGGCTTGGACACTTGCTGAGAGCCTGTGCCGGGCTGCCTGGACCACAATGGAAAACTGCCGGTGTGACCGCAGTTGTCCTTAGGGAATGTCCTTAGGGAGGGAGGAGGGGAACTGGATGGGTCCAGAGCAGAGGAAGCATTTCTGTGGTGAAGGCAGCACTCGGCAGTGCTGTTGGCACTTCCACAGGGAAGAGGAGGGACGAAGAGCTTTTGCACAGGGGCTTGAAAGGACACCAAGCAATGTCCAGTTGTGCATGAGGAGTCACCAGCAGGGAAAATGAAGAAATCCATGCTGGAAAATCGGTAAAAGAGAAGCTTCCATCTGATTCACTGTAGAGGGATAGTGTAAATTTGGGGGAGCAGTCAGTCTCTGAAGTGTTGCAAGAAGCGTCATGAGGAAGAGACGTGCCTGGGGGGCCGGGATCATCCTTGTTTCAGGCTGTTCTGGATCAGCTCTCACTGTGTTTGTTTCCTTGCAGCTGAGGAAGCCCAGAGGCCTGAGCCAGCCCGTGGTCCTCATCAGGGGCCACGACGCTGAGCTCCTCATGGGCGTCGTGAACAAGAACAGAGAGGCCCACGTGAAGATAGAGGTCAAGGAGCCACCAGCTTGGGTGAGAGACACATGATTCTCACTGCCTCCTGTATCCTCCCTCCTAACCTGCTGGGCTTTCCCAGAGAGGCTGAGCTTTCCTCCTCAGGGATGGAGATCATGGCCTGTTGCAGGAGTTCTCTGTAGCATTCAGACCTGCTGCAAGTAAAGGCTCAAAAGCACTTTCAGCCTATTATGTTTCTTTTGCTTTAACATCATGAGTGAGGTGAGGGGATTCTCTGTCTCTTCAGATAAGACCAAGCCTTGATTTTCTCATCTTGTGCTGCCTTAGACCATGATCTCAAGGGAGATGCAAAGCTGCAAGACAGAGGTATTCCATTCTTGGAGGCATATGCAGAAAAGACTGAACCCTTTTTTCCTGTACCTGTGAAGAGCAAAGAGGAGGAGCTTGGCCAAAGATGATATTTTCCAAGGCTGATGGTCCAGAAGAGATTGAGATTCCCTTAGCCTCTAACTCCCACTAGGAGAATTTCCACACAAGAGTAATTTCTGTCCTGTTTTATCCAACAGCCAGACTATGACGTGTGGATTCTTCTCACGGTGGTCAGTACTGTGGTCGTCATCATTTTGATTTTTGTTGTCCGCACAAAGTGCCAGCTGAACAGGACTCAGGTAGGGGTCTCATGGAGCACATGTGTCTGAGCAAACAGGAATACAGGAAAAGCAGGAACAGACCCTGTTTGGGAGGGGAAATGGGCAGATAGTGATAGGCCAGGGAGAACAGTATTAAACTAAGAGGAGAGATTTAGATTAGATGTGGGAAGAAATTCTTCCCTGTGAGGGTGGGGAGGCCCTGGTACAGGGTGCCCAGAGAAGCTGTGGCTGCCCCACCCCTGAAAGTGTCCAAGGCCAGGTTGGACAGAGCTTGGAGCACCCTGGAATGGTGGAAGGTGTCCCTGCCCATGGCAGGGGAATGGAATAAGATGAGCTTTAAGGTCCCTTCGAATCCAAACCATTCCAAGATTCTCTGGTTGTATGATTTAGTATTCTTAATAGAAATTAACAAATTAAATAATCATCTTCCCAGAGTCAGATGTATTTCCATATTTGAGAATATCCCATTTGTCCTATAGAGAGACAATCCTTTGGGGATCAAAAATTCAACACTGCTGAGTGATTTTGAATGTCTAGGGCCAGATGTCTCCTGCTGGTGACAAAGCCTACTCTGGCCGAGTCAGCTTAGACAGAAAGTCACCTCTGCAGATGAGTATTGTCCCCAAATTTCTGATAATCCCATTTTGAAGATGGGAGGGCAGAGTAAGGCTGAACCTCTCCTCGAGCCCTGTCTCTCTCCGCAGGACTCAGTGCAGCAGCAGACCCTGCAGGCCATAGGGCAATTGGCCACGCGCCGCTACCAGCCCCGGGCCCGGCCGGCCCCGCGCTGGGACTCGGCCAGCAGCTGCAGCTCCGCCCCGGTCTGTGCCATCTGCCTCGAGGAGTTCAGCGAGGGGCAGGTGGGTCTGGGCAGGGCTGCCAGCAGCCACGGCTCTGCCTTCCCAGCTGGGGGTCAGCGGTGGGAGCCGAGTGCGGCAGGAGCTGGAGGCCTGTGAGATGTTTCCTTCTGAACTCCTGAGTGCTGGAAAGGGGCTGCAGCCATGGAGGTGTGCGTGCCCTTGGGCTAGAAAGCCTCTGCTGAAGTCGTGTCTCCAGGCAGGTCTCCAGCTGTGGCTGGGGGGTAAAATGCCCATAAAATGCCTGTGTTGAAATAGGGTAAAATTGGGTTTGCTGCTCCAGAGCACCCAGCCTGAAATCTCCCTATTTCCGAGGGCTTGCACCTCTCTGGATGTTCACAGAGCAGAACCGGAGGTGCTCCACAGCCTCCTCCATGCTCAGCTGGGCTGCAGATCCCTCACTGTTAGACATCTGTCCATCCTTCAAGGCTCACTTCCATGAAGAAGGACCCATCCAGGTCTTGGAACATGGTTCTCCTTTCTCATCCTCCTCCTCTCCACTTCTTTCTAGGAGCTGCGGATCATCTCGTGCTCCCATGAATTCCATCGGGAGTGTGTTGACCCTTGGCTGCAGCAGCACCACACGTGTCCACTTTGCATGTTCAATATTCTTGGTAGGGCTCAGACACAGCATTTCCTGGCTGGGGACAGGGTTGGGTGCAGGATTGTGCTCAGGACCCCCAGATACTCTTGGGAGATGGATCAGCAGGTCCTCGTGTACCTGTGCACAGAGTGGACAGGGCAGTGTGTGCATGGAGAGGAGTCTGTTGTCTGTGAGCCCCCAGGGCACAGCGAGGTGCTGGGCTTGGGTTGGGACCTGCACCAAGAGGAGGGATCCCAGTCCTGGAACCTGTGGGGAAGGAAAGGAGGGAAGGTGGGATGTAGGGGTTGCGGCAACAGGGAGAGTGCTGGGTGCGCAGGGCCATCAGGGTGGTTTGATGGTGGCAGTGAGGAGTTGCAGAGCACAGGTGGGATGTGCGGCCATGGTGGGAGGGCACTGGAGCATCGGTGCTGGGGTTGCTGCAGCAGGGCTGTGGGACGTGTGCTGGATCCTCTCTTCTCTCTCCACAGCCAGAGACTCGGGGGACCAGGCCACGGCCACCAGCTCCAGGCTGGTCCCTCAGGACATGGAGCCCGGACGGCGACTCCACCTTTTCCGCCAGCATCCAGGACATGCCCTTTACCACCTCCCACATGCGTATCCTCAGAGGAACCTCAGGAGCTTTCCCCAAGAGCCAGCCCACGGCAACCCCTTCTTCCACTCTCCAGAGCTCTCCCAGCTGGATTTTGGCACCATCCACTACATGCCCTACAGACCAGCCACCACCTCCCTGCTGGCCTGCGGCCACATGGCCCCGCTGGCCCCGGGCTTGCTGGGGCAGCAGCACCCCAACCCGTCTGCATGTGGGCAGGCGCTGGCACCCCACAGGACGTGTCCCCTTCAGCCCCAGCCCCCCTGCCTGGCGGCCAAGGCAGCGCTGGCACAGAAGCAGCACCGTGCGCCCGCCCTGCGCCGGGGGCTTGGCCACGGGCACCAGCACAACAGCAGCGGCTCTGGGGAGAGCTATCTCACAGAGCACAGCGGGTACCTGGCCGACGGACCGGGCAGTGACTCCAGCTCGGGGCCCTGCCACGGCTCCTCCAGTGACTCCATGCTGAACTGCACGGACGTCAGCCTGCAGGGCATCCACGGCAGCTGCTCCACCTTCCGCAGCTCCCTCAGCAGCGACTACGATCCCTTCGTGTACTGCAGCTCCGAGGGCCCCGCCACGGACCACGGCCAGGAGCAGCTGCGGCCACCCAGGGAGAGGCGGCCCCGCTCCTTGGACCTGATGGTGCCCGGGGGTGCTGCTCCGGCCAAGCCCCAGGTGCTCAGCCACGTCCACTACCACCACCACCAGCACCACCACTACAGACGGGACGCGGAGTGTCCCCCTGGGCGGGCCGGGCAGGGGCCAGGGCCACGCAAATCCCGCTACTCTGGGGCCAAGGTTGCCTTCCACAGTGCTCGGACACAAAAGAGGACTGAGAAAAGCCATCACTCTCAGCAGCCTCTGGAAAGCAGTGCCATGCTGCAGGGGGCAGCTCCAGCAGGACAGCCAGCCTGTCCCCAGGAAGGCCGGGAGCCCCCTCATGCCCCCTCCACTTCTCCAAACAGGTTGGACTTCAGTGTAGATGCCAACAGACAGTCAGGAGCAGCTGGCACACCCCCTGTCCCACTGCCCCCCAGACACAGCTTACAGAGCAGGCATCACCGAAGGAAAAGAATGTGTTCCCTGGAGCCCAACCCCGCTCTCCTGCCCAAGGACTCAGCCGAGCCCAGAGCCTGCAACACTCACCTTCCTCCCGGCCATCCCGCTGGCTACCGCTGCTCTCCCGAAGTCCAGCCCCTGATCCCAAGCGCTCCCCTGCCCAGCGGCTCCCGGCCGCTCTGGAAGTGTTTAGTGCCACAGTCCAGCTCTGAGCCAAGGAAGCAGGAGGAGGGGTTGTCAGGATGGGAGGAAAACCGCTCAGTTCCTGCAGATTTCTCAGGGACAGGCACCCCCAGACACAGTCGGAGTGTCCGCCTTCACTGCCCATCTCAGCAGGGTGGTCGGGGTAAGTCTGGCCTTCGCCTCTTCTGGCAGTGAGCAGGTGAATGAGGGGGGTTTGCTGAAGGAACTCTGGCTGCCAGGACACCTGGTGCCTTCCTGATGGGCTTTCTTACAGGAGCACTGACTGCAGGAGCATTCCAGAGCTCACCTGTGAAGGGTGATGGCCTGAATGATGAGCAAGTGTGTTAAAGAGTGCACCAAACCCTGAAATACTGCAACTGAGAAATAAGGTGGCTAATTTTAGTTAAACATCTCTAGCAGCTGGAATATCTCCCAAAGGATGGGGTGGGACCACGTTTTTCAGTGTCCTTGCACCAGTCTGGGTGTCTTACTGGCAGAGTCATTATCATTAAGGCTTTTTGGGCTCCAGTTGTTTTACCAGTTGTTAGCCCAGCTAACTGGAATCAGTGAGAAAGGAAGCGTGTGTGGCCCGGGGTAGTAGAACAGACTAAATGAGTTGCTGGATTTGCACATCCCTCATTTCTCACCTGCCTCTGTTGCGTGGGAGTTGCTTTTTAGTGTCTTTTGGAAATCAGATGTAATTAAAGTTTGGCCCTTTGCCTAACTGCTGCACGTCTCTCACAGAGAGAGGGAAAATGCCTTTGAGATGAAGCTCTTTGAAAGAACCTGAGTTTAGCTCCCAGGTCTTGCTCTCTCAGGTCCTCTGAAGGCAGCAACCTGCGAGTCAGCAGGGGCAGGTGCTGGCTGGGAGCAGAGCCTGGCTCCCTTCCTCGCCCTGCCACTGACTCATTGCAGGTCCTCGGGCAAATCCTTTTGATTTAGGTACCAAACACAGATCTGGCTGTCTAATTTCTCTTAAAACACTGGCCTTAAACTCGTGACTCACTGTGCCCATTGTGCCGCAGAGATAATAACTTCCTCCCAGTGCTTGTCTATCCAGCCCCACCCCACACCCAGGCTCCCGGTGCTGCAGAGGCAGTGGGGCAGGGGAGGCTGGATGGGCACAGTCCTGGCTCCCTGCAGCTCTCTGGCCTCCCAGACTTCCAGGAACAGATATTTTTCCCAGGTGCAGAAGTGCCTGACACTGCAGATAGGTGATAGGGAGGTTCTTCCAAGGCCTGGAGGGATGCTGGTGTTTGGAGAGACGAGGAGGCATCAGGGCAGAGATGTCTCTGGTTGCAGGAGCTCTGAGTGCTGATGCCCTCCCAGGGTACCCCACATGGAGAGAGGCCTCCTGGCTCAGGGCAGGCTGCTCAGGGCTTGCTTTGACCTCACAAATGAACCTGGGAGAGCTCCAAGAGCAGACGTCTGTGCACCTAACACAGTGCTAGGCATTGCAAGGTCCGTGCTGAGATGCTTCTGTCTCTTTGGAAATGGTCCCAGTGGCCCCAGTCTGTGCCCACGTCCTGATCCTCTCTGACCCCACCCACAGCCAGTGCCAGCTGCTTTGCCAAGCACACCGAGCCATCATTCCCTCTCTCCTCCCCATTCCAGCAGGTGGAAGGACCAATGTATCTGAACATGCTGTAGATCTGTGTCTGTTTACTGCTGTAGTTTCTGTGGATGGGGCCAGCCAGGGAGTCAGAATTCCCTTGCAAGATTGAGAGAAAACGTAGATTCAGGATTTAACTTCATTAGGAGCAGAGGACAAAGCAGAGAGCTTGTGCAGGGCTTATGCAGAAAAGCCACCAAGCTGAAAACATTGGTAGACATAACACAACCTCTGAGTTATAATCACATTGGTTCATTATCTTGGGAAAGGTATAAATCAATAGAGAAGAAGTAAAAAAGAGCAAAGAACAATCTCAATAGACAGTCCCATGTGAGCAGGACACAAAACACAGACAAGGAGACCAAGGAAGAATGCATCTCTGCCTCCAGATAAATGGCATAAGGCTAAAAATATAAGCGGATGAATTAGAAAGCCTAGCTTTAAATTAAAGTTTTGACATAAACTTTACAGAAACCCAGTTTAAAAGAAAAGCAAACCGTGGGACCCTGTAATTCCTAGGTGAAATTACAGAGAGGAGAAGAGTGTGTCTCTTCTGGTGGCATGGGAGAGACGCTGCACTAAGGAGAGTGTGAAGTCCAATGACAAGTGACACAAAAATCCCCAATTGCCCCTAAGTAGAAGGAGGGTGGCATTAGGGTTATAACACTGCCTTAGTATATATATATGTGTGTGTGTGTGTACATATATATATATGTGTGTGTGTGTGTGTGTGTATAACACAGGCTGCAAAGAGGAGCCTACATAGACAGGAGACTCTTCTGAGAATAGTGCTAAAATAAGCAGTCAGAAGACTTAAGATGCTTTTGGGCACAGGGATCATTTACAGCCCCAGAAAAGGGCTGGTCAAGCAGCAGAGCAGGGAGGGCACCCAGAAGGTGTTCTTCCAAAGCCAAGGTGTGGCTGAAGAAGGAAGTCAGAACAGAGCTGGATGCCAAGTGAAATGCAGAGCCATGGAGAGACAGGCCGCGGAATATTTCCAAGAACAGCTTGTGTAAAACAGACTGTTAATGCAAGTGTTTTCAGCTCCATCAGAAGGGAGAAGGCTGCCTGGGGTTCTTCAGATCCAGGGAGTAACACAGGTCTGAGGGATGTTCAGGGGCTGTAAGTGCAGAGCAGAAGAGCAAACTGCCTTTATTGCATTAATAATCACCAGGGGAGTGCTCGGGGAGATTCTCACCTGGCACAGCTCCATTCAGGGCAGGGGGACAGGATCCCTCATGAATCAAATCACCAGTTTGAGCACCTCTGAAATAGAGTGGAGAGGAACAAATTGCCAGGGGTACAGATCACCCACCGGGCATCCTGCGGGGCTCAAGCACAAAGCTGATAAATCCTGAACATGGCCTGCAATCTCTTATCCATGCCCAGAGCCAGGAGGAAGAGCTGAGGGCAATATCAGCTGGAAATAGCTGAAGCCATAGAACGATGAGCCTGACTTTCCAGCCAAGCAAATTGTTAAAAATTCAAATACAGGGTCTGACTTGTAGGCACATGGCTGAATGTGAAAACCAGGGCAGGAGGCAACCCAGCTTTTGTTGGGAGAGATAACACCTGGCAGATCTTTTAGGGGAAGGAAACTCTGAAAGGATAAAAGGAAAGGTGCTCTCACAGGTAAATAACTCACTGAAAAATAAGAGACAGAGTGCAGATCAGACTTAATGGAGGAGAATTAGTCTGAGAAGGAGAAAAGTGGAGTTCTCCAACTGTCTGAACCTTCCAGCAAGCTCATAAATATCCTGGACAAGGAGAGGAGATAGCAAAGTGTATAACATACAAAATCCATCAGGATGTCAGCATTAAAACTGGATACAGAGTGTTACAGGAGGATCTCCTGCTGCTGAGCTGTCAGCTGAGAGAGTGGTGGGTGAAATCCCCTGAAAGTAGCACAAAATGCCACACACGAGCAGAGCCACTTTTAAGTAAAAATCACAACTTTATTGTTATTATCATTATTGTTGTTGTTATTATTACCATCATTATCATTAGTTGGCTGGGAACTATGTGGGACAAGCAGAAAGTGCCTTTATGCAGTTGTGTAAGCCTGTAGTGATCGCACAGCTCCTGATCACCAAAAAGGGTGGAAAAAGAAAGGGAAATCAGGCTTGGTGGAAGGGCAGAAAGGTATCTGGTACAATCCCAGCGATAGGTTTTTCTGAGAAAACAGAAAGAATAGTGAGACTTTCATGTGGGAAAAAAGTGATTAGTGGAGAATATGAAAGAGAGGATATGAAATTAGGAGAGCAGAGGAGAAGGCAGATAAGAGAGTACTTAGAACAAAGTAAGTGATGGCATCAAACGGGAACCAGAAGCTTTAAAACACCCAAAAGGCAACACATGGTGTGTAGTGAAACTGGTGCTGGTTGCCCAGGGGATGTAGATGCCAGAAGTAAAATGGTTTTGAGAGCCCAGATCAAGAGGCAGCAAATGCAGAGATGCAAATCCACCCTCTGGCTCAGGAAGTTCCTAAACCAGGGCTTCCAGAAGCTGCTGGTGCTCCTGTGGGATGCAGCTCCCTCCAGGTGTGTGCTTACCTCACCCAGCTCCCAGGGGAGGCTGAATCTTGGTCCACAGCCCCTGGAGAAATTCCGCTTGTGCAGGCAGTGCCATGCACTGGCATCATAGGGAATAACTGTGGAGGATCCCAAAGAGCCTTGCACGATCTTTGAGTTTATGCCTCTTCCTTGAGCACCTCCATCAGCCATTCTTGGCGGGCTGTGCATAAAGGTGCATCCCTGACTCTTCTCTTGCCTGGGAGACACCACACCTGGGAGTTGTGTCCCTGGAGAATCAATCCTGGAGCAATGCTGATGGATCCTCTTAAGGGAAGACAGACAACTGGCAGTGAATTCCAGCTGGATGGCTTCCTGAACCGCCCTGGCACGCCCAGAAAGCATCCCAGAACAGCCACATTACTCCGGCACAGGCTGATGAAATCTCTTGATTTCTCTCCCTGGGAAATCTCACCTCCTGCAGCGCTCTCGGCATCCTCCCCCTCTCCTCCCTCCTGCTCATCCTGAGTTCCTTTTATGTCACGTCTTTGATCTTTACTAGGGAGGGGGAAAGGAATTAGAGGGCAGGAAAAGACCACCCTTAAAACCTAACACCCAAAGAACACGATTTCTGTGGTGTCATCAAGGCATGCTCCAGGTCAGTGCCCTGCCATCGCCAGTCCAGCAGCCAAGGTTCTCCCTCCTCTCTAGTTCATGATCTTTTCTTAGCAGAAGCAGGGGACACTCATGCAGGCACAGCTTTCAGAAAATATTTTAGTAATGCTATTTGAAACTGAAGGCATGTGAACACTGAGGGATTGAAGCTGGACAGTCTTTTCTTGGGTTGCACATAAGCTGGTGACAAGGGAAGCAGTTGGAAATGGTTGATTACACATACTTGTGACCCAAGTCACAAATGCAAGATATGCTCAAACTCTGTCATCAGGTACTATGGCCATGCTTGCACACGTGTGTACTTGTATAACACCGTGTGCATTCATTTCCCCACATTGATTAGCTACGTTTTGCCAAGAAGAATCTCATGTGTTTGTTTTCTTCCCATATATTTAATTTTAAAGGCTCTTCTCCTACAGCTGGTGATATATGACCAACAAGAATTTGTTGTGATTATTCAGAAAAGTTGTTTCAAACTGCCCTCTATGAATCTCCATGTGGGCATTTCTTTCCTTTGATCTCAGGAACATTCAGGAAAAGGGAAATAGGAAAAATAACGTCTGTATGCCTTTGCTGGGCTATGTTGACCTTGTGTCAGAGTTCTGGGCAGGCTTGAGAGACGTCTGGGAAGGGAGCATGGTGTGTGTGACAACAGGTGGTGACTTACAGAGAAAGGGGCTGTCTGGAGCAGTGACTTGAGTGCACCTTTTTAGGCAGCCCTTTTGTTGGATGGTTCCAAGTAAACTGCTCAGCACCTGCCTGTCAATAATTCCCCAGGTGGAAGGGGCTGGGGAAGAGCCTGAGCTGGACTCAGAAGCAATTTGTGCAACCTCTCGAACACTGTGGAACATGTGTCATTCCTGTCTTGCATCACTGCTCTCTGCTCTTATTGCCTGGAGTTTCTGTTGCACCCTGGCTCTGAGAGATATGAATTGGTGTTATTTTCTGTTCCTAATAACTTTTCAGTCAGCTGTACAGATTTTCACAAAGAGCAAACATCAAAAAGCCTCAAACACCTCGTGGTGATGTGAATCCTGGGGTGCCCTTAGCCTGCCTCTTCTGAAATATTTAAGGAGTAGCTTGATGTCTTATCTTTAGATCTTATTTTATCCACCTTAGGGGAATAAAATGGTTGGAGATGGCCAGAAAATTCCCTCTGAAAAGCTGGGAGAAACTTCATAGAATCATGGAATATCCTGAATTGGAAGGGACCCTCAAGGATCATCAAGTCCAAGTCCCTGGACCTGCACAGATATCCCAACAGTCCCACCCTGGGCACCCCTGGGAGCATTGTCCAAATGCTCCTGGAGCTCTGGCAGCCTCGGGGCTGTGCCCATTCCCTGGGGAGCCTGTTCCAGTGGCTTAGTGGCTTTTTTAGTAGCTTTCACTTAGTGTTTTTTCCTGCAGCATGTGTTCTCTGGATTGCAGGGTCAAGGCCCCAGCAGCTGCAGAGCCTGGGAATGTTCAGCCAGGTGTAGCTGACACTTTTCTTTCTCCTTTTCTTTGAATGCAGGATCTGAAGAGGAGGTCCAGGATGTCCATGAACACTCAGTTTAATAAAACACTGGCCTGTTTGCTCGCTGGGAGCTGGAGTGGACACAGATGTTCATGGAGCTGCTCACATCTGGCTCTGCCCAGCCCTGCCCCGCCGGGACACGGACTGCGAAGAGCAACGGGACACTCGTGGTCTCCTGACACCTCCCCACGCCCCGAGGTCACACAAACACAGAGCCCTGCTCTCCGTCTCCTCTGGAGGCACAGGCACAGTCGTCATCCCGTGGCATCGCTCCGAGCCGGGCAGGGCTCCCAGGGAGAGCTCACCGAGTGAGTGCAAGCTGCTATTTTGGCATGTTCATGCCGCAGAAGGTTTTGCTAAACACTGCAAAAATAAACAAGCCTTCGAGACCAAAAGCTGCAGAAATTACTTTCTGTGGCCTGGTAGCTCCTGACTTCATTTCCTCACTTAGGTCAAAAGCCAGACTTCTTCAATTAACTTTTCCATGCTTATTTCAGACACAGGAACAAGCTATTCTCCATCTCACCGCTCTCAGGGCTGCCCTGCAAGGTGCTGCTTCTGACTTCAGTGGAAACCAAGAGCTCTCACCACTTTTGGTCACCTCAGTGTCCCTCAGCTGACGCCGTCTTGGCCACTGGCTGTGTTTGCCAGCAGTAGGAGAGGGGAAGACACAGGGATGTCAGCATTTCTGGGAAGGAGCTGGGTCAGACTCTTTCCATTGCAAAGAATCCACCCTCTCATCTGAGAGTGTGAACAAGTCTCTCACTCGCCCTCTAACTCCTCCACCTACCTTCAAATAGCTGTCATGGCCAGCCCTCTTAAGAGCATATTTCAAACATATCTCAGATGTCCCCATCACAGGAGTTAAGGAAAATCCTGGAGTTCATGTGGCTCCTGCTTCTCCTTCCTCTCATTGCCCCAAGACATAGCGAAAATTCCCAGCAAAAGCCTCCATAATAAATGCGGAGCAGAGCCCTGTCCATCACCCAGCCTTAACTTCATATTCCTGAGACTCCTGAAATGATCCTTCAAAAGGATTTTTCTTTTCTTTTTTTTCTTTTCTTTTCCAACATTTTTGATGATTTAGGGAGAAAACTTGAGAAATCATCAGGCTCTGGTTTATTACTTTCCCCTCCCCCCCTTCCCCCCCATTTATGTGTATTTTGGGTTTTTCTGAATGTCACTAGTTCTTATTTCCTACATCTCATAATTTGCAGACATTCAAGCAAAATAAAACCTGCAAAATTCAAAACATACAGAACCCATGCAGCTTTCAAACAGCAAAGAATTCCTGTCAAGTTCATTGCCCTAAATGATCAGTCAGGCCAAAGAATCAGCCAGATTCCCACGTGAAGTGTACATTTCTATGGCACCAAGTGCTTCCAAGCACAAGGAAGCATTGGTGAGGAGACAACACTGGAGCTGAAGATAACTCCTAACAATTTGAAACTTGACGTAGGGACAGACTTTCCCATCTGCTCAGTAAAGCTTTCTGTGTCTTCCTTTGAAGCAGCAGCTTCTCAAGAGAGTGCTCTGGTGATGCAGTCCCAGTTCAGGATAATCCTCTACTTTCCTTTGTTGGTGGGAAAGCTTTTTACGGGGTTTGCTGCCCTTAATCCTCGAAAAAGGCATCTTTGTCCCAGCTGCTAATCAGTCCCTGATAGTCAAGTGATCAGCCAATAGCACTGTTTTAAATTCAACATTATTCCCTTGTAGTGCTCATTCCTTGTCTCCTGTGACCAGGCCCCTGTGGGACCTTTCAGTCTAGGGAAGAGCTGAATTTCTTTCATCAAAGAACCCAGCAGAACTACATTTAGATCTTACCAGGCTCTCGCTTGTCCTACAGCGCAAGCAGAAGACACAAGCTCAGATGTTTTCTCCCATGCAGGGAAGTCAGTCTTAAACGAGAGGAAAAATCCAGGAGTGGATGTGGATTCACCCCAATTCGGTTTCTTGTGCTCCTGGTCCGTGGCTTGTCTGAACCAGCTCCCCATGTTCTTGACCATCCTGGAGGGCTCAGAGTCAGGGTATTCCCACTGCTTTCTTTAGGAGTCAGGAAGGCACAGAGCCTCCAGGGATGCATTTCACTGCTCAAAGGAACAAGTGCAGCTCTAAAATACTCTCTTTCCCTCCTTATCCCTAACAAAAGAGGAAATTCCTGAATTTTCGAGCCACAAGCGTCTTTGGGAAAGTGGTCAGCACTCGTGGACCCTCTGCACTCCCCACTGCAGTATTACCAAGCTGCCAGGGCAATTCCTGCTTCCAAGTGTCTCCCTTTCCTGACCTTATGCTGCTGCTCCTTTTCACATAGAAAATGCTGGAGTGCAGGTCTGCCTCAGTGGGGGCTCAGGGGGAGGAGAGGGAGGAACTCTCTGGAAAGGTAGGTTTGAAAGATCCTCTTCAGTAGATGGATGACTAGCCTTGGCTGCCTGGAAGGGAAGAAGCAGTATCTGAGAAAACAGGGAGTGGTTCCTCACGATTCCTTTACCTCTGGCTTCTGGGTGATGCTTTTGAGTGTTTGGTGCCTGTGGGCTCCACCATGGAATCTCTCCAGCATCCCTGCAATGACGCAGAGTTCATTTTCCTTCCTTGCATCCAAAGTCACAGCTGAAAACTGATGGAAGCCAGAGCATCCCAAGCTCCCTCAATCCAAACTGAAGGCCCAGCCCTTCCCCAGGGACCGCCTTCCCCGAGCTCCCACCCCCTGAACTGGGCATGTGGTCGGGCTGGCTGGGTATCTCCCCTCCTGCACAAAACCTTCAGATCCTTTGGAAATGTGAATATCGGTTCGTTTTGTTGTTGCTTTTTGTTTCGTTTGTTTTTTTGCTGAGTCTGTCCTGGCTCTCGGGGCTTGGGAATAAATTATGACCCAGGAAAATAAAAACAAAACACCACACACAGAAAAAAAAAAAAGAAGAATACGTTTTATATATATGCAAAACTGTATATTTATGTCCGATAAACACAAAGATGTGTGAATATGCTGATGTGCTCAGAAATATATTTATTTACTAATATATTTATCCATGTACCGGTCTGCTGCGTGCGTTTGTTGTTTGTGCGCAGGGCTGCGCTGGCGGGCCCGGAGCGGATCCAGGGCCGGGGCGGGCCCGTTCCCGTTCCCGTGCTCGTTCCCGTTCCCGGGGCGGATCCAGGGCCGGGGCGGGCCCGTTCNCAGAGCGGGGCCGGGGAGCTATGGCCGCGATCTCGCTGGAGACCGTCCCTAAGGACTTGAGGCACCTGCGCGCCTGCCTGCTCTGCTCCCTCGTCAAGGTGGGACCGGGAACGGGACAGGGACAGGAGCTGACACAGGGATTGCTCCGGGCTTCCCCCGCCCGGGTTAAGCCTTGCAGCCCCTACCCGGGCCCTTCTCCCCGCACCG
>VWZT01014181.1:199961-219969 GCA_013397055.1 Pachycephala philippinensis | reverse complement strand
CCCTGCCCCAGCCATGCAGGAGCCGGAGTGCGCCGTGCCCAGCGCGGCCCCGGGGCAGAGCGGTGCCCCCGCCGCCTCCGCCCGCCCGGACCCGGACACGCGTGAAGGCGCGGGGGGTGACACGGCCGGCTGCCAGCTGTCCCCGGGATCGGAGCGGGACGGAGCACCCCAGCCCCAGGAGGAGCCTTCGGGAAGCCCCCGCGTCCCCCCGCCGGACCCGCAGCGGGTACACTCCGCACCGGAGCTCGTCAGGCCGCTGCGAGCGATGGACCGGACAGACAGACCCCCCCAGGTAAGGCGGGGGTCGGGGTGTGTTTGACATTCTGGGGGAGAGGCGGGGGGATGTTACCTCCGTGCGAAACGGGCACGGGGAATTGGGAGCGCCGGGCTGCGGCTGAGCCACCCACAAAAATCCATCCCCGTGGGGCTGGGACCTGCCACAGCCGCCACGCACCCGCGCCAGAGAAGGGAGCCTTCGCTGCCCTCAGCAGGGATTTCCAGCTGCCTCTGCCGTGGAAGACGCTGGAGCTGGTCCGGGGTCTTGCCGGGGCCAGCGCTGGGCAGAGCCCACCTGGAGCAGACACAGCCCCTGCACCAGCCAAGGCTGAGCCATCCCTGCGGCATCTCCCCGCTCCGGCAGCATCGATGGCTCTGCAGGTAGCGGCAGGGACATGATTCACTGCCACCCCCTTCCAGAGCATACCCTCCCCTCTCTGGGGAGCCCTGAGGGACTTGGGGTACCTCCACTGCAGGAGGAACCAGCTCCTGCAGGCAGCACCCGGGCACCTCGGGGCAGTGCAATGCCCGGCCTCTGCAGCATTTCCCTAAAAACAGCCCAAAAGGCTCCCTCAGGGTCTCCACGCCTTGATCTAGGTCACCAAAGTTCATCAGCTCAACCGCTTTAGGACAGCTTGCCACCCTTTCCCATGGGGAACATCAGCTGTCTTCCTGGGGTCTCCTGGGATCTGGGCAAGCTCTGTGGTGCTTTTAAAATAGGGGAGAAATCGAGAAATCGGCTAATTGGCCTTTTCTTCTTGAGCACGGGGGAGAAGAGCTGACCAGTGCTGGTCGTGGTTTAGCAGGGGGATTTTAAGCAAGGCTGTGCTGTGCTGCTGAGCCCAGCTGGAGAGCAGCCTGGAGCAGCCTGCAGGAGAAACGGCGCCCCTGGAAACCCACCGAGGGAGAACATGATTTCACTCCAGCACAGTTTGTTAAGGGTCTGTTCTGAAGGGCTGTTTATCTTGATGCTTAGGGAAAGACCACATTGAACCTTGGTCTGACTCTGACCCCAGCCCTGGCTGTGCCAAAAGCACCACAGTCAAAATACAGGACAGCAGAATGGGATGGATTTCTGCTCCCACCCCTCTTTTGTATCCCAGGAGTCCAGCTGGTTGTGCCAGACTTACTATCTTCAGAGAATCCTGGAATGGTTTGGGTTGCAAGGGACCTTACAGACCATCTCATTCCAGCCCCTGCCATGGGCAGGGACACCTTCCACTAGACCAGGTTGCCCCAAGCCCTGTCCAGCATGGCCTGGGACACTTCCCTTTGGGAGAGCTGGCTGACAGGGGGGAGTAGGTGCTGTGACCTGGTGGGAGCCCGGGTGGGAAGGCTGGGATGGGAAGGATGGCAGGTGGCTGGTTTAGAGGGGTGTTTGTGGGTGCTCCAGCAGCTGAACTGCACCTGTGGGGTGGGAGCTGTTCACCAGCTCTTGCTGATCCCTGCAGTGGGTCCCCCCCATTATGGAGGTGACTGCTGAGCACCTGCCATCCAGTTTGCCTTGGTTCTTGGGCTGCACTGAGTGTTCTCCTGCAATCCTGGAGGCTCCTGGCTTGGTGGGAGCCTTCCCACTCTCATGGGATTGTGGCAGCACCATGGTGGTGCCATCATAGCACCAGTGTACTGGGCAGCACTGTGGTGGTGCTGGTGGTGCTGGTGGTGCTGTGATGCACTTTGGTGCCAGAGTGATGCTGCTCTGCTGCGTCATGGCAGTGCCACAGTGGCACCCTGATGTCACTGGGGTGGTGCTGGTGGTACCATGGCAGTGCCATCCTCTCCACTGATATTGATCTCCGGAAAGGTTACCTTGTGTTTTCCTAGGAAAAAAATAATCCAGCAGTTTCTTCTGGAGCTAAGTGGCTTTAGGGATGTGAAAGGCTTCCAACTCAACCCCAGGAGGGAACTCAGTGCTGCTGTCCCCAGCAGAGCAAGTGCTGGTGCTGCTGGGCTGTGGAGCGACATCCTCCAGCCTGGGGACAACGTGCTGTGTTAGGGCTGGGGCCAAGACAGGCTTGCACAGCTCCCCTCCAAAGCTTGGCTGCTCCTGGCCAGGCTGGGACACTCTCAGTGTGTCCTGCTGCTGGAGCCGCGCTTCCTTTAGGACATCTGTCCTTGGGATGTCAGAGCTGCATTTTGTGACCAGGACAGCTGCCTCCAGGGAGTCTTCTCCTGGTGTGGGGAAGAGCCTCCTGAGGGCTCATCGCTGACAGAGTTGATTAAAGATGCTGATTTTATGATGAAGCTCTTGCTGTGTGTCCCAGCCTCTGCCACCGCTGCTCAGCCATTCCCTCAGGGACAGACTGTGGACAGGCATTAAGCTTGTCTGTAGGTCAGCTTAATCTTGGCGTTCTTGCCTGGGTCTCTCCTGAGTGCAGAGTGGAGAGTTGTTGCCCTTCTCCCATCTGGAAGCTGGCAGAGGAACTCTGGAGTTAGGGAGGTGGGACAAGGGGACACACCTGGAGCCTCCCATCCAGCCCCTGCCCCCAGAAGACTCCAGAGCTGGAAGGGGCTGATCATGTCCTGACCAGGCAAGTGTTGAGAATCTCCAAGGGCTGGGATCCCACCGGAGTAATGTTCTCCAATAGCCTAGTGGGAATTTTCCTTGTCAAGACTCGTGCCCACATCTCTCCATCCATTTGTCACGTTTCCCTACATCCTGCAAGGCACTGCAGGCTTTCCCAGCTCCTTGGCAGAGTGGTGTGTCCCACCATGGCCTCACTGGATAATGCTGTCTGGGGGTTGTCACAAGTGTATCCTTCCTCCTGGCCCTTTGGAATTGCTCTGGTTCCGCTTCCCAAAATTTCTGTGTGGACATGAGATGTAAGAAATTATTTTCCTGCTGAGAATCTCCAGGCACTGCAGGGGTAGGATCCCAATCCAAATAATGAATATCAGAGAAGGAGAAAAACACTGTCTGTGTAGGAAGAATGAGGTTAAAGTGGCACAGATACAGTCTGGCTGGAAATTGGAAAGTTCCCAGAATGCTGTCAGATGGATTTTAGAGCACTTCCCACAAGGGCTCAATTGCCTGCATCTCCTAGGGGATGCTGCTCCAGCAAGATCTACTTTGGCCCTGGAAAACTCAGGGTGGTTTGGGAGTGGGTTGCTGAAGGGAAGGCTCCCTCCTGGTGCCCTACATCAGACAAGGGGAGAGGATCAAGGTCGTTCACTTTCTGCATGTTGCCTGCATCCTTCCCTGCCAGGATTACTCATCTCCCCAAGCTCCCCAGATCACTCATGGAAGGGATGAACTCAGCAGCTGACCATTCCCTGTTCCCATCCCAGAACCACACAGGCAAGGGGCACAGTTAGGGTGCTCTGAGCTGGTTCTCGTGACGCCTTCTCAATCACAAGAGGTTGCTTTGGATTTGAATTTCTTAAAATCCAAGCCTCAGCTTCCCCTGAGGTCATGTGGAGCTGAGAATATTCAATAAATCTGTAAACCCAACTGAAAACGCTTAAATCAAGGAGCCCTCCAGTGAGCAGGAATTAAAATAGCCACAAAAAAAACCTGTTGGTCCCAGTGGGGCTTAATAAAATGAAGCAGAGACACAGGAAGAATTATAAAATGCTGGTAAACGTCCTCCACATCAAGTGCTCAGGCCAAGCTGCATTTAGTGATAAGCTCAGTGCCTTTTGCAGGAATTTGTGGTCTTTCAAGAGCTTCAAGTTTTCCATTGGCGAAGCTGGAAAACTGTTCATTTCGTGTCTGAGGGTGTGTAGAGCTGCACCCTTGACTGGGAAGGGTAGGTCAGCAGAATGAAAGATGGCAGTAAGACAAAGGGACCTTGGGCAATGGAGCCAGTTCTTGCCATTTCCTGCAATCCCAATTAGAAGATTGTACTCCATCAAAATCGGAGTCAATTAATTTTCCTTGGCTTGGCAGTGCTCAGCCTCATGCAAATGCCTCAGTGCTGTTTGCTGCAGCACTGTGGATGCCCGGCCACCTCAGGCAGCTGCCTGCCAGGAAGAGCCAGTGCCTCTCTGTTTGTAGGAATGAAGGGAAAACAAGACAAAGTGAGACTAGGAAGGGGAAGGCAATGTTCATTTTAGCTCCTTTTCCAATTAAGCTCATGCCCTCTGTGCAAAGACATGTCCAAATGGCTTGGCCAGGTCACTTGTGTGGGACGTGGAGGGTGAGGGACACCAAGCAGTGCCTCCTCTCTGTGTCCTTGGCTCCTCTGGGCTGGTGGAGACAAACCGGGTTCGGGACAGGGCTGTCACACCGTGTTGCTGTTGGCCATTGACACATCATGATCTTTCACCTCAGCACCCTTCTCATTTCACCCTCTGCATTTTGGAGGGGACTCACCAATGTCTTTCTTGTGTCCTCTGGCTCTAGTCTTCCTTCTTACGAGAATAACATGAAGAGAAATGGCACGTGCAGTGCTGGCAGCCCTGCTGCTGCCCTCCCGCTGTGAGTGCGGGCGTTCTGCATCCCAGACACCTGCCCAGAGTTCTGGGAAAACTCCCTTTGGAGCATCAGCTGCTGCTGCTCTTGCCATTCATGTTTCCGTAGAATCATTAAGGCTGGAAAAGACTTCCAAGGTCATCGAGTCCAACCTTGTCATCAACCTCTGGCTCTGTGGTGGGTACAAGCAGATTATTTTCCCCCCTCCCTCTCTTGTTAAAGCTGTTGGAGATTTGGGGCTTCTCACTCCAGCACAAAATCCTATAAATGCCCCAAGTGAGTTCCTGCTTTACCGAGATGAGCAATAACACTGATCCCAACCTAGAATCACAAAATCCCAGACTGGTTTGGGTTGAAGGGACCTTACAGCTCATCCAGTGCCACCCCCTGCCATGGGCAGGGACACCTCCCACTGTCCCAGGCTGCTCCAAGCCCCATTCAGCCTGGCCTTGGACACTGCCAGGGATCCAGGGGCAGGCACAGCTTCTCTGGGCACCCTGTGCCGGGGCCTCCCACCCTCCCAGGGAACAATTCCTTCCTATCTAGTCACGCCATAGCCTGGGCAACTAGAGCAGGTTTTTAGCCAGTGTGACCCAAAAGAAAAGGTGCTCTTGGCCCCTGGGAAGCTGCCAGTGATTTGGAAAACAGGAAGAGTGGGTGAGAACTGCAGTGCAGATTTCTGGGCAAAAACGGACTTGTATATACCAAAGCTGCCCCTCAGCTCCCTGATGCACTCTGTTAGGGGGAAGAAAACTTTTGCCTCTTCAGAGCTGAACATGGTGAGGAATTGAGTATTTCCACTTAATCAAAGCACACCTGTGATCATGGATGTTGCTGCTGAGGCTCTGTGGTGGGAAGGAGAGTTGGTGTTGACTTTGCAAGCCATGATCCTCTTAGAGGGCTGTGGCTGTTCTGTATGAGCAGGGGATTTACTGAGCTGCCGCTCAGTGGCTTCCCAGGGTGAAGGCAGAAGTCTCATGCCTTTCTTGGGAGTGTTTCTTTGGATTAGAGTTTCTGTTACAAGAAAGATGAGATATCAGAAAACAATCATCCCTACTTCAGCCATCAAATACCAAACCTGGAAAGAACTAAATTTTATCATTCTTCACCAGGGGTTTGGGGGTTTTTTGCATGCTTACAAAATAGAATTATCTGACACGTGGCATCCAAAAAGAGTCCAGATGCTCCACAAAGACCTCAGGGTGGTCTGGGCCTGAGCCTGCACTGCTGGGAGCTGCAGACTGACCTCTGCTTGGAGCTAAGCAACAAAAAGCTCCAAAAATATCTTATAGTAATCCAGTACCCATGTTTTAGCTCAAATGATTTGCAATGTGCATGAATACACAGAAGCAGAGGTTGCGAAGTCTTTCTGTGTTTGCACTGAAGTTTTTCACACATTGCTTCCCACATCTTCTACATTTTGCATTTTTTTTCTAGTAGAAATACCGTTGCATGAGCTACTTCTCTGCAGATTCAATGATTTGTTCAGCAGCACCCAGAAAATTCTGCAGTGGGGGAAAAAGACAGCTTAGCTGTCTTGGCTTCAAAATGTTACAAGCAGGTTTTATGGCTCACAGCCTGTCTTCCACATGTTCCCCAGGTGGGCAGTGAAACAGCAATGATGTCCCCTGACTGCAGTGGGGATGGAGCACAGTCCTGCTTTACCAAGAGTGGAGCTTGGCCAAATCTTTCTGGAAGCTGATAAGAGACAAGAGAGACACTCATATACCAGTGTTCAGAGGGTAGTTGGTAGAACAGGCTTTGTACCTGCTTTTCACCCTACAAAATGCAGGTATCTTTCTCACGAGGTGTGTAGGGGGCAAAGACCCTGCAGGGAACACGGGGGTGGCTGGGGGTCACACAGTGGCCCTAGGGCAGGAGGTGATGTTCCTGTACTTGAGTGTTGCACAACCCGGGGCTGCTGCAGGTTATCTGATGGATCAGCTGCAGTTTGTGGCTGCACACATCCTGGGATTGCAAAACACTTTGTGCTTAACACGGAGAGAGTTGGGTCACAGCTGGGGAAGGCCTGTCCAGGGCCACACAGGCCTTGGCATGCCTCTGCTCCAGGTGGGTCGTGGCCAGCTGGAAGCAGGGACATGTCTCCATAGCCCACTGGAGAGCAGGGCCAGGAGCAAACTGGCCAAACAAAAGAACTGGTGATACCAGCACTGCTCAGCACTATGAGAACCTGCACCCTGAGCAGCACCCTTCCCCTCCCAGAGCCCCCCATGGCTTCTCCAAACCCTCCATTCTTCACAACTCCCTGCCCTGTTCTGTCTGATGGTGAAGGATGAAGAATCCCATGTGCAGCACCTCAGGAGCATTTCAGAGCCACTTTCCCGGCAGCCATGAGGTATTTCAGTGTAATTTTCTCTCATCTCCTTGCAAATCCTCATGTCTTTTGGATTTGCTGTTAAAGGTGAGGAATTGTGCTGCATTGCACCCTGGATCCGGCTGCAGCCCTGGATTTTGGAGAGCTGATCCTCTGCCTTGGGAGTTTATTTTCCACTCACATTCCTCCCTGTCTCAGTTTTGCAGGAACATTAATTTCTTCCTGGTTGGGAGGCTGGAGAAGCTGAGCTCATCAAAGGACAGTGAGCCAGGGCCATCAGGGCTACTGAGCTGATTATTCTCCTCCTGGAATAGCTGGGTTTGTGTTCCTGGGATTCATGCAGTGCTTCTACAGAGGGTTTAAAGATAGAGAGGACCTGGTTTTGCGAGATTCCAATTTTAGCTGCATCTCATTTTAAACAGCCAGTGAGGAGCATATGAAGAGCTGGTAGTGGTCAGAGGGTGTGCAGGAGAGGATGCCTGGGGAAACGCAGAGAAAAAGCAAATATATAGTAACTGCTCCCCTGAATATTCCCTCAATATCTTCCAATTCATGGCTCCAGCACTCCTCATGCTGGAGGCAGGATCTTTGAAGTTAATAGCCTTGGATGGATTTTTTCTTCCGTGAATTTGTTACATGGGGTGATAAAAATCAGATAAATGAGAAAATCACATAAATAAGGGCAAGTAGTCGGCTGGAAGAGGGATGGGCAGCAGGGGAAAATGCTGACTGATGGAAAGGGGAGTTGGCAGCACACAGGGCTGTGGGGAAGTGCCCTAAAGGCAAGGGCACAACAGAGATGTTTGTGTCTGAAACCAGGAACAGCGCAAAATGCAGGAAGGAAGCAGGACAAGTGCAGTGGGACACACTGCCTGTCAGAGGAGTGGCAGGATAACCACAGCCTCGTCCCAGGCATGTCTCTTACTTCTCCCACACCTCTGGCAGCCCTGTCCCTGTTCCCTGGGTGGGCATGTGCTGGCTGCTCGCTGTGCCGGCAGCGGCAGTGCTGGGGCTGGCTCTGCTCACTGACCGAACAGGAGGTGAGGCTATTTTTGTCTTGCTTTTGACATGCAGTGAGGGCACTACAGAAGAGCAGCTTATGGAAAATAACTTTGTCCTGTGAGGTGGCTGATTCCCTTGAAACTGGCTGGAAGAGGAGAAAATGGATTGGGAATGACAGGCTTCATTTCCAAGTGAAGAGGATTGAGAAGTTAAGGGAACTAATTACTAAAGTCAGGTGGAACGAACAGCTAAAGGGCTTTGACATAGTGGAGGCTTGGGGGCAATGATTTCAAATGAAGGAGAGGTGGTGGATTTAATATATCCAAGATAGCAGGAGAGCTGGGATAGCTTCACCTGGGAAATCACTCTGCAAGGTGTCTGCAGAGGGGGTTGTGTTCAGAGATGGCTCCTGCAAAGCAAACCCAGCAGCTGGACCTTGGATCAGCTGCAGATGGAGCAGTCACCGCAGGGCATCTTGAAATTGTGTGTGGTTTATACACCTTCAAATTAGGTTTGTTTTCGAATCAGCCATGTGCCCACCTGTTTCCAAAGGTCACCTGAGACCTCCTGCTTATGGGGCCACTGGGTAAATTCCTCCTCCCTGTCTGGCTCTCAGCAGGGATTTCAAAGCAAGGCAGGGTTCAGACTTTGGCTGTTCCCCGGGGCTGGCTGGGGGAGCCCTGGGCTGGAGGGTGCCAGGCCGTGCCGCGGTGCCGGCACAGCACCAGCCGCATTGCGGAGCTCGGCTGCAGGCAGTGCCTGCCTGATTTACTGTCCCCCAACGGCCTCCTGCAAGTTTTCTGCAGGACTGTAAGGACTGTGCTGGATGCTGGGTGCTCCAGAGGGATTTTTCCTGTGTGACCCATTTAGCAGCCTGGTTGGGCACCTCTCCCTGCAAAAGCCGCTGCAGCTCTCCGGTGCTTTTTGAAGCTTTTGGGTGAAAAAGCAGCAGTTTTCTGGCAGCTGCCATGCTGAGGCTTTTCTTTGTTTGCTGTTCTCAATGCATCATGGAGAAACTTTGGGCTCTACCTGCCAGAAGAGAAGACAGATGATGCTGATTCCTCTGGAACAGAGGCTTCAAAGCCATGTGCCTGCTGCTCAGCATCCCTCAGCATCCCTGCTGTTCTGCTCCTGCCTTCATCTCATTTTAGAAATTTTCCTGTGGCAAAAGAACACGTCACTTGCGTTAATTTTTAGGTTAAAATTTTAGTAGCCAAGGATGCTCCTGATCTGGGGAATGTGGCTGTCTGGAGACCCTCTCTGCTGCCCCATGGTGTCAGCTCTGCCTCGGCTCATGGAAAACCTCCCTGACTGAGGGATGCATTTGGATTCCAGCTCCTGCTGACACTTCTGTATGTCTTCATCAGGATGAGTCACTTTGGGGGGAGCCTCTGTGTCTCTCCTCCCTGACGATTTCTTCCAGCTCCCCATGAAAAGCACCGTGGGAGCCCTGAGTGCAGCCAGCAGCGAGGCTGCGCCGTGCAGCGCGGGATCCTCAAGGAGCTGCAGAGCGGTTGATAAATTAAAAGCCATTTCATTATAGGAAATGAATGTTTAATGAGCGTGGGATGACGTCTAGACAGCCCTTCGGTTCCAGGCTCTCCGTGGTCTTGGAGGAGGGCTCAGCTGACGCAGCCAGCACCGGCTCAGAGCCGATGGGAAGGTTTGGCAAAGCTTTTGTGGGCAGCGAGGTCCCCGCGCGGGACAGACGTCCTGGCACAGCAAGGATCTCCTGCCTCCACGTCTTCTCACTGCTGATGTCCCTTGTGCCTCTCTGGGCAAAGCCCCAAGGAGCTGTGCCCGCAGAGGGACGTGCTGGCACAGGGGAGGCTTGGCCCCGAGCCTGGCCCCAGCCTGGAGCATGCATCCACACTCTCCTGCTCCATGGCACCTTGCCCGGGGAGGCTGCACCATCCACAGAATGGGAAAGGACATGCCAGCCTTTGCCATGTCATGGGCTCTGGAGTCGTGACGTGAAACCTGGGCTGAGCTGGGGACAGCCTAGCAGGGTGGAGTTGAGGGGTTCTGAGCCTTTGCATCTTGCCCTGATGAAATGGTTTATGGCTACAGAAATGGGGTTTCAAATGCAGAAATTTGAATGTAGGTCCCCAAAAGATCCCCATACCGTGCTGGAGATGCTGATTGTCCCCTACTGAAACCCCACGCTGCTGATGTCAGAAGTCCTGGCTGGCTGGTGGGAGAGGCAGGAGCACATCAGCTCCTCCTCAAAAGCTCTCCTGCTCCCATCCCAGCACAGAGGCTGCTGGCTCACGGTGCTCGCCCTGTCTCAGTGCAACCATAGGCAAGAATTTTGAGGCCTCTTGGCAGTGGCAAGGAGATGGAACTAATGCACTTTGACTTCATCCCAGGGCTGCCTGCTTGGCTCTGGGGGTGGCAGCAGGGGACCAGCCCGAGGCTCTGTCATGCACAGCACTGGAGATGCTGGCAGGACCCCCCTCCCCATGAACCCGCCCTGCTTTGTCTCCTCTTTGTCACCTGCAGTGTCCCCTACATGGATTCCCAGGCCAAGGAAGTGCTTTCCTGTTCCTGGAGCTGGTGATGGGGGAAATGCTTGCTGGGACACCTCACTGTCCCTGTAAAGCTGCAGGGATGGGACTGATGCTGCAGGATCTGGAACTGGGCACAGAGCTGTGCACATGGCTCCCAGGGGAGCTTCTTGGCATCCCTGGGATGCTGGGTTCAGGGAATTCCTTTGTTCTTGAGCCTACCCTGACCATCCCTTAGGAGCAGCCCTAAGTTGTTGGAGAGAAGAGAGGGCACCCAGGTGCTGCAGCATGATGTCCCCAGGAACAGTGGCCTGGAGTGCCTAGGAGGGAAAAAAAAATAGAGGAAAATATATTTTTGCTTTCCCATGTGTGAGTAGCAGTACAGTCTCCTTCCATGGGGCATTTCACTCCAACTTTCACACACCCTGGGATTTCTGCAGGGAGGGTGGACATCTACAAATCACTCTGCCAAAAGCCTGCCAGCTCGTGGCACGTCATATCCTGGTGTCTCAGGGGGTTGACGGGACTGAGGACACCACGTGAGGCTGGTGGGAAGGGCTGGGTGTCATCTTCGGTTTTTTTGTTGTTGTTGTTTTCAACCTCCTTCAGCTGTGTTTTCCCTCCCTGTTTTGTCAAGGCATTTCCGTACAGGTGTGAGAGGCTGGGAGAGCCATGGGCATGGCATCATGCTGGGGAGTTCAGTGGGAGGGGACTTTGTGGCACTGGTCTCGTGCCCTATCTCTACAATGGACATGGTGGAGAAACCAGAGTTGTTTAAAAGTGTCATGAGCTTTAGCCAGTCTCAGACCTCCTAGAGCTGAACTCCTGTCTGAGCTCTTGCTACCCAGAGAGCTTGGGCAGCATTCCTTTGGGAGTGAGGGATGTTTCCCCTGTAGCTGGAAAACTGCAGGGCAGAGCTGTGCACTGGGAAGGTCGTGGCCGTTCAGCGGGGACTTGTCAGGCTCTGGGAGCGGCTCCTGCGGGACCTGCCTGGCTGCTGGGAAAACATGTGGCTGGATCTTCCCGAGGTGCTGCCATGTGGCAGCTGTGAAGCTACAGCTCGGCTCTGAGCTTTGCTCACGCCCAGAAATCCTTGCTGGGAGCAGGCTCTGGTATCAAGCCTGCGGCGAGCTGCTCTCGGCAGGAAGCAGCAACCACAAAACTCTATATACAGCTCCCAGCAGAGCTGCTGCTGCTGCTGCTGCTTTTGAGGTGGCAATATAAAGTTGGTGTTTGCAAAAAATCCTGCATGTCACCTTCTTCCGCAGCCAACACTGACACAGAGAGGAAGACCTGGGGTCTGGCTCCTGGGCACTCTCCTGGGCCAAACACGAGTGCTGCTGTGGGGAAGAGGGCAAGGAAGTCTGGTTGCCTCCAAAGCCACGTGGTGCTGGAGGCCACTGGGTCCCTTAGCTGTGGGGAGCAGCACACATGTCTGGGGTGCCAGAGGTTGTGTTCTGCCTGCCTGGGTCTTGCTGGCTCTGCCCGTGTTTCACCTGAGCCAGTTTGCATGGTGCCATGGCTCAGGACAACAGAAGGCTCTGAGCTTTTTCCATGGATGGAAGCTGAAAGAATTTTTAAAGCTATGGACATGGCAGCTGTCACCCTCAGGGTGGCCTCAAAGGCCAGTTGTCCCCCAGTGGACATGCACCTCTTGCCTCCTCCTGAAATCAGCCCCCACATCCCACCCTTTACCACCAGCACCCTGACCCTGCCAGCCCCTGGCCCCTGGCGTGAGGCTGCAGCCCCTCTACCCCTGCCCCTGGTGAATCCCTGTGGTCCTGTAGCACCTGCAGTCCCTGCCCCAGGCAGCTGAAGCCCTGCCTTGCCTCTCCGTGCTGTTTTGCAGAGTGGGGCTGACTATGGCTTCCTCGCGAGCCAGAACACGAAGCTCCTGAGTGCACTGGAGGACCTGCGGCACCGCTGCTCCAGCCTGGCCGAGGAGAACAGCTTGCTGGTGAGCAGGAGATGCTGTCGTGGGATGATCCGCCGGGAGGGAGTCCTGGATGCAGAGAGCTGCTGTCTGCTGCCAGTTCTAAGAGATCACAGAATCACAGAACATGCTGAGTGGGAAGGGGCCCACAAGAATCACTGAGTCCAGCTGCTGGCCCTGCACATGCCCAAGAGTCACACAATGTGCAGGACTATTGTCCAAATGCTTCTTGAACTCGTGGGATCATCTGGGCAGGGCCAGAGGACGAAGGGGATCTGGGTGCTTTGGGTCCCCTGGGTGTCTTCACACTGCAGCCGTCAGCTGGAGCTGGACCCTTCCCCGCAATGCAGAGCAGGGCTGGGCAGGGGAAGGGAAGTCGTTCTTATTTCCTCTTTAACTGGAAAAGCAGAAACACTGATTCACTCAGCCTTGGCTCTGGGTGACAGTGCAGCACTGCCCCCTGCTCCCACGAGAGCCCAGCACCAAGATCCTCCCCAGCTGCACCCCAAAACCCAGCCTGCCTCCCACAGCCTGGGCATTCTGCCTTCTGCCCCCTCCCCCATCCCTGACTCCCCAGGCTGGCAGCCAGGACCCTCAGGAAAGAGGGAATATTCCCCTCCTGCATCCTCCCTGGAGAGCATCACCCCTTGTACAGCCCTGCAGTGTGGGGATGCAGCCCAGCCATGCTGGGCAAATTTGATTGCTCAGCATTTCAGATTTATATCACCCCATTCAAAACGCATATTTTAGATAATTTTTTTACACTAAAAGCATAAATTCAGCATGACCTGCACCCCGAGGGGTTAGCCCTTATCAGTCATCTGGACTTTAGTGAAGCACAAGCCTGTGCTCTCATAAAATCTGACTCTCAAAAATCAGCCTCAGCCTTCCAGCCCAGGCACCCATGGTGCACTCTCACAGGGGGAGGGAGAGAAATAATCGTGAGGATCAGTCGACCTGACGTTTCTGCTGATGTGAAAAGACGGCACAACACATCTGGGTTCGACCTTGGGAGAAGCAGCCGTTGGCAAGTGGCAGCTTATTGGAACGGACAGATGACAAATAAAAGGGGATTAAGAGTGAACAGAATCAAAAGGAAGAAAAAGGAAATTTGCTTAGCAAATATCGTAAAGTCCTTTGTTGCGTTCTCCCACTCATGCTTTGGTGTCAGGAGAGAAAGGACACAGATAAGCTTGCAGTGGTGGTGCAGTACAAATCCTCAGGGGTGTGCTGAGTCCTGTAATCCCAGGGAAATAAACTGGGAAGACTTTGGAAGAGAAAGCCTGAAGGGTGGGTGGCCAGGATACCCTGATGCTGGAGACATGTTGAGTCCTAGCAGAGCCTGCAATGGGGATGTTGTGGATGGAGAGGGACCATGTGGAACAGTCTGGGGTGTGGTGAGGGGCATCTCATGGAGACCGAGAGGTCACATTAACAAAAACACCAGGAAAACACAGGTTTCAGGGCCTGGAGAGGCAACAGAGGTTGGTGTTCAATGGTTGGGATAGTTCTAGGAGAACAGGCCAAGTTCTAGGGAAAAGGCCTGTGTGCCCTACGTAGGTCAGGTAGAGCCAGGGATGTTGGCTCCTGAGCAAGGGCTTCATCTCCAACTTCTCCTTCTGCTCTCCAGCGCAGGAGCTGCTTCCCCCAGACGGAGGAGAAGGTGAAGCACCTGAAGAGGAAGAATGCAGAGCTGGCGGTGATCGCCAAGCGCCTGGAGGAGAGAGCCCGGAAGCTCCAGGAGGCAAACCTCAAAGTGGTGAGTGCCGGGACCTGCTGCGGCTGGGGAGCTGGGCTGGGAGAGCACCCCACTGCCGGGACCTTTGGTTTTCTGCTTCCATTGAGCTAGAAAGGCCTTTCCTTTCCCTTTTTCTTAAACCTACAGCAAGCATGCTTTGCACATCATAGCAGAGCAAGAATCACCAATCCCAGCCATTGCCAGCTTCTCTACTCTTCTTGAGGGCTGGTTTGAGGAATTTCTTCCTGCTTGGTTTCTTACTGTAAGGTCATAGTGTAAAGTAATTAACTCAGCTTTCTTTGGGCAAGTCATGAAAATAATTCATCTGACTTCACCAAAAAGAAACAGGAAGGATTTGAATAAGAAAAGGAGTGCGGTGAGGCAAAACAGGAAGGGGTGAGAGGCAGCTCTGTCCCATCCACACCTCGCTCGAAATGCTGTGCAAGCCACAGGGCTTCTGCCTCCTCCAACGCATCAGCAGCTTGTTGTGAACCCTGGAGTGTCTGACATGGTGCAGCAGCAGTGGGAGGTAGCTGTAGGGTGTGGGATCTTGGGCACACCTTCCTGAAGGAAAGCGGGGATTGTGATGGGAAATTCAAGCTGTTTAGGGTAGAAAGGAGGAAGTGAAAGTTGTGCTGGAGAGAAGGTAGGGGGATTTCCTGGCACTGCTGCCCTGCCTGTCCCCAGGCACTGTGCCGCCCGTCTGTCACGGGATATTGGTACTTGCAGGGCAACAGATGGACTCGTCAGATACTATGTTAAGAGAAACCATTTGACATACTATGCAGACCCTCCAGCACCTGTACAAATACTGTTTTATTTGTCCCAGTCTTCCCCGGCTGCACTGGCCCTTGCTGGGCTCTGCTTAGCCTCTGCCTTTCCCTCTATCTTCTGCCCATCCATGCTGAAGCTCTTTCCTGCTGCCTAGAAACCCATGGAAGCTCCATTTCTCTTCCTGGTTTGGCCACCTCTATCCTTGATCCCATGCTTATCTTTCCAGCCATTCTCTCCTCCTCTCTGCTGTCTTCTCTTGTCTTTTTTACCTCATCCTGTTTTTCTCTCCTTCCCCTCCCCACTTCTGCCCTGCCTGCAGCCCCTGCGCTGGCTGGACCTATTGAGTACCTTGTCCTTCCTAACTCTTCTTTGAGCCACTTTTCCATCCAGCCTTTCCTCTTCTGCTTTTTCGTAGGTGTGTGCTGCTCCTCTGTCTATTTGTCTGTCCTTTGGGGCCAGGCTGCATTTTTTGACAGTGTTCCGTGTGCTGGGTGATGGGGTGGTGGCTGGTGAACACCAAGGGGTGATGCGGTGGTGGTTAGGGAACACCAAGGGGTGATGGCGTGGTGGTTATCACACATGAACACACCTCACTGCTCTCTGGCATAGGTAACTGCTCCGGTGCCTCTGAAGGGCTCCAGCCTGGAACTGTGCAAAAAAGCATTTGCCCGCCAGCGTGCCAAGGACCTGACAGAGCAAGCCAGTGCTCTTCTGGCAAAAGACAAGCAGATTGAAGCTCTGCAGCAGGAATGCCGGGAACTGCAGGCTAAACTCTCAGCAGGGAAGGTGAGACACTTCATGGGACATCACTCCGGGGCTGGGAACAAGTGGTGCAACAGCAGTGACGGAAAGCAGGCTCCAGGAAGTGGTGTGAGGGGAATTAGTCTCAAGTGGAGGCTGAAAGCAGGGGAGGGGATTTGATGTGTGAGCTGAATGGGGACACTGGGGGAGTGTGTGGCAGAGACAGTGTCCAGATCTCTCCAGCAGAGTGTGTTGGGGGTCACCCTGCTTGTTCCTCCATCAGTTCATGGATCTGAGCTGCCATTTCCAGCAGTGACTAAAACTCCTTCCATGGAAACCCCCAAGAAGCCACAGACACAGGGTGACTTTTCAAAGGGCTGAGCTGCAAGCAAAATGTAGAAGCAGGGCCTCCTTTTAAAGTGTTTCTTTGAGAAGCCAACCAGCACATTCCCAAAAACCAGTCTAGATCCCAAGCCTTGAGCTGCAGCTTTCTGAGGACTCACAGCCACGAGACGTGATAATTCAGTGCCTCCTGACATGTTTCTGACTACAAACCAAGGCTACAAACCACCAGGCAGGGCTGGGTGTTCATGAAACCATCCCCAGTGCTGGTGTCTGCTCCTGGACTCATGACCTGTGTTCCCCTCAGCACCAGCACAGGCCATGCCAATATAAATGGTGGGATAAAGCAGTAACTCAGCTCATCTCGAGATCTAGGACTAGTCAGGTGTGTCTCTCCTGAAAAGCTTTTCTCTGTCAGGGCCCTGAAAGGGCCCCAGCTGGGGCTGGCTAAGATGGTTCCCACTCGAGGTGACTAAAACAACCTGTTCTGGGCATCTCAGTTGCATCTTTTATTCCCAAACTGGATGTTTTCAGTTTAGGTCAGTTCAAATCTCCAGAGAAGCTCAGTAACACTTGGGCTCATGCTGGTTTCCCCCTGTTTTGCTAATGCAAATATAGTCAAGAGCCACCCTACCTCCATGTCCCCAGCTGAGCTGAACACTAGCACTTCTACCTGCCCTACTTACGTGGTATTTAGGCGACAAATACTTCCTCATTGAAAACAGCTTTATTTTTGTCCCTGTGCTCCCCATATGTTCATTTTAACTACAGGTTTGAAGGTGGATTCTCAGTCTTTCCCCAATGTAGATCTAGTCAGGATAAGAACAATGGGGTGTATTTGGTGTTTGTACAGAGCTACACCATTGATCCTTCCTGGCATTAAACCACAGGACAAACTTACCCAGGTCTGTCTGTGCTCTACAGTGTCAGCAAGAAGTTTCCTTCCCATTCCTTTGATTTCTCACCTCAGGCCCCCACAGGTGGGGGAACAGACCCTTTCCAAAGCACTCGGATTTTCCTAGCAGAGTGTGCTGGGCAACCTGAACCTGCTAGGGACAGGAGAGTGACAGATTGCAAAGGAATGTGACAGAAGTGGGTGAGCAAGATTCGTTCCTGGCCAAGGAAAAGCACCTAGGTGCAACCCTCAGGGCTGACAAATTCAGTCAGTGCCTTCCTAGGGCACGGGTGACCTGGGTGACCGCCCTGTCCCGGAAGGTGACCCTGTCTGTGGCACCAGCAACCAGGACATCAGTGCCTGAGCAGGGAATCCACAGAAAAGAGAGCAATATAGATCATTCTGTCTGATCTTGTTTTTCCCATTTCTCTTCCAAGCAAACTGCTCATTAAATTTTAATTTCCAGCTACTTAAAATTCCAAATTCCCCTAATCTATTTGCAGCATGCAAAATGCATTATGCCAATGAAGGGGGTTTTATGCAGAGATATGATGTGCACACTCAGAGTTTGTAACCAAATCAATTTTAATCTTGGGTATTTAAATCAGTAGAAATTTTTCAGTAGCTATGAAATGGATCCACTCAGTTTCCTGTCAGTAGCAGGACTCACACCCTGCACCCTGGGCTGCAAAGGCATTGGCCTTGTTTTGCAAAGCCAGGGCTCTTAGGATAGAATAAAATAATTTCCTGAGATCATACTCCAGTGATCTGCTTCCAACCAAACCCTGGCTCCAGCTAAATCCAGGCTGCAATTTCTTGCAGCATAGTTTCTTGGAAGTAGAGCACTAGGGGGAACAGCGGCAGGGGATGGGTATAATAGAAACTGAGGGGAGGACTGAGATTTTTTCCTACTCCGTTGTTCCCCCAGGCTCAGGAGGCTGTCTGTTGGGAATAGCTGCCCTTTTTTGGTGGGGGAAGGGAGATTTTGTATATAGCCAATTTTGTTTAAAGAACTACTACCCTGATAGCCTGAACATGGGTCTGGCACAGAGGAGGCCCAGCTGCTCACTTCTTGAATCTATAATCAGTTCCCATTAATGCTGCCTCATTTTCCCCCTTGCAGCATGAGAGTAACCATGGTTCTCTCCACAAACTGTATTTATAAAGCACACACTATTTTTAGGGCAAATAAGAAGCGAACAGGGAAGCAGATTAAATTTGTCCTGGATACCAATTCTGTCTTGAATTCTCTGGCTTAGGAGCTTTCCAGGGGAATGAACAATGTCTCCTCCAGCAGCAGATTTATAAAGACAGGTTTTCATAACCCAATTTTGTACATGTGGACATGCAGGTACGTCTTTCTTCAGCTTCCTGAAATCTGGAAACCTTTGAAGAAACAAACCAGCTGGTGATGTATTCTCCCCAGTTTTGTGAGAGTCAGACTGTGCTGGTTTCCTTCAAAAGCTGCTGTGTTTGGGTCGTGAATGGATGGGAGTGACCCCTTGTGCTAAAGATAGACATCCATCACACATTCTGTCTTGAGAGGAGAAAAATCAAGAATGTTAGGAAACCAAATATTATCCTGAGGAAGAACTGACCAAATTCCAGATGTTCTTCATTCCTGCAGCCTCTCAAAGCCCAGCGCTTGCCACACTAAGGACTAAAGAAAGCAGCAAGAGCCCTGATTTGGCCGGGCCATGAAATGACATTATCCTGCCACGCTCCCTGCTGGCATGTGCTGAGATGGCCCGTGCTTGGAAGAGCCCTGGGCATCATGCTGGGAGAGCTGCAGGAGCATTACAGGCTGGGTTTTATCTTCATGAGGAATAATGTATTTGCATAAAGGATGTAAAGTGAATTTTGAAGCTTTGGAGACCGAGGAATCAGCCAGCCATGCGTGTGTGCCACGCTACCTGGGTTTTCCCAGCCTCTCCTCTTTTGGAGTTTGCATGTTAAATGTGATGTGTCCCACCCTTTGGAGCTTGTCAGTGCCACGGTGCCATGTTTGGTTTCCCACAGGACGACCCTCGCTGCCTGAACGTCATCGAGTTCGACCGCCTGCTGCGGGAATCACAGCGAGAGGTGCTGCGTCTCCAGAGGCAGATCGCGCTCAAGAACTTCAAGGAGTGTCTGCGTTCTTCCAAAATGAGCTCAGGCAGTGCTGTGCCCGGTGCTGCCACACATCTGGGACCGACAAATGCCTGCCTCAAAGGTGCACCTCGACCGAAGGGGGCCTTGGGAGACCCAGCACTGGGAGGGAGAGCTCACAGGGAGGTGAGACAAGTGGGTCAGCGATCGGGAAGTCTGGCTGTTTAATTACTCAGTTAATTGCTGTTCTTAGGGAACTTCACTTGGAGAAGGTGAGGGCTGTGGTTCCAATCTGCTGCAAATAGGTGCAGTGCTGGTTTCCAAAGGGACCGATTCCAGCACCAGGTCTCACAGGGTGAGGAAGGACCTGGATGCTGCTGGCAGCCCACACCAGCACAGGGACACTGAGCTGTGCCAGGAGCTCAGTCCTGCTCGTTTCCCCTAGCACAGGGCTCCCATGCTGTGTTTTTCCACCTAGGAAACCAGGTAATGTTTCTTTTTCATTGAATCATGGAATGGTTTGGATTGGACAGATCTTCAAGTGCATCTCATTCCCCCCCCCGCCATGGGCAGGGACACCTTCCACTGTCCCAGGCTGCTCCAAGCCCCATCCAGCCTGGCCTTGGGCACTGCCAGGGATCCAGGGGCAGCCACAGCTTCTCTGGGCACCCTGTGCCAGGGCCTCCCCACCCTCCCAGGGAACAATTCCTTCCCAATATCCCATCCAATCCTGCCCTCTGGCAGTGGGAAGCCATTCCCTGTGTCCTGTCCCTCCAGCCCTTGTCCCCAGTCCCTCTCCAGCTCTCCTGGAGCCCCTTTAGGCCCTGGAAGGGGCTCTGAGCTCTCCCTGGAGCCTTCTCCTCTCCAGGTGAGCAACCCCAGCTCTCCCAACCTGGCTCCAGAGTGGCTCCAGCCCTGGGAGCAGCTCCGTGGCCTCCTTTGGACTCGCTCCAGCATCGCGGC
>VWZT01014181.1:45557-198472 GCA_013397055.1 Pachycephala philippinensis | reverse complement strand
AGCACAAGGCACTTTATTGCGTTCCAACGCAGTGTAATCGCGATAGAGAGGGAGAGAGAGAGAGGAGATGAAGAGGGGGGAAAAAGGGAGGGTTATAGCTACCAACGGCCGGCGGAGCCCTCGTGGTCTTCGTCTTCTTCCGTGGGGAGGTCTCAATTGGGGTCTTCTCAGAGAGTCTTTTGTACCCTTTTTTGGGAGCGAGTGGCAAATGGCCAAACCGGTACGAGAACAATGCCCATTGTGGTGGGTTAATGGCACAGAACAGGTAGCAGACAGCATGTCCCGCGCTGTTCCTGCTGCGATAACAGCAGGACCATCACGGCTCACCGCAAACAGTCAGGAATGTCGGCATGTCCTGCTTGGCCAGCTCTCCACCTCGGGCAGGCCCCAGCCTCAGCGTCTCGCTCTCGGTAGATGGTCGTGAGACAGATGAAGGGTCTTTGGACTGTCTCTTACAGTGGGCATTGGGTACAGGGTGGACTTGATGGTCTTGGAGGACTTTTCCAAACTCCGGGGTTCTGGGATTCTCTGAAATACCAGTTTGAAACGTCATATGAGCAAGATGATTGAAAAAGAAAAAAACAAAGTCTCAGAAACTTTTCCACATGGATATTCCACAGTTAAATACAGGTTTCACAGCAGACCTGAAAGCTTCCAAGGGCTGGATCTCTTGAGGTGCCATGGGTTGGGTGGAGGATCCCAGGATTTCCACATGCTGATTGGTGCTCAGACTGTCAGACTCTGCAGTGAACGTTATTCCATGGGTGGTAGGGAACAAGGTTCACATGGGAGGTGATTTCAGAATTTTCTTTGTAGCAAAAAATGAGAAGTCCTTGGTAGCCTGGGGCTTGAGTGTGAGCTCTTGGAGCTCTCAGGCTTTCATAAGAGCCATGAATATAGATGTAGATAAATATGTCTCTCGAGCCAAAAACAGGTTAAAAATCACATCCTAGGTATAGTGCTTAGACACTGCCTTAATGACTGGCTGTAAAGGGAGCTCAGACCTCATCCCATGGATCCCTCAGCACTGAAGGTGTTCAGAGTGAAATGAGGAGCTCCATGTCTGAGGAGGGGTCAGCTGAAGACTAAGGCTGAGATGGATTCATAAAGCCCTGCTGCTTCCTCACTGTATAGTTTGGCTTTGATGATCTGTCCCTAAAATCTGTTTATCAAAAATAACTTTACAGTTAATGTTTACAGCCTTACCAAGGCCCTTTTTCTTCTGCGTGTCTCAGTCCTTGCCCTGAAGTCAGGGATTATTCTGGGCAGACAATGTCAAGTCAAGTATTACCTGAGAGCAAAAATTCAGAGGATTAAGGTATGTTTGTCTGTGACCCAAATGAAAAGGCATTTTGTTAGAAACTTGTGTACAAATGTGTATAAAAAGTGTCTCCTTTCATCTGGTTTGGTGGTGGCACATAAGCCATGGCACTGCTGCCATCTCAGCCCTTCCCAGCTACCGGCAGAGGTGGGATGCTGCATTTCTTGGTGGTGTTTGTCTGCTCTTAGATTCTGACATCTTCACTTGTGTCTGGCCTTTGTGGGCTGTGTTCTCCCTTCTCCTCTCTGTGTTGCTTTGGGGAGGGCCATGAAAGGTGTTGCTGCTGCCTCTCATTGAGTCATTAGGTGAGGCACAAATGGGAGCGTGGGTCTGAGAGCTTCCAGGAGCCCACTGTGCCTCAGGGGCGCTTCAGTCAAGCTGGGCTGGTTGGCACTGCGCTCCGGGAGATTCCCAGCACAGAGATCCCTGGTGTGGTGTCCAACTTTCTCCATGTCAAGTGGAGCGGCTCAGAGATCAGGAGTTCCCTGTGGAGCATTGCTCTCCTGGGTGGTACTGCCAGGAGAGTCCCTTCTCCCTCGTTGTGCACTGTTGTCCTGGATGTCCCTGAGCTCTCTGTCATCTCTTCTGCTTTCAGGTGGAACCAGGTGTGCAACCACTTGGACCTGCCTCTGAAGGACATGAAAATTTTCCTCCCAAAAATGCAGTGACAAACCAGGAGAGCAGCAAACAGATACAGCAGCTGGTGAGTGGTGAACCTGGTTTGGGGGAAGGAGTGCTCTACTTTTTTATTTTTGTTGGGAGGTTCACACGTGCAATCCAGGTAGGGATTTTGGGGACTGAAGTCTTTTTAGGTGCAGCTACTCCACAAAAGCAGGAAGCTCGGGGAGTCGGTAGGAAAACACAGGCCATCTGCATGCAGAGTGTTGCTGGGTGGCAGCTCCAGCTGCTGCGCTGGCAGGGGACTGTGTCACACTCAGATGAGAGGGCAACATGCCAGTAGATTCTGTGCTGTGTTTGGTTTAGACGTATTTGAACTGGGGGCAGAAGTGGATGAGGAATGTGTCCCTTGTGAATTATTCCAGCAAATTAAGACAGTTCACAGGGAGGTTTAGCAGCTACTGTCTGTCTGAGGGGTAGTGAGTAGCTGCAGATAAAGAGGATGTCTGTGCTCTGTTAGGTGTCACTGGAATTGGAATAGGAGCTAAAACAGCACAGCTGGTGTTTAAAGATGAAAATTTTAAACAGCTCTGTTGTTTTGTCCCCCACACCTTGTCCTCTCTACTGTTCTGTATAAATAGGAACAGTCCATGCACATGGGAGCAGAACTGTTTCCAGATTGAAGTCTTGGGAAAAAGAGAAATAGTTGTTTTATTTTTTGATTTTCCTAACTTTCAGAAAAATCTCCCTTGGTTTCTACATTGTTTAAGCTTGTCTCAAAGAGATTTTCATAAGAAAATAAAAGTAACTAATACAGTCCTGGGTCTGAGAGGCTCGGCTTGAATTTCATATGTGTTGTAAGAGTGTGTGCTTGCTGATCTACTTCTGCTTGTTTTGTGCAGGAAGTTGAACTCAAGAAAAAGCGCAAAAAATGTGAAAACCTTGAGCATGAAGTGAGGAAAAAGCATAAAAGATGCAAAGAACTAGTAAGTCTTGTTGCGTACTGTTATGAGCATAATGGGAGAGGAGGAGCTAAGTTGTTGTGTGCCTCTCTTGGATTCTCTTCAGTTCATCTTAATGAGGAATCGGCAGTGTTTCTGTTTATTTGAACAGTGTCACAAATTTGGGGCTCCAGCCCTTAAGGCTGGGATTGTTTATTTCATCTTTCAGCTACCTGTGGGCTGAATACAGCTACATAAATCACTGGATGAAATTCCATGGCCTTTTGCTAATTTGGGGAGATACTTAACCATTTTCACAGGCACTCTAGACAGGTATTGAGATGGTAATACCACCATCCCACTGTCATTTTCTTGTGCTGCTTACTTGTTGGCTGAAATCCTGTTTAATTCCAGGGAGGTTTTGCAGGTGATAGCAGAGCATCTGGATTTCTCCCTTCTGTTTCTGCTTTGCTTTGATTAAGAGATCACAGACTGGTTTGGGTTGGAAGGGACCTTAAAGGTCATCCAGGTCCAACCCCATTGTCTGGCCCAGGGTTCTGGATTCTGTTTGAGCAGTGCTGCTCACTGTTGCCTCCCACCCCTCGAGCAGCATCCCGCCAGCATCCTGCACCATCAGGAAACAGGAGCAGTGGAGCTGCTCTGCAGGATAATCTGGGGGAGTTAGATGGAGGGCCTTGGTGTAATTCCTGCTCTTTCTGGACAGGAGATCCAACTGCAGGAGGTGCAGAGTGAAAATGCACGACTGGCTGAAGAGAACTTGCAGCTGAATGAGAAGGCTGGGTGGGCAGGACAGGTAAAAGCAGTGTCTTTGTCAGGCTGGCAGCACTGGCTTCTGCAAAACTACTGAGAAGAATATGCTGTTCTCAAGTTTCCAGCTCAGTAATGGTCATGTGCTGATCTGGGCTTCTGTTCCCAGCTTCTTCTCTGGACAAATGTAATGCACAAGAGTTAGTCATTTGTCAGTCCCATGTGTCAATTTGCCACCATGCATAAGGCTTCCTACGTATTTAATAACTGCTGTGAGTCGTCAAGCCATAGTGCACCCTAGAACCAAAAATCCTTGTGGTAAGTGGAGAAAGCAAAGATGATTTCAGCAGGCTACTGAATTTTCTGTCCTGTTCTCTGTGTTTAATCCTACCATGTAGGATTAAAAATGCTTACAGACCTTCGTGCTTGTTTTTTTTTATCTCTTCATTATGTAGCCTGTTCCTATCCCAGTCTCTTCCTCCTTGCAAACAGGGAGGGAGATGAATCTAGGGAGTGAAGCAGTATGCAAATAAAGTGTTACACATTGAGGCCTGATACAAATGCTCATTTATTTGTTTTAAGTGAAAACCAGAGGGAGAGGAGATTCCTGGTTTTGGTTTCATTTTCAGCAGAAAGCACAGAAATAAACTGGTCTCTGTTATTTATACAAGGAACACCTATGGCTGCTTGTGCTTACTGAAAATCCCTTCTCTTCAGGTTGAGTCTGAGAATGCTGACCTGAAACTGCAGGTTGTTTTGGTGACTAAGGAACGGGATTCAGTAATTCAGACGAATCAAGGACTCCAAACCAAGCTGGAGAATCTAGAGCAGGTGCTGAAGGTGAGTAGTATCCACACAGCTGGAAGGACTGTCCAGACACTTACTGCTGCCTTTGGATGGCACTTGTCTCTACCTTTCTTGACCATTATTTTGTCTTTGTGCTTCCAATGGAAATTCTGCTTCTGCAGGATCCTGGAACATGGCTTTCCAAAGCAGACAGAAGTGCTTTGGAAAGGCTGCTTCAGGGATTTGGGTGGGAGATAAGGTGGCCATCACTGATTTGAGGGTTTTCTGTGGCTGTGTTTCTGCCTTGTGATGGGCATTTCTTACTTTGTGCAATGACATGGAATGCAGGCCCTGGTTTGGCTTTGTGGCCGTTGGTAGAACACAGGACAGGATTTCAGTAGTGTCACCCCTCAGCTGTGTGTGCCTTGTCCTGCAGCACATGAGAAATGTGGCTGAGCGGAGGCAGCAGCTGGAAGTGGAGCACAAGGAAGCACTGCTAGTCGTGCAGGAGAAGCAGGAGGAGGTCCGGCGGCTGCAGCAGGTATGTGGGGAGTGGCAGGGGGACGTTTCCCTCTCTGAATGGACTCCTGCCCCCTGTTTCCTTTGGAGGTGTGCATGGAGGAGGTAGATGAGAGTTTACAGGGTAAGAGTGTCTGAGTCCAGGTGAACTCTGGTACCTGAGCAAAGTGAAGGGCTTTGCTTCTGAATGTCAGTTCTGACCTCTCACTGCGGTGTGTCCAGAGCCCAGATATGTTTCCAGAGTGTAGAGTGGTTTAAATCATGAAATTAAGGAATTACGGAATCATTAAGGTTGGAAAAGGCCTCTAAGATCATCGAGTCCATTCCTTCCCCCAGCACTGCAAGGCCGCCGCTAACCCATGTCCCCAAGTGCCACATCCACAGGGCTGTTAAAGCCCCCCCAGGGATGGGGACTCCAGCACTGCACTGGGCAGCTGTGCCAGGGACTGTGAAGAAATTTTCCCAGTATTCAACCTGACCCTCCCCTTGCACAACTTCAGGCTGTTTCCTCTTGTCCTGTCCCTTGTTCTCTGGGAGCAGAGCCTGACCCCTGCTCTGGCTGCACCCTCCTGTCAGGGAATTGTGGAGAGCCGGAAGCCCCCCTGAGCCTCCTTTTCTCCAGGCTGAGCCCCCCCAGCTCCCTCAGCTGTTCCTCACCAGACCTGTGCTCTGGTCTACAATGGACTACCAAGGTAGGGCGACAGTGGAAGCGAACTCAGGTTGGCTGCTTTCTGGTTTACTCCCTTCCTTATTTTTCTTTAGGCGCAGGCAGAGGCAAGAAGGGAACATGAGGGAGCAGTACAGCTTCTAGAGGTAAGACAGAAAGAAACAAGAGGGATTAGTAGCTCCAGCTTTGGTACCTTTGGTTTATAGTATCAGTTTGGATGCCCTGGGTTTTGTTGGTTCTTGTGCAAAATGCTGTAGTGTCTTGATCGGATGCAACATGTTGCTGCAGTGAAAGTAATATTTGGGTCAAAGTTTGGGGAATTAAATCCTGGTCTGCTCAGTCCTTAGATAGGTTACTTCATTCAGATTGTGCCCAAAAACTTTTAGGGATGCATTAAATAATCAAACTCATATCTGCCTGCTCCGTTTTCTAGCATCATGTGAAAGGAGAATACTTGTGTCCATGGGATTTAAAATTTGTCTTGTGTATGTGTGCTCTATTCATTTTATTAGGGAAAAATAGGAAAAAATTATTAGGGAAAAATAGGAAAACTTGAGCATAAGGAGTGGTGAAGCTTGAGGCAGCTCCCTTGTCCCATTTGCTCTGACATGCACAGGGAATGTGCTTTGCCTGGTGGCTGACAGTGTACAGTGCAGCCTGCCAGATGTCCTGAGCACAGATGCACTGCTTTGGGGTTGATTGGCATCAGCTCAATGTCTGTCAGGGTGACTTTGGAGAAAACCTTGGATTCCTGGAGCTGCAAAGGCACAGCACCAAACCCTGGAACTTGATGCGGCAACTTAGTGACTGCCAGAGGGTTGGGTTGGGTGTGGGTTGGGTTAGGTGGCAAGGGGAGCATCTTCTGCTCTATCAGAGGTTTTCTGAGCCCTGAAACATTTGAGATGAGCAGAAGATCTTACTGTACACCCAGACAGCGAGAGCTCTTGCAGCCATGCTCCTGTCTCCAGTGGTGACAGTCAGGAATGTCAGAGTGAACTCCCTGTGCCCACTGCTGTGCAGCTCTGTGACTCTTGGGAGCCCGGGATTGTTGATGCAGATGGGAAGTGTCCTTGATGGAGGAGATTGCTCCATGATTGCAAAGAGCACCAACTGTGGAGGGGGCCTGGCCAGTGTCTGAGCTGTAGAGCCCAAGCGTGCTGGGCCCCTGCTGAACAAGATTGAAATGTTGCAGGCTGGGTGAGTACAGGGGGATGTGACATTATATCTTGTCCCTTTGCCACATCCCTTTGGGGACCTCTGCTTTTGGCTGCAGAGATGGGATCAGCTGAAGCAGGTGCTGCTCTACGTCAGCTGGTGTTTAGCTGGGTTCTGAGCAGCGTTTAGGGGGAGGGAGGGTTGCTGTGGTTCTGTTTCGAGGCCATTGGAGCAACCTGGTCTAGTGAAAGGTGTCTCAGCCCGTGGAACAAGATGAGCTTTAAGGTCCCTTCCAGTCCAAACCTTCTGGGATTTGATGATTCTATGATGTTTGCCAAACATTTTCTGATCTAACTCAGTAAAGGGTTGGAGAAGCTACTTAGGCTTAAAGCAGACATCTCCCTGTGCAAAGGAAGAAACAGACACTTCTCCTGTTCTGTGTTTGAAGGGCCAGTCATGTTCTTCTGCACGGGCCTTATCAGTTAAAATATTCTTGCTTTCATGTTACTGGTACAGAGACAGAATCATGGAGTGGTTTGGGTTGGAAGGGACCTTGAAGTTCATCCAGTTTCACCTCCTGCCATAGGCAGGGACACCTTCCACTAGACCAGGTTTCTCAGAGCACCATTCAACCTGACCCTGAATTTTATAAAGTAGACCAAAGAAAGAGGAATTGTCATTAAAAGCCAGTTTAATGCAGAGCAACAGTCATTTAAATTACTTAACTAGAATCATAGTCATTCCAGAACATCAGTGTAAGGCATAATTAGGGCGTTTGAGATGTCTGTGCTATGTATTGTCATTTTTACATGTGCTTGAATTGCTTTTTGATGTGATATTAATGAAGAATGAGCGTAGTCCATTTCCCTGTTTGCAGAGTTCTGTCCCATGATTGTCATAAGTGGAGTCTCCCTCCGTGGAGATGTTCAGAACTGGACAGAGCTCTTGGCAGCCAACCCTGCTCTGAGCTGAGGGCTTGGATCAGGTGATCCCAGTGCTCTGGGTGCTCTCCTTCAGCCTCAGGTGTTCTGTAGTTCTGAGATAAGGCAGTGACGGGTGAGGAGAGTATGGGATGGGGTGTGTGCAGGAATGTCATGGAGAGAAGGACTGTTTCAGCTTAGGGAGAAAAGCTTGAGGGTTGTGGTCATGGGAATGAGGGAGTTCAATGGTTCCAAAGTACATGAGCCAAGATTTCAACTGCCTTTGGCACTGCACAGGTGCAAAAGGAGACAGCCTTCTTCCAGGAATCCAGTTTTGTTGGGAAATGAGGTGACCAGAGCTCAACTTTGCTTGTTTTCCCTGACCTAGGAGCAGGATGCAGGACTGAGCAGGCTGCCAGCTGCTTCAGATGCTGTCACAGCCAGGTTCTGAGCTGTGCTTTGATTCCCAGCACTCCATGGTCTCAGACTTGGGGAAAGGTCTGGGCACAAAATGTCCATTCCATTGACTTTTGGGTGGGTGCAATGTGATGGGAAAAGTGGGCTTAAAATTTAGCAGCCAGTCTAAGCATATTGTCATTTATCTCAAAGCACACTGTGATTTGGAGGCCCTCAAAAAGTGCCTGGTTATCTTATTCATGCATTTCGTGTGTGGGATTTGGCTTTTGTTTGGCAAGCTTTCTGGGAATGAGGTGGGAACCTCAGTATGGAAGAAGGCAGACACTGTAAGTTGGTGAGAAAACGATTTCATTCAGACTGAGGGTTGGGTTATCTTTGGCAAAGTGTTGTAGTGTAACTGCTGATGTGGTTTGATATCTCTTTTTGCTTTTCTTCTTGCTCCCAGAGTACTTTGGATTGCATGCAGGTACTGCTCTAATTCTGTCAAACAGGACATTTTTCCCTCTGTTCTGACTTTGACAGTTGCTTGATATTCTTGTTTTAGCTATACTCTGGAAAAGATTGCAAGAGTGTTACTGCCTAGAAATAAATGTAATTAAAGGAGCTCCCACTATGAGTTTGATGGAGCAGCTGCTTTTCTCTTTAAGTGTCTTGCTTTCTTGACCAGTTAGAATTAGGAGCTTACTTTTTTTGGCACTTCCAGATTTTTAGAGTTGTTCAATTGTGCTCCTTCTCCACATTTAAGTGTCTTTTGGGAAGTACTTGCAGTCCATGAGTGAAGTGTTTCCTTCAAACCCCAAAGGCAGTGGTGACACTGTTGCAAATGAGTGTCCTGGAGAAGAAGATGGGTCCTGCTGGCTTGTAATTCGGTGGGAGATGGGAAGCAGAGATTGTGGATAATAGTTTTCCCAGAAGAGGTAGTAACTAATCAAGTTCCAGCCTGGGAGGTGTGCTAGCTGGTCTGTTCACAGATCGTTTGGAAAGAAGGCTGATACAGAAGTGCTGGGGTTTGTAGCTGGTAGAAGTCTGCTTTAAACTTTCCAATCTGGCAGAGATCTCAGGAGGAGTGGGGAGACGAAATGCAGGTAACACTGACTGTGCACAGGCACGTGGAGGGGAGAGAGCAGGGACTAAACATGCCCAGTGGCGGGCTTGGAATTCCCTGCTGTTGCAGGAGGTGCAGGGCTGGAGGTAGGGGATTTTAAAAAAAAATGCCAGCCACAAGTCTGGTCAAAAAAGCAGTAAAGTGTTGGGAACTCTCAGGAAAGGACTTCACTGGAGTATGCCCACATCCTGTAGAAGTGGCACCCACATTGATGTGGAGTTACGGATGTTCCTTTAATTCCTTTGGCATCAGCCCTGTTTTTAGCAAGAGCTTGGACTGCACACCTGTAGAATTCCCTTCTAGCAAAATGGGGATTCTCTGATCTCAAAGGGACATAGCAGAAGATATGGAGAAAGGGAACAAGGGACATCTGAAAGGAGAGCATGAGCTGGAGAAGTGGAACAGACCAGCCAAGAAGGAGAGAGTCTTAGAGGACAGGGCTGAGCTGGTGGTGGTTGGGTGTGGAGAATCAGTTCCTGAATTGGTGGTTAAACTGACCCCACCAAGCTCTGCTCCTGCTCTTGCAGCCTCTTCTGGAAATCCAGTCCCAGTTGTGGGAGACTTCTTTTCCCCCATTTTGGATTGGGCATAGACACAGAAGTCTTCTCTGTGTCTGGAGCTTGATTCCTGCTGGTTCCCTGAACCTCCTGGCCATGTCCTTGGGCCTCCTCTTCCTTATCCGCCTGCCTCCCAGCACGGCCCTGGAAACCTGCTGCTTCCCAGCTGTCTGCGATCCCCTGCAAGTAGCTGCTAGAAGCACACATTGTGTATGCTGTGGCAGTAGTACTTAAGGGATGTTTGTATGTTGTTTGGAATAACAGATTTAAAAGACACCTGATTAATTAGGTGTCTTAGAATTAAACTGTGAATTATCCGGGCTGTTGGCTTGGCAGCCACTGTAAATGGATTTAAACTGTGGTTTATGAATTTGCAGGACAAGGTACTATTATGATGCTGTTAGACACAATATCCAGATGCATCTGCTGGCTCATGTCTCCAGAGAAGACAGGAAATCCCCCTCTGGTCCTGCAGTCATTCTGTACCTGTCTGTTGTTGTAGGCTGTGTCCCAAGGTGGGATCAGGGATGGGTGTTGGACTTGAGGAAGCCCTCCTTTGATCCAGTGCAACTGTTCTTGCTGTTGAGGGTTTCTTTTCTCTATTAAGATGAAACGTGTAGGGGAGAAGTATTTATGTGAAAAATCCAAACTGTAAGTAAATTCAAACACTCATAATAGCAGAGGAATCCTGTGCGATGAGACTTAGTAAACAAGAAGTTGACTCTGAGCACGTGGATAACATAGACACTTTTGGGAGTTCCTCCTGGCATCTGATTTCAGTTCAGAGACAGTTCTTGCTAAACTTAGCAGACTTCTTCAGGCTTTCCTTAGAGCATGAGAGCATCTTTGGACTTGTGGAGGGAACAAGTAATAAACTAAAATGCCTAAAACAAATACGTCACAGTGAAATAAAAATGCATGACCCTCCTAAATCCTTAGGGAGTGGCTACAAAGGTATTGTGTTACTCAGACCACAGAGAGAGCTTTTTCCAGGTCAGAAATGTTATTTTTAGAGCTGCTTAAAAACCCAGACTTTCTGTCTCGTGTAATATTTCAAGGCATCATTTATTTTTGAGTTGGAAGGAGAAAAAACACTTCAAATACATTTTGTAGAATGGAAAATTTTGGAGAGTGCAGCACAGTCATCTGTTTCGGTGCATCTTACCTACAGAAAACAGTGAGAGGAGGGAAAGGAGCAGTTGCAATCACTTGGGAATTGATCTGCCTACAACCTGGAGGAATGTGGGAATGTGTAAAGACAGCCAGAAATCAGCAGTATTTTGTAAGGGGAAGTTCTAGAGATGGTGAAAAGAGAATATGGGAAAATACAAAAGATTCTCTAGCAGGAATGTGTCCTTCCCTCTCCACAGTATTTCCCAAGGCTCCTTGGCACCTCGTCTTGCTGAGGTGTGGCTTTCTTGTCCTCAGCATGCATTTGCCTGGAGTAAATCATCCCTGTAGGACCAGGGGGGCTCCACACGTCAAAGGAGAGTTCTGCAATGTTGGGCCCATGAGCTCTTTGCCCTTCCTAGTGCCTGGAGGAGCCAAGGTGTGGAGGGACAATTGGTAGTCCTGCCTGGAATGGTCAGGTTATGGTTTTGGGAGCTTGCTGGAGCCTCTGGAGTGATGGACAAGACTGGGAGAGCAATTCCTTTTGGAGACATGAGTTTAATGGTCCAAAAACCATGCAAAGCCTTTTGAATCTTCTTAAGGCTTGTTTATCTCTAACTTATCTCGTCTGGTCTTGTGCAGGGCTAGGAGAGGATATTGAAGTTCAAACTCAGCATTTTAGGGATAAGTCCTAATGGAGTTTGCAGTCAGCTTCCTGAGAGATGATGAGCCTCAGCTTTTCTAAGATAAGTTGAGGTGTGAAGCTGCTAGTTTCCAATGACTGTTCCTAGGCAGGGCATTTAAAAGCATCTTTTAACTCCTTGGAGTCTGGGAAAAGATGCAGCAAAGGCAAATCCGGTTTGGAACCTCAGTGTTTCAACAGGGTTTGTTCCTCACCTTGTTCTCTCCTGACAGGCCCGGGTGAAGGATCTAGAAGACCAGTGTCGCAGTCAAACAGAGCAGTTCAGCCTCCTGTCGCAGGAACTCCAACAATTCCGGCTTCAAACAGGAAAAATCGACCTTCTCACCTCCACTCTGGTGACCTCGGAGCTGCCTCTTGCTCTATGCAGCTCCGCCCCGCAGCCCCGCTGGGAGAAGGGTAATTGCTGGACGTGCCAGAGAGGGCTTTGACAAATGGGTTGACATTTACATAAATGAAAAGGACTGAAGGAGATAATGCAAATGTTTAGTGTGATTTTGGCATCTCTGTCCCTATTGCAAATACTTTTCGTTCATTTTCTAAAGAGAACTTGGTATTTCTGTGGCCAGGGAGAGCACAGGTGTCCAGTCTGTTGAACGAGGCACGTTTGTGGAGACTTGGGCTGCTCCCTGGGACGCTCGTTGCTGGTCCTGTATCCTGCCTGTGGCTGTAACTAATGCACAGCTGGTTTTATTGCAGAATCAGCTGTTCCTGGGCTGCTCCCCCATCAGAGCACAAAGAAGATTCACAATGAAGGGAGTGATGAGCTGCAGCCGTCGCAGCGGGGGCCAGACACCACCATGGGCTCCCCAGCTGCTCCCACCAGTGCTCAGAAACAATCCAAGAAAGGGGAGTCTCAGTCTAGCTCTTCAAAATCAGAATCCATGCAGAACAGCCCAAAATCCTGCCCAACTCCAGAGGTCAGTATGGGAGTCCCCTCTGCCACCTGTGCTTTCCAGCCAGAAGGGAATAAATATTTTGCTGAGAGCACCAGTAAAGTTGTATTCATTCCCCAGTAAGGTCACATGCATTCACCAGTAAGGTTGCATTCATTCCCTTCTGGCTGCCTGAAGAAAATGGGAAAGACAAAAGAAAAGCTGGTGGAAGTTTAAATTGCCTTGGATGCCATGTCTGTAGCGCTCATTTGAATATATTGATGTGCTCCACGAAGGAAACAACTGCTTAGACAGTGCCTGGGAGCTTGGAGAAGGAGTGGGATGGGAAGTGTAACGTGGCGCTTGCTAAGCTTCCTTGTGGCATCTCAGCTGCCACTAAAACACATAACAGCTACAAATGGGAATTTTTAGCATGGGGAGAAACTGTGTCCAGACTATTTTTGGCCTTTAGCTGTGGATGAGGAGCTCAAACTTCTTGTCTGGTGTTTTTAGTTACTAAGATTTTACTTGGTGAAAGAAACCACGAGAAGATGCTGCGTTTGTGCTAAGAGGGATGGAACTAACAGGCTTTGCATGTTTGTGTCATCAAGACCTCCTTGATGGTTGTTGCTTCTCCTCCCCAGGAGCCCTTCCGTGGTGATGTGGGGTTCACTTTAGCTGGTGCATCTCTTCAGGGGACAGTTTAGGGCAGAGCAGTGCTGTGAGCAGGGCTGGGTATGGTAGCCTGAGGGGCACCTTTTGCTCTTTTGGGGTTCCTGAGCACTAAAGCCACTGAAGTGCTGAGGTGCTCACGTCAGGACACCCACAACAAAGGGCTGCTGCAGGGCCAGACAGAGCCTCCCACTGTGTAAGATCTCAGGGAAATGCCACGTTCAGAGACAAAGTGAAGGTCACTCCTGGGGAGGAACAGGTATGGAACTGTTAGCAAGTCTATAGCAGGCAAATGCTTCTTAGTTCAAGAGAAAGCTTGGAAGCCACCATGCCTCCCTGGAGAGAGAAATGCCTGCAGAGATCAGTGTGGGATCCTTGGAAAGGAGCCAGTGTCTGGAGTGTTTGGCTTCCACAGCACATAGTTGTGGGAACATTCCAGGCTAAGCCCCTCCCTTTGGATGTTACAGGTGTTTGTTCTCAAGGACAGGGGGCAGGATTGCATTTCAAGGAGAACAGTACCTTGAAAAGATGCTGTGAACTCTTTCTGAGATTAACTCTGGCACTTAATGTATTAGAGAAAATACTTTGTGTTCTGGTGCCTGCCATGGGTCTTCATCAAAAATGCATTTGCCTTGAGGTGTGCTTTAAAAAGGCAGCTTGAATTGGTTCATTGGCACAATTTCAGACAAACCTCAGGGAGCGCACTCCCTCAAGAAGGGTTGTGCTATACAACCCATTGCCACTGGATGTAAAATCCCCAAATTTCACCGGGGTCAAAAAAGCTGAGAGAAATTTCTCAAAGGTGCTTCGCCAGTAGGCACCAAATGCCTTGAGGGTGCAGCCTCCAGCTTAGGAAGTGCAGAAGGAGCTGCTGGCTAGAAAAGGAGAGGCTGTAACAGGAAGGGGGGCTTCCTGCCCTGACTCCTGTGCTTTTTCATTCAGCATGTGCTGTTAGCAGAGCTAAAACCTAAAGTTCTAACCAAAACTCTGTCTAAAGTACACAGACATTATGCAGAAAACTTACAGGTGTTGGAGAGGACAGAAGCAGTTAAAGACCTCAACATCTAATAGAGCTCCTTCATTCAGGTTGACATTTGTGTAGCACACAGGCACAGCTACCATTTAGAGATAGCAATAAATCAGCATACTGAATTATGGATGTGTGGGGTGGAAGAGGTCTCCAGAGCCTCTAGTCCAATCTCCTGCTCCAGTGGGACTGTCACCAGCTCTAGATCAGTGTGGCCATGGCTTTGCTGAGCTGAGGCTACAGGTTCTTCAAGAATGGAGATCCCCCAGCTCTGGGAACTGTTCCCAAGGCTGCATCACCCACCTGGGCAAGGAGTTTTTCCTAATGTCTGACTGGAAGCCCTGAAGCTCCAACTTGGGGCTGTTGCCTCTTTCTACTATTATTACCTCACCTAAAAAGTCATTCTTACTGATGGTCCTTAGCCCGGGAGCCAGACTCACATCAGCGATGGGTTTAGAGGATGTGTTCACCATGTACAAACGCTTTGAGTGTTCCTTTACTCAGATCGTTATCTTTTAACATTTTTAGGTGGATACTGCAAGTGAAATGGAAGAACTGGATGTTGACAGCATCTCCCTCATGCCAGAGCCAGGCAGCCAAGGCCCTGCAAAGCTCCAGGTGTTCTTAGCTCGATACAGGTACTGAGTAGTCATTGGTTGTGCTCTGTGAACTTACACAGGTAATCCACAGTTCCCTACTTCACACTCTTCTCTGGATTCACCACTGTTAGGAGTGGATAATAGTAGGTTAGACCTTTAATCTTATTTCTCCATGGGATTTTCATGCTGGGAAAGTTGGGGGTGTCTAGCCTGAAGAAGAGAAGGCTCTGGGGAGACCTTTGAGCTCCTTCCAGGGCCTAAAGGGCTCCAGGAGAGCTGGAGAGGGACTTGGGACAAGGGATGAAGTGACAGGACAAGGGGGAATGGCTTCCCACTGCCAGAGGGCAGGGATGGATGGGATATTGGGAAGGAATTCCTGGCTGTGGGGGTGGGGAGGCCCTGGCACAGGGTGCCCAGAGAAGCTGTGGCTGCCCCTGGATCCCTGGCAGTGCCCAAGGCCAGGTTGGACATTGGGGCTTGGAGCACCCTGGGATAGTGGAGGGTGTCCCTGCCCATGGCAGGGGGTGGAATGGGATTATCCTTATGGTCCCTTCCAACTCAAACCATTCTATCTATGATTTGAGACCTGTTACTTCCTGCACAATCCAGGCTTAGCTCAACAAAAGCACATTAAGCTCAGTAGCTGTTCAGTGAACAGCACTGTGTGAAACTTTCAATATTTTTCTTTGTTGAAAATTAGTTCAATTGACATATTCGTTGAATTGTCTGGTTTTTTCAGAGTAGTGTAAGAAATTTTCTCCAAGAAATCTTAGTCCAACGATTAAGAAAATTTCAGCTTAGAATTCCTGAAATTTTTGGCCAAAACTTTTCAGGCTCTAATTTTTAAAGGACAAAAAAAAAGCACAGAATAAACCCTGATTTTTTGATAACTGTTGCCATTCTCTGGGCAGTCATGGTCAAGCCCAAATCCCTACAGTTCAGTGTATTACCAATCCTTCAGCTTCTGCATTGGGAATTGGGAGGAAGAGAACTGGGATGATTCCATGCTTGTGAGGAGCACATCAAGTGTGGTCTGTGTCTTCATGTCAGTCTTGGGCCCATAAGATCTCAGTCAGACGACAGAGAGGTAGACATTGCTTTGGCATGATTAAAACCCTTTTAAGGTGTAAAGAGCAGGGATTGGCAGTAGGTGTTTATAAAGGTAAAGGTTTTTCATGAGGCATTTTCCTGTGAAATTACACCCTCTGATTAGTTTGAGGATCCCTAGGTAGGCAGGTTAGAACTGCCTGGAGTTCCAAGCCGTATCACCAATGTATTTCTAATTTTCTTGTTAGTGAAGTTTTTGGAGTGCTGTGTAAAATGTGGGGCTAGAGCAGGAGGAGACACCACAACCTCTCTGTGCAGCCTCTTCCAGTGCTTGCTCAACCTCAAAGTAAAGAAGTTTTTCCTCAGATTCAGGTGGAATTCCCTGTTTGTTTGTGGCCATTGCCCCTTGTCCTATTGCTGGGCACCAGTGGAAAGCACCTGGCCCCCTCCTCTTGACACCCGCCTGAAATGTACCTTTGCATTCATAAAATCCCCTTTCTGTTGCCTCTTCTCTGGGCTGAATAGGCCCAGCTCCCTCAGCCTGTCCTCAGAGAGAGATGCTCCAGTCCCCTCAGCATCCTCATATCCCTGTTCCTTTGGATGTCACAAGTCGTCTGTTCTGCTCCTCAGAAATTATTTGTTACTAAATATTTTTATATGTAAACTAAAGTCTCGTCCTTTGTCTCTGGGATTTGCTGCTTGCCAAAGTGGATGCGTTCCCAGTGAATTGAAAGCTTATCAACGTCACAGCTAGAATGTGTTGCTGGGAAGGTGCCTATGCAAATTAAGTCTTTCAATTGTAAATATTTCAGCTACAATCCTTTTGATGGACCTAATGAAAATCCAGAGGCAGAACTTCCGCTGACTGCTGGAGAATATATTTACATCTATGGAGACATGGATGAAGATGGCTTCTTTGAAGGTGTGTTCTGGTAAAATGAAATGTGACTGAACTGCTGTGGAGAGCTGATATCTCCAGAAAATGAGAGAGGAATTCAGTGAATCTTGAAACCTCGAGGTAAAGGTTTTCTGCCCAAAATTAGTGTGTTAGAAGGAAGAGCAGATTCTATTGGAAAAGGCTTTATTTATGTTATGATCTCAGCCATGAAATCCTGGTCTAGTGATTTCAGTGGAAATTTCGCTACTACTTTCAGCAAGTTACGGGTTTCATGCCCTGTGGTTTCAACCCCCATGGTTTCACCATGGAGAGGAACGTGTTCAGCCCCTTCTGCAGATGGGCTGTTTCCCTCTTTCCAGTGACTGTAGTGAGCCAGGCACTGCAGCAGGTGATGGGCTCCATTGCCTCATGCTCTTTTGGCAGCGAGGGGATACAATAACCAACCCAAACTACAGTTGTGACCCTTGCTGCTGTCACGCGGTGTTTCCATTTCAGCCCCTTTGCAAACATGATCCTGGTTGATTAAGAGGTGGATGGAATCAAAACCAAGATTTGTGGGCTGTAAATTTGTGCTGAGGTTTCTTTGTGGAGCCACTTGCTTAAGGGGTGATGGTTCCTGATTTCCTGAGGTGCTTTGCAAGAGCTGAGACAAATGCATGTGTGTTGCACTGCTTGCTCTGTGACTGCTCTGCCTCCTTTTTCTTTCATTCTATTCCCAAGCTTATCATTTATTTGTTTGTTTATTGTTTAAAGAATAAAAAGGTTATTCTTTACTAACCTTTTCTGCTTTCCCTGCTTTCAGTTGATTTGCTGTAGGTAGAGTTTGGAAGGGGGAAGGCAGTGCAGTCCCCATGTGCTGCTCATTTGTGGTATGATGGCTCTGCACAGACCAAGTGCTGTGTACCTCTTGTCCCCACAAGTCTTTTTGGGACACCTTTAGTACAGGAGTTTACTTGAGAAAGGAGGGAGCTAAAAGGAAGGCCAGAGCTAAATACAGAGCTGGAAAGATGGACTTTCTTGAGGAAGTACTGCAAACCCCAGATCTGTATGGCTGGGAGAAGATGTAAAATCATCCATCTGCATAGTTTGGGAAGCCTGAAAAAGTTAGTGAAAGAGCTGTGATGAGGAAGAATGGGATAATGAAGAAGGAGAAAGCCTTTAGCTAGTTACACAACCCAACTTGTTACTTAGTTGGCTCTGAAATTTGTGGAGCAGTGAGTCTCCTCACTGTGTCCGTTGGGACCTCACAAGGGAAGCCCTAGGAAATCAGGAAACATTGCCAGGAATAACATCCCTGAGGTTTTTTTCCACTCCTGACTGCAGAGCAGTTGTACCTTGGCGTAGATGTTGTCCCATAGTCCTCACAGCTGAGTTGGAAGGCTCAATGGCAGGAGCAGTGGTAACAGGTGTCCTGTTTTCTGTTTAGGGGAGCTGATGGATGGCCGGCGAGGGCTGGTCCCCTCCAATTTTGTTGAGCGAGTTTCAGATGATGACCTCATGACGTTTCTGCCTCCGGAGCTGAATGATCTCACCCATAGCTCATACCAGGAGAAAAGTTTGGTCAGTGCAAGCACCAGCAGTGGAGATAAGAGTGAGTTCTCCATTGAAGAGAGTAGCATCAGTCCGTTGGCCAGTAGAGCAGAAGGAGACCGGGAGGAACCTGTTAGTCACACAGCAGTGCCTTACCCAAGAAAACTGACTCTGATCAAGCAGCTTGCCAGAAGCATAGTTGTAGGCTGGGAACCACCTCTTTTGCCAGCTGGCTGCCCAGACATACAAAGCTACAACATCTATGTGGATGAAGAGCTACGTCAGAATGTGAAGAGTGGCCTTCAGACCAAAGCAGTGATAGAAAAGCTGGATTTACACAGCAGGGCTTACCGTGTGTCCGTGCAGACGGTGACGGAGCGCGGCAGCTCTGACAGACTGCGCTGCACTTTCTTTGTGGGGCAGGATTTTGGCGTGGCACCGACGATGCTGAAAGTCAGAAGTGTCACGGCCACGTCAGCAGAGGTCACGTGGCTTCCCTGCAACAGCAACTACAGCCATGGGGTGTACCTCAATGGGCAGGAGTGTGATGTGACCAAGCCGGGTGTGTACTGGTACACCTTTCGCAACCTGCAGCCCAGCACCCAGTATGTGGCCAAGCTGGAGGCCCGGCCCATGAAAACTCCTTGGGAAGAGGTGCCCGAGGGGCAGGAGCAGGACTCAGCTGTGATACACTTCACTACCCCTCTAGCAGGTACCGGAGGCCTCTGCACATGGAGAGGCTGTACTCAGCTGGCCCTTTGCTGGGAAGCCATGGGGCAAAGGGAAGCAAGGTTGATTAGGTCCCCAAAGCCTGAGGTGCTGCACTGTTTTGTCTTAATGTTTTTCTTCCTTTATTTTAAAATTTGATTATCCCTTTTGCTTTCATTTGCTCTGGGAAGACATCCTCTGTGCTGGTTGGAGCAGCTGGTTGGGCAGGGAAGAGATGGTTTGCCATGACTTTGCTTCAAGGGTTGCTGCATCATGGCCTCAGCTACTTTTGCAAAGTTCTGTTTTCTGTGCATTAAAGCTTTCACAGAACAAGAGCAACTTATTTCCTCTGGTTCTGTCTGTCATTTCCCAGGACTGGCCTGGCTGTTGTAGTTCAGTTCTGCAGGGGCGAGTCTGGTTGGGAGTTTGCTCTTTGATTCTAACCAGGGTTGAGCTTTATGCTGTAGCCAGATAAGCAAGAGGAAATCGTGTTTGGTCTCTTACAGGCACACCTGATGCTCCTTTGGATGTCCAGGTAGAAGCTGGTCCCTCTCCAGGTATCCTGGTTATCAGCTGGTTACCTGTCACCATTGATGCTGAGGGATCTTCCAACGGGGTCCGGGTCACCGGATACGCCGTGTACGCGGATGGACAGAAGGTACTGGGAGTGCAGGAGGGCTGGGGCTGCTGCAGGGGTAGCACCAAGTGTCAGACCTTAAGACACGGAAAGCTGGATCCAGGAAGGTGTCCTGAGGAGGCAGTGACAGTCCTTCGCCTGGAAAGGAGTGACATCAGAGAAGGGGCATTGCTTGGGCTGTGTGATGCACACCACAAAAGACATCTGTCCAGATTTTGGAGGTGCTCCTGGAGCAGGACCCTTCAGCCGCAAAACAGGACGGTCAGCCTCCTCTGCTCAGCCCAGGCACTGGCCTGATCCTTTGGGAAACAGTGAGTCCCCAGGGCATGGACAGAGCACAAAGACGAGTACACAGCCACCACCTGGGGCTTTCTCTCAAATGTGAGGAATGAGGTGTAGTGATCCATCATAAAGTTGGCATCCCCACAGCTTGGGCAGAAGGGGAGGGGATGAATCTGCCCCTCTGCCCTGCTCAGGTGAGACCCCACCTGCAGAGCTGCCTCCAGTTCTGGGACTCCCAATATCAGAGGGATGTGGAGCTGCTGGAGCAAGTCCAGAAGAGGCCATGGAGATGCTCCCAGGGCTGGAGCCCCTCTGCTCTGGAGCCGGGCTGGGAGAGCTGGGCATGTTCACCTGGAGACGAGAAGGCTCTGGGGGGATCTTAGAGCCCCTTGCAGGGCCTAAAGGGGCTCCATGAGAGCTAGAGAGGGACTGGGGACAAGGGATGGAGGGATAGGACACAGGGAATGGCTTCCCAGTGCCAGAGGGCAGGGATGGATGGGATATTGGGAAGCAATTGTTCCCTGTGAGGGTGGGGAGGCCCTGGCACAGGGTGCCCAGAGCAGGTGTGGCTGCCCCTGGATCCCTGGCAGTGCCCAAGGCCAGGCTGGATGGGGCTTGGAGCAGCCTGGGGTGCTCCAAGTGGAAGGTGTTCTGGCCATGGCAGGGGTGGAATGAGATGGTTTTTAAGGTCCCTTCCAACCCAAACCATTCCATGATTCTAACATGCAAACACCCCAGGGTTCAGTACTATTACAGGGACAGACCATCCAAGGACATTCTGTATTAAAAGTGTCCTATGGTCTTGTGTGCACACATGATGTTGTCTGAAGGAGCACAGTGCAAAAGAGAATGATACTGTGTTGGATAATTGCTCTTTTGTCGTGGAAATGGGAAAAGGAAAAACTCTTCATAGGTCAAAAAAAGGAGGAGTCTGAGAAGGCAGACTTTTGGCAGTCAAAAGAGCAGCCAGAAAAAGGGAAAAGTGCTTTAAAGCTTAGGAAACAAGGAGAGTTAAAATCTGGAGTGGGAGTGAATGTATTTATATTTTGTAGACTATTCAATTTCTCAAGTTTCTCTTTAACTGATCATTCTTCTCAGATACTGTGCAGAAGGGTGGGAATTCTGCACAGCTGCTCTCCAGAGCTTTGGGGTCTGTCTTAACTTTGGGTTGAGAATTGTTCTTCTCAGAAGGGCTGAGCTGTGCACAATAAATAATTCCTTCCTGTTCTTTTGCTTACAGGTGATAGAAGTTACCTCTCCAACAGCTGGGAGTGTCCTGGTGGACTTGTCCCAGCTTCAGATGTTCCAGGTGTGCCGTGAGGTTTCTGTGAGGACGATGTCTCAGTATGGGGAGTCCGTGGATTCCGTTCCAGCCCAGATTTCCTCAGTCCTGCTGCGATCCTCCCACTGCACCTCCCCTGTCTGCACCTCTGTCCCCTCCAGACCGCCCCGGGGGGGCCCCAGGGCCTCGCTGCCTGTCCGCAGCCCACAGCACATGCCCACGCTCCCGCTCCAACAGAAAATTCCTGCTGACAGCTCAGATGCCAAATTGACTGATCCCTCCTCTAGCCCTGTCGGCTCAGCGCAGCCCCAGCCAGAGAAAGCCTCTTCCCCGCCACACCTCCCTTCCCGCAGCGCTTCCTTGGTACAGGCTCCAGGCACTTCCCCACAGGGCTCAGACACTGTGGGAGACAAGAAATGCCCAAGTGTGCCTCCCCAGCAGGCTGGCACGGTGCTCCGAGGGCCGGGCACGGAGCCCAGCCCTTCCCAGGAACCGGGATTGCAACAGCCGGGTGAAGGGACAGAGGTGCAGGTAAGTGCTTACATCTCCTGCCCAGTGCCAGGTGTGCAGGGAGGGGCAATGGATCCTTTCTGGGGAGTGGAACAAGACGCCACTGAGCATCTTTCTGTGACATACTGTTGCCTCTGGGCCATCATCCAGTGGTGGCAAACAGGGAGTTTTGGCTGCTGTTGTGTACCTGGAAGATGCCGCTCTCCTCTCGATTCTGCTTGCTAGCAGCTGAGGAAGAGAGTGAGGAAAGGAAGAGTTTGCAGAGTTGAAAGGATGTTCTCATGTTAGTCTGGCATTGCTGTGATCTCTGACTGGAAGGGATCTTCTCCAGTCTGGTGGGTTTGCACAAGGCAGTGGCAGAGCGAGGCAGCCATGGCTGCAAAACTGGCAAACTGTCCTGACACTGGCTGTTTGCAGTTCCCAGTGGGTGAGTGAAATTCCCAGTGGAATTCCCAGTAGGGTGGGTGAGTGCTTTCAGAGCTCTTTTCGACAGTGGTGAGGATGTCTGAGAGCAATATAAGACAAGTGAATGGTTGCTCTGTGACCAGAGGGAAGTGGGCCCTCCTGCTGTGGGATGTATTACATCAGGGAAAAAGATCTATTTCCTATTCTGACCTTTGACATCAGAACTCAGGGGAGTGCTTCAGACTGTTAAATTCAGCATAACTTTATTAATCATGGCAGCATGACCTTGCAAAGGCTCAGAGTCAGGCTGAGGTTTCTGAGAATTGCTGAAGCAAGAGCAGCTTGGTGGGCCCAAGCCCAAAGGCCAGCTAAGTACCCAGAAGAAATGAGATAATGAGTCCAAAATTTCAGTAATCAGCTCGTGGTCATTTGCAGCTTACAGTACCTTGGGTCAGCTGCTGGATTCATTTACCCACATTTCGTAGAATGATGGAATGGTTGGGGTTGCAAGGGACATTAAAGATGATCTAGTGTATGACAGGGACACCTTCCACTAGGCCAGGCTGTTCCAAGCCCCATCCAGCCTGGCACTGAACACTTCCAGGGATGAGGAGTGTCCTGGTGGATTTGTCCCAGCGTCAGATGTTCAGGGTGTGCCAGGAGGTTTCTGTGAGAATGATGTCTCAGCTGGTGCATTCAGTTCCAGCCCAGATTTCCTTGGTTTGCTGTGAGCCTCTTGCTGCACTTCACCTGTTTCCAGCATTGTTGCCTCCAGACATTCAGATGTCTGGTGGAATACAGATGAAGACCTTCTTTAATTTGCACTAGATGACATAATCAGGAGCTTGTTGTACTCTCTGTGTATATTATTCTTCATTAATTCCCCTTTTCTTCACACCCCTTTCACCCCAGGAAGTCCTGGAGTAGTGTCCTCATCTCCAGCTCAGCCCCACGTGCCGGGTGGTGTCTAGGACATTCCTCTGGTAGATGACAGTGGGAAATGACCTTGTTGTATAGCTTGGGCTCTTCTTGCTGCTCTGGAACTTGTTCCTGTCAATACCCTTGTGGGCCTTTCCTGAGCTGCAGCACTGGGAGCACCATGTATCCCCTGCGAGCTGAGGACAGGGAGGGGTTTGCTCCAGGGCTGGCCAACATTTCCAGCTGCAAGTTGCCTGCCAAAATATTCATATGCCTACAGCACAGAACACATCAGAGGGTCAAAGAGTTTGGGGTGATAAGACTCCATTTTGGTGCACAAGTACTCTGAGATCCCTCCCCTTGATTTCACTGTTGCTTTGTTTCCCAGATGGAGCAATCCGGAACCAAAGCGCTGCAGCTGGGAAGCCCAACCGACAGTGGGGTGAAACTCCAGACAGGAACCTGCCACGTGTGCTCTGTGCAGGAGGCACCCAAAAGTCCCAGTGCTGACACGGAGAGAGAGGCAGAGAAGCACCTGAGCCCAGAGCCTCCGTCCTCCCCCAGCCAGGCTGAGAGGACAAAGGACACCTTCCAAGATGGAAACACGAGTGGGAGCAGCTGCCAGGAGTTCCTGAGGTTGTCTCCTGGCAAGGAGGTGATGAAAGAAATGTCCAGAGTGAAAAGAGAGGTTTGTTTAACCTTGGTTGAATGTGTGTGCCTGTGGAGGGATGTGAGCTGTACTTGACATTGTGAGTTTTCCAGCCTTAGGCAGTGCTGCTCAGCAGGCTCTACAGAGAAGCTGATGGCTGTGTGTGTCCACATGTGCCAGCCACTCCCTGGATGCTGCCCACTTTCTTTCCTACCACACTTGAGCTGTCTATGTGCTCAAAGAAAGGAAAAATGCTCCTTTGTTGCGGAAATAGAGTCACCAAGTTCATCACAATGAGAAAATGTGTTTTGCTTTTCAACAGCAAGAAGAAAAACTGTCGGAAGTGGGCCGCCGACAGCTGATCCTTTTCACTGAGCACAACCGGCGTTCTGACCTTTCAGATATTTTGGAAGAGGAGGAAGAAGATGAGCTGTCTTCAGAAGCTCTGGAAGAGAAGAAATGGGACCAGAGAGAGCCGTGTTCCCAGGAGAATGGGGAAAAGGTAACTTGTCCTGAGTGCTGCTTGTGGGGAGCACCGGTGCAGCCATCCCATGCCATCAACTCACAGGAGGAGGGGCTTGGCCGAGCCTTTCCCAAGGTCCTGCTGCTCTGCTTTTACTCCCAGTGTTGGCTCAAGATAGTAAAAACACAAGTTCTTGGGGAGAGGGAATAGTGTTTGTTTGTAATGAATGGAGCCAGGGTTTAATTAGCTGGAAAAACACACAGGGTGATGTGATGTTTAAAATCCAGGGTTAAAATCAATGCTATTGATTGAGTTCTTAACACAGATAGTGAACAGGGAACAGTCAACGCTCTCAGGCACAGGGTGGGATTGTTGGGGTGTCCTGTGCAGGACCAGGAGTTGGACTCGATCCTCGTGGATCCCTTCCAGCTCAGGATATTCCATGATCCTGTAATTATTTGGTTTAGGCCTTGGTTCTCTCTGTAGCCAGGGATGCCAAGTAGGAGCAGAGCTGTGGCTTTGCAGCTCAGATGCTGCAAGGGCTGCAAGTGACCAGGTTAATTCATGTTCAAAGAGTTAAATCTGGTCTGAATGCTCCTGTGGGAATGTGATTCCAGCTGCGTGGCCTGGAACTGGTGTGTAACTGTACAGATTACAGCAGCTGGGATGAATGTCCATGAGGGAAAGAACTGAGGGTGAGAGACTGGGAAGTTAAAAAGCTTTGCAGGAAATGTGATATGCCTGGATGGCAAGAAAGCACCCTCTCTTTGATTTTTCATGTGACCAAAGAACCTCTGTAGTTGATGGTGCCCTGTGTGGCTGCTGGTCTGCAGGGATGGGGCTGGTGAGCACTCAGGGGTGGCAGACAATGGAATGACTCTGAAGTAAATTTCCTTTTCTCCTTCTGAAGGGGCTTCTTCTTCCCAGGGTGAGGGATTGGACTTGCAGCACAGCACATCAGGAGCCCCAGGAGAGCCTGGTGGCTGGAGGGGCTGGGGCTGCCTCAGAGGGTTTTGGAAGGGCTTCCAGTTGTTGGGATTGGACTGGGAAAAAGTGGAAGAAAAACAAGTTTCCTAGAAGGAGAAAAAGGAAGTAAGAGCAATCAAGAACACTATTCTTTGTCTTTTTTTTCTGGGTGTTTTATTTGCCTTAATGTTTTTGTTTGGTTGGGTTTTTTTCTGAAAAGAAACACCGAAACCCTGCTCACATCCTGTTGAGCTGAACAAACTGGTGCTTCTTGACTGGATGAAGTGATTGTTTTCTGCTCTGGCAGTGACAGAGTGAGGGGAACAAGATGCTGAATGGTGAGAGGACATGAGGGGCAGGAAGCTTTAGGGCACAGAGCTCCCATGACTGCCTTATGGATTGAAGGGGATGTGACTGGAGTAGGGCTATTTTCTAGGACTCTGCATATTTAATTAAATGTTCTGTTACCTCAAGACTCCTCAGCCAACTCTTTCAGGATCCGGAGGATGAAAACATGGAGGGGTGCTGCTTTTAAAATGTTTTTCCTCAGATAAGTTGCTTAATTGCTGAAACCATTTATTATATTAAAACTCAAAAGCAGAAGCCACAACTTTGCAAACAGCTAAAAGAAGTCTCACTGAACTTACTTTATGGTTGTATTCATGAATTCTGCATATTCCTAATTGGTGCTAACAAGCCAGAAGCCTTGAGAATGTGTCCTGTAAGGAGAGTTTGAGAAAATTGAGGGGTTTTTGGTCTAGAGGAGTTGAGTGGGAGATTCTGTGGCTGCCTATAACTATTTGCATGATGGTTAAAAGGACGAGAGCCAAAGTCTTCTTTTTTCTGGGAGATGATATATAAAAAGAGGCAGCAATCATGAGCCGCTGTTTGCGAGGTTCGTGTTGGAGATGAGTTCAAACCTCTTTCCCAGGAGGGCGGTGCAGCCTTGGGACAGGTCCCCAGAGGGTTCAGGATCTCCATTCTTTGGTGTTTTCAAGCCTCACCTAAGCAAAGACACTGACTTATTGTTGGCAACAGTCCTGCTGCAATTAGGAGACTGAACTGCAGACCTCTGGAGGCCCCTTCAACCAGTTCTAAATATAATTCAAGACCAACTTTCGCTTGGAAAAAGCCATAGGTTGGAACTATCAGTAGACAGGTTGCAACTGCCTTTGTTTCTCCCCCACTGTGGTTCAGTTTTTAATTATCTCTGAACAGACCTGCTCATGGCTGTAGCTTAAAAATTCAGTAGCTACACGTGCCTTGTAAGCTATTTGTAAGTGTCTTTAGAACATAGAATGATGTAACTTGTCAGGGAAGTTGAACAAGAGACCTTCAGAGGTATCTTCCTACCAAAATGACACCACGCACCTGGGATTTTACCTTTTATGTTAGTGTTAATGTAATAAGAAACAAACCCATGAATTCTACAGTTGTTCCACATAAAATTTTAAAATTCAGCAGTGTCATCCCCAAAATTTTCTGTAGCCTGGTAGGCTCTCACCCATTTGTGAGTGAAACTCAGGTCTGTGTCACCCTTTGAGGTAAAGGATTTTCCTTTGTGATTGTGGGAACTCTGCTCCTGGGTTTGCACACAGGAACCTGCAGTGGGGCTGCACTTTGCTAGGAGATGGGAAGGGCGCAGGTGGCAACGCCTCCAAGGGGTGTCCTACAGCACAGGGCCATTCCCTGTGCCCCAGGGAGAGGACAGAGGTGAGGGGGACCCGTGGCTCCGTGGGTGAGCACAGGCTGAGGCTCAGCCCTGTGGACAGAAGAGCCCACTCAGCTCTGCCGTGGAGGGACTGTGCGTCTCCTGCCCCCATGCCACCTCGAGGGTGCCAAGCCGTGGGGAATCCCTGCCGTGGCAGGATGAGAGGTGCTGCAGATAGCTGTGTGTGCAGGAGAGGCTGGGAGGGAGCTCTTCCATCCATTTGTCTTCCTCGCTTCCCGCTGCATTGCTGGTTCATCCGATTGCTTTTGCCAGAAGATCCATCGCTCCCTCTGCCCCCTCCCCTTGCTTTGCTGCAGCCACAGCTCCATCCTGCTCTGCTGGGAGGGAATCAGGGTCACTTTGCCTCTTGTTTTAATGTTTATTTCCTCTCTTTTTTCCTTTGCTTGTCCTGGCTGTGGCTTTTCTCGGGGTCTGGGTACAGATGGATCTTTGTGATACTGACAGCGATGAGGAGATTCTGGAGAGGATCCTGGAGCTCCCACTTCAGAAGAACCACAGCAAGAAGTTGTTCAGCATCCCTGAAGTGACTGAGGATGAGGATGAAGACGAGGATGAGAAGGGTGTTACAGAAGAAAAGACAGACCCTCAAGACTCCTTGGAAACACAAACCTACCATTCAGGAAGAACAGAGAAACCACCCAACAGCAAGGAGCCATTTCTAAAGGAAGATGGGAATAACACCTCCACGGATGTGTCTGCTCAGACTCCGCAGGAGGAGCACGGTGCTAAGGAGAGCAGAGCAGATGCTGACCATGCAAATCCTGCCTTTGGCCAGCTGGCCTGGAGTCAGAAGAAGGCACACTGGAACTGGGGCTATCAGGAAAATGATTCAAAGTCTGGGAGTGGCACAAGTCCCTCTTGGAGCAAGAAGAAGGGAAATAATTATCGAGAGAAGATCCGGAGTCGGCCTGAGATAAGTAGGAAGAGACAGAGTGATCTAACAGAGCACTGCAGTCGTCTGCTGGGCAACTGCAGCCAGATGGGGAGCGGGTTATACAGAGCTCCCAGTCTCAGGGAGGAGCTGAATGTTGTCAGCAGTGCTGGTGGGAAGGAGGGGTTGGATTTGTACAGCCGGGCCAGACAAGGCACCTTACGGAAAAAAACCCCGAGAGCAGTGGGATCAGCGGGGGCAGAACCTGCTGTGATGGCAACGCACTGCCCCAGCCCCAGGAGCCTGGAAATAGACATCGAATATGACTCTGAAGATGATCAGGATTCAACCTGTGCATCCTCCCCGGAGAGCAGGCTGTGGCCAGAGAGGTCCCAGAGCTGCCAGGGGGACTGGAGTGATTGCTCCAGTCAGTCTGAGGTTGCCCACCTGGGTGGCAGAAGGGACCTGACCAGGCTGGAGATGATGGAAGAGCAGGGTATGGAGTGGGCTGGGTCTCTAAGCCGGCACCTACGATTCTTCTGCCAGGAGAAGGAAGCCCTGAGGTGTGAGAGCAGTTCTGAGGAGCAGGGCTGGGAGCTGGACTGTAAGTCGCCTGGCTGGAGAAGGAGGCTCGAACATTCTTCGAAGGGGATACGTAGCACCTCCTTGAACAAAAGGGTTGGGTGACTTTTCCTATTCTGGCTTTGAAGCAGCTTGCAGTGGCACTGGCTTCCCTCTGCTTCCCTGGCCTGCCTGTATTTTGCTTTGTTCAGTGTTGTCCAGAGAAGGACCCTCCTCTAGGATTGTCTGGAAGAATATCTGAGAGATTCTGTAGTTCTGTGCTGCTCCGTGGCTTTTCTTGTAGTAGCTGCTTCTGCTTTTCCTGCTCCCTGACAAGTGTCACCGATGCAGTATTCCTTTTCACACTGGGTCTTCCTCCCCACGGCAGGAGGCTGTGGGACCCAAACGAAAATCCCTGGTGCAATAAGCTGATTGATGAAAGCTTTGTGTAGATGCTGACTGTAATGTCCTTGCCTCCCCTCGAAATGCCCTTTCCTGCACCTTCACCCTCACCAAGGGGATCGTCACTGGTGTGTGGCAGGGTGCCTGCCTGTCCTCAGTTCTGTTTTCCAACTCTCTTGGTCTTTCCAGCTCTAGAGTGTCCCTGAAGAGGAATGTTGCATTTGGATGCACTGCTCTTTGTGGAGTGCGTTTGGGCTGAGCGCTGTTCAGGGAGTTGGAAGGCGGAGGCTGCTACTAATTCTCTGGTGGTTCCAATTGCAGGCATCCAGTCAGAAAGATTCCAGGGACCCGGAGCTGCCCGGCACAGCTGCCTGGCAGGCTCCTAGCAGGAGACGGAGCAAGAGCGTAAGAAGAAGCCAAATGCAGAAACCTTTGCTCTCTAGTCCAGGTGAGTGGGAATGGGGAGAGAGGTGGGCAGCAGGAGAGAGGGAAGCTCCTGGAAGTGTCTGGCGAGAGGCTGGCAGGCAGTGCCTGGGCCATGCAGGGCTGGGGCAGGGGTAGGGTGCTGATGTTCTCTCTGCTGTGTCCCGTCTGTGCGCAGGCCCTCCACGGAGCACCGCTCCCGAGAGCTCTGGCAAAGATGATGGCATTCGGATCTTTGTGGCTCTCTTTGACTACGATCCTGTCTCCATGTCCCCTAACCCTGATGCAGCAGAAGAGGAGCTCCCATTTAAGGAGGGGCAGATCCTGAAAGTAAGAGCTTAGTGAACATCTCCTACTCTGGAGCCATCTGGTGTTCCAGGGGCAGCATACACTTTGGCAGGGTCTGCAGCTTCCTCACAAGGGAACTAGAGGGGCAGATGCTGATACCTTCTCTCTGGTGACCTGAGGGAGTGGCTGGAGCTGTGTCAGGGAGGGTTAGGTTGGATATCAGGGAACGGTTCTTCCCCCAGAGGGTGCTGGGCACTGCCCAGGCTCCCCAGGGAATGGGCACGGCCCCGAGGCTGCCAGAGCTGCAGGAGCGTTTGGACACCACTCTCAGGAATGCCCAGAGTGGGGTTGCTGGGGTGCCTGTGCAGGGAGCTGGACTCCATGATCCTTGTGGGTCCTTTCCAACTCAGGATATTCCAGGATTCTTTCTCTGTGCAGCTCAGTCCCTGCAACATAAACTATTTCCCCTTGCAGGTTTGTGGAGACAAGGATGCTGATGGCTTTTACAGGGGGGAATGTGCTGGAAGGGAGGGATACATTCCATGCAACATGGTGTCAGAAGTCCCTGTGGAGAGCAGTGAGCTCAAGCAGCAGCTCCTAAAGCAGGGGTTCCTGCCTGCGGACACGGAGAGCCCAGGTACTGTGTGTGTGTGTGCCCTGCTCTGTAGCTCTTTGCTGGAATGTGGGAAGCTCAGTCCTGCTGTCGTGTGTGGGCAGTGCAGCCACCAAACCCATCTGGAGTGCTGTCCCTGGATCTGCAGCCTGACAGGACAGAGGGTGTGACAGCGAAGGGTCACTGTTCAGTGGTTTAGTGGCTGCTCCAGGGCGGGGGGGTCTGGCTGGATGGGGGCATTCCGAGCTCTCAGTTCATCCCTGACTCCACTGCAGCTGTTGCAGCTGCTCCTGGGCTTGAGGTGTGTGAATTCAGCACAGAGCCTGAGCCTCGCTACGGGAGGGGAAACAGAAGTGTTTGAAAAGCAGCTGAAGGATGCGAACAAGAGTTTTCACTCTGTTCTCTTCATTGTTTTGGAAGCCTGTGACTGAACTCTTGGGATGACCCTGCTCTTGGGTGACAGAATCTGTGACTTGGGAGTGGAGATGGGGAAGCGGGAGGAGAGGTGTGGGACAGCAAGGTAGGCAGACAGGAGTGTACAAGGAGCACACCTGGTTGTTGGGTTCCTCCTTACTTACTCCCTGAAGCCCGTGGTCAGTGCTTTGTGCTGTGCAGACTTTCTTGTTCCATCCCACTCATGTACTCAGGGAGGAGAGGGAGCATCCCTGGGATGTGCAGCCAACACAGCTCAGGCTGAGTCAGGCTCCGTGGCTGTGAGCTGCCCCTGCTACCAATACTGGTCCCAGTGCCTGTCCCTCATGCCTCCCACCTCTCATCCTGCACTCTTCTGTGCACCCTCTACTCCAGTACCAATTGTTGGATCTGCTTCACTTGTTAAAACACCAGGATATTCCTGGTTTGGCTGCTCCCTGTTTCCTTGCCAGTTCAGCAGTGAAAAACAGCCCAAGTGTTGGTCATGGCAAAGGTAAGCCCTGACATTGCCTGAGCTGGGAAAAAAACCCAAATCAACCTAAAAATAAGAAAACTCAACAAAAAAAAGGAGCAATCCAGCTTGTTCCTATTTCCATGGATGGAGACCCAGTATCCAGCCCTAACAGATCTTTAAGGTCCCTTCCCACCCAAACCGTTCTATGATTCTGAGGGGCTGACAGTGCCCAGCTCCTAAATGTTGGTCCCTAGAAAGCTGATCCTGAGGAGCACAGGGATTGAAGGAGCCTAATGCTGTGACTGTGTGATTTCTTGAATATGTTTGTCCTTTGGCCTCTCTTGTGTCTGAGGAGAGGAGATTTGAGTAAGGTGTTTTTCACATCCATACTCTCTCTCCTGTGTGTATGCCAGAGATGGCTGGATGTCTGTGGTGGCCTGTGTCCCTCCGTGGATACACAAGGGTCTCTCTGCCCTGCCCCACTGCGTACTCTTGGAACAGTAAAGGATTTTAATAGCTCTGAGACTTCATTAAACATGAAGGGTTTGAAAGTTTTGAGGAAGGAGGTGGTAGTCAGTAAGATGTACCTTGTGTGTGTGTGCAGGGAGGGACTGTAGCTTTGGCACTGATGGAGCCACACCTCAAATCCTTGGGGCAGTTCTGGGCCCCTCTTGGCAAGGACCCCGAGGGGCTGGAGCGTGTCCAGGGAAGGGAATGGAGCTGGAAAGGGTCTGGAGCCCCAGGAGCAGCTGAGGGAGCTGGGAAAGGGGCTCAGCCTGGAGAAAAGGAGGCTCAGGGGGGACCTTGTGGCTTTGCGCAACTCCCTGACAGGAGGGAGCAGCCAGGTGAGGGTTGAACCTGATGATCTTAAAGGTCTTTTTCCAACCATGGTGATTCTCTGATTCCTTGGCAGTCAGGCTGGCTGTATCTCTGCTGTTTTCCTGCTGCCATAAACCCCTATCACAGCCTTGTAACTAAGGAAATGCCTTGGAGGGGTTGGTCTGGGCACTCCACAGGTTCCTTTGGGATTTCATCCAGTCCTGACCCTGCTCAGTGCAGAAGCTTTAGCTAGAGACCTGGGATTTTTCAGGTGTTAATGGCACAAGGTTTTATTTAGTCCTTACGGTGCTGCTTCTGAAAGATAAGGAGCAGCAAAGTCTGTCTGCTGCGAGCTGTGGAGTGGCTAAAAGGCATAAGCACAGTGTGGATTTCTCTGTGTATTTGGGATGTGGATCATGCCTCATCTGAGTCCACATACAAGGCTCGGAGGGCTTTGCCCACAGAAATCCTGGTGTCAGCCTCCCGGGGGAGGCACGTCATCTCCTCTGTTCCCTGTTCACTATTCAAAATGCTTCTCACTTTCCATTCACTGTCTGTTTCTCTTGTCTATTTATTTGCTTTTTTGGTGTTTTTATTAAGGAAATGGCACATTTTCTCCACCTCCACGCCGCCAAACCGTCCCTCCTCCAAAACCCAGACGCTCCAAGAAAGGTCTGTGTCACCCACTGCTTCCTCTTCGGTTTTTGCTATAGGATTACAGACTGCATTGAATTTTTACTACTTGCTTTCAGGACCCTCAGATGTTTGTCTCTGTACGACTGCTAGGAAGTGGAAAGAGAGCCCATCCCTGTGCTGGTGTTAAGTTTTTAACAACAGTGATGTCTTTCATAGTTTTGGAGCTTGACCTCTGCTTCTTGTTACGTTCCTGAGTCCTGGTTACTGGTGTAGACTTTCAGTTGCATGAACAGTTTGCTTCTGTTGTTTGCTGTCTTGGTGTTCTTTTGATTGATTGTCAGTTGTGTCATGTGGTCAGTGTTGGAGATGAGCTCTTACTGATGAGGCATTCTCTTTCCCTAGCAGGGCTGGACAAACAGGAGTACAAGTCTCAGCCAGGTGAGAATTGCTCATACTGGGGAGTACGTAAAAGCACATGGTTGAAGCACAGATGTGTTTCATGGTCAAGGGCCAGTGTGACACCCTGTGGTGCTGCTCCAGAGCACTGTAACAAAAGGTTTTAGTTCCTTTAGTTCAGTAGTGGGTGCAGAGTGCTTTGACTGAGCAGGGGGAGCTTGCAGGGGGAGCACAAGTTGTTGCGCTGTGGGAGGAGCAGGGCAGTCTCTCACTCATCGCATGCTGTGGTCCTTAAGATCCAAGGGCCACTGAGAGGCTGCTCCCCCTGCTGAGGTGCATCATTTGTTGATATCCAGAGAGGCCAAGTCTGCAAACCCTTTGCCAGCCCATCCAGTGCTGACCCAAAGCAGGATTTAAATCCATAAATGTGTGTTTCTGTAGCAGCAGACTTGGCTTTTGTAGGCTTGGGGCAGGTCTGTAGGTAATGGGGCTGAGCAGGTAGGAGGTTGTGGATGGCAAGGCCTGCACTTCCCTGTGTGCTGTTCCCTGGCCCTTGGAGGATAAATTTTGTAGCTCAATAGCAGAACATTGTGTAGTGGGAGGAGAGATATCCTTTCAAGACGCTGTAAAGAGACAGATGTCCTCTGTGTACATATATATATGTGCGTGTGTGCGCGTGTGTGTAAATAGGAAATGTAAAGTAAAACATTCCTATACATACAGGCAGAGCACCAGGAGGCTGGGATGGGGGGATGTCCCCCCTTTTGTGCTTATGAGGTGATGAAGAAGATTGGGAAACTGCATTACAAAACATCTCTAAAGTCTCTCTCCACTCAGTTTCCCCCGGTATTCTTTTTGCTCAGACCACTACAAGAATGGTGAAGGAGTTGCTGTGGTTTTGGATTTTGTCCTAGTATTTCCATCTAAGAATATTTTATTTTTGTCCTGCAGGGCAGAAACATAAAGACATTGAAGCAGAGCTGCTTACTCCTCGCAGGATGGTGGCTGCCTTTGACTACAACCCTAAGGAGAGCTCTCCAAACACAGATGTGGAGGTAACCACCAGCTGCTCCCCCCTTTTTAGAGGTTTCTTCTTCCTATTTTTTTTCCTTTTCTCCCAAGACACTCAGCACTTTGGTCCAACTAGAGTCTCAGTGAAACTGTGTGAGTATTCATGGCATCCCTTAATGATTAGACAGGACTGAGCAGATCTGGGGCGGGAGGAAGCAGCTCCTACTGGTAGCAACTGATCCAGGAAACACTCTGGGAAAAGGAAAAACATGCTTAAGGGTTTGAAAGCACTTTGGATGCTTAATTTGAGCATGACTTTTGTGTGAAGTACCTGTGTAGGTCTTTGTTCAAGCAAAAAGATTTAGCTCCAGTTGTAATGGACTGGTCTGCAAAACTTCTTGTTTTCAAGCAATTCCTATATACAGAACCACAGAATGGGTTGGGTTGGAAGGGATCTTTAAAGCCCATCTCGTTCCAACCCCCTGCCATGAGCAGGGACACCTTCCACTACACCAGGTTGCTCCAAGCCCCTTCCAGTCTGGCCTTGGACACTGCCAGGGATAGGAGGGAATATAATCCAAACAGGGAAGGATATAATCCAAATGGTATTTTTGTGGGTAAGTCTGTTCCAGGTAGAGAGGTGGCAATGCAGAATCCTTTCTGCAAAAAGAGGTGAGCACATGCTCTGTTCTCTGTTCCTCTGAGCTGTGTGAGCTGTGTTAGCGCTCTGAGCAAACGTAACCGTGGAGTTTGGGTTCAGATCCTTTCCCTTCATCCACAGAGGAGTGTGTGGCCAGCAGAGGGCACAGTTCAGGGAGCACTTGCCTCCCGAGCTGTGTCTGCTGCCCAGAGAGACACAGCCAAGGACAGTGTTTTAGGGATGGTGGAATATCTTGGGAGAGACAATGTGAGCACATATCCAGCCACCCAACACTTTTGAACCCTTGTCACCAAGGAGGTGACTGCACTTTTTGCAGTGATATGCTCTTCTAGAACCCTCCTTTTCGACAAGAGCTCAAATCCTTGAAACAAGCTGGTGCAGTTCTGTGGGAGATGCCTCACAGGAGCGGCCTGCAGCCTCTAGACATAAATTGCGGACTAGGGATATAATATGATAAATATATTGGAAGTAGGTCCCTTCCAGCTGAACTTGTGAGGTGCCAGAGTGTCTTAAGTGGGACTCAGTCTGTTTGGAGCCTCCACTGGGCAGCTTTTTCCATTAAAAGAGACTGGTGACACCTTTGTCTTTAGCCTTGTGCCCAATGGCGCGTGTGCTGAGGTGCCTGACAGGACAGAGGGTGTGACGGTGAAGGGCCACTGTGTGCTGTGCTCCTGGTCTGTGTCCAGCTTAAATCCCCCTGTTTGTATGCATTCCTGCTAGTGACTAATCCCTGGGTGCTGCATACAGAACAGGCTCATCCAAGGGAGCAGGATTTGTAATTATATTTAAAGAAATTAAAGGTATTTCTTGTGTTTGCTGAGCTTGTCCTCAGTGCACTTTACCAGAGCAAGTGGTAGGTACTATTTTGAAGCCTTATTAAAATTGGTTTAAAAATAGGCTTTGCTCTTGTCTTAATTTATGAAGTGCTTCCTTAGCAGTGAATTCCAGAGTTATCCACTTCAGTTTCTCTCGTGCATCCTGGTCCTGCAAGACTAAACACAGTGGGCTCCCTCCCTTGGAGTGAGATTGGGCAAGAAGCCCAGGAGAGCCTGTGTTCCTGGGGAGAAATTCCAGGCAGTGCTTCTCCTGTGACCTCTCTTCTCTGGCTCTTTGCAGGCTGAACTGACCTTCAGTGCCGGGGATGTTATCACTGTCTTTGGGTCCATGGATGATGATGGATTCTACTATGTAAGTGCAGGTCTTGGGATGGTCCTGTGGTTACACTGGAAATTGTTGGATTTCGTGGAGTGGCAGGGAAGCAGAAATCAGGGAACAAAGTATTCTGCTTTTGGGAAAAAAATAAACCCCTCTCTACTTAGTGCAGGGCTGCCTGTTTCTGGCACTCATTGCTCCTGCTGTAAATCCAATATTGCAGAATCTTGGAATGGTTTGGGTTGGAAAGGACCTTTAAGCTCATCCTGTTCCACCCTCTGCCATGGGCAGGGACACTTTCCACTGTCCCAGGCTGCTCCAAGCCCTGTCCAGCCTGGCCTTGGGCACTGCCAGGGATCCAGGGGCAGCCACAGCTGCTCTGGGCACCCTGTGCCAGGGCCTCCCCACCCTCCCAGGGAACAATTCCTTCCCAATATTCCATCCATCCCTGCTCTCTGGCAGTGGGAAGCCATTCCCTGTGTCCTGTCCCTCCACCCCTTGTCCCCAGTCCCTCTCCAGCTCTCCTGGAGCCCCTTCAGTGCCTGAAGGGGGCTCTGAGCTCTCCCTGGAGCCTTCTCGTCTCCAGGTAAACACCCCGAGGTACCCCAGCCTGGCTCCAGTGCAGAGGGGCTCCAGCCCTTAGAGCAGCTCCGTAGCCTTTAAATATCCCAGTGGTTCCGAGTTTACTTTTTTGCATCAGCTGCCTGCAGGTTTCCCAAAGCCTTGCCTGCATTTTTCCATGCACACACCAGCTGAACCAGCACCTGCTCAGAGCTGACATTGCACCAGCACTCAGACACTTGGGCCAGAGTCTGGAATGGTGATCCAAGTAAGCAGACACATTCCTGGGGCTGTGCCTGCCGTCCAGCTGCGTGCCAAACTTGAGCCTTGGCCCTTGGATTGTCCACCTCTTCCTGCATGGGAAACAGTGTGCCTTCACGCATCAGACTTGAGGCTGAGCTCCAGGTTAAGTCTGGGGGCATCACTGGGAATGTTTTGTTGATCCTTTTATGGTGTTGGACAGACAGCATTGCTGGGTGGGTTTTGTCTCTCCCAACCACCTCCTGTTGAACTGGAGACATATTTGTAGGAATACAGGAATGCAGCTCTGGGCCTCTGTGCCCATGGATGCAATGCCTACAGGACATGGTACCAGTACTGCCTCGTTCTGTGAAGACATCAGTAACTACCAGGGCAAACCAAAAGCCTCTAGGGCGCCTGTGGCACAGTCATGTTCCAGTATGGTAGTGGAGATCCTGAGTTTGTAGAAATCACCATGTTGCTGGAATACCTTTGTCACAGCTTGCTGCTATCTCTTCTTCCTTTACTCTCTTCTGTGTTTCTGTGCTCTGAATTGTTCCACAACTAAGCAAGGATGTGACTTATGGAATTTGCTGAGGATCCTTCCAATGTGGGTGTGTTCTGGGCTTGTCTCAGCCCACAACCCAACCTTCTCTGCAGGGCACTGCACCTCGAGTTGTTACTTATTTCTCCAGGAAAGCTGATGTGAGAACTGAATGTTGATCTTGCAGGGAGAGCTGAACCAACAGAGAGGGCTTGTCCCGTCCAACTTCTTGGAAGCTGTCCCTTTGGATGGAGACACGGCCGAGGAATTCCACTCAAAAGATGAAGAAGCTTCTCCGCTGAGTGCTGAGAGCCAGGTGAGATGTGTGACTGCATGGCACTGCCATCCAGGCTGGGATGTGTTTGGAGCCTGGGCATTGCATGGCATGCAGCACCCCTGGGATCACTGAACTTACTGCATGCAGCCCGTTCATCCCACGGGAGATGCCTGAGGGAGCGCTGGGAGCTCTTCCCAAGGACTTGTAGTGCACAAAGAGGCACAAAACAACAACACCTGCTGGGGCCTCAGTGTGCTCAGGTGGGCAGAGAGCATTCAAATCCCACCAGCAAATTGTTCAGATCCATTGAAAGGTCAGTGGGGAAATCCTACTGGATGCAAAGTTCAGCCAGCTCCCCAGGCACATGAAATTCCACAAATATGATCATATCTATGCCAAAGAGTTCTGGAATTAGCAACACCCAAACACTAATGTTCTTCCATCCACCCCAAGTTAGATATATGTTAATCCAGGCTCAGGTGCTTCTGGATAAATTCAAAACACACTGAGGAGTTTCCCAAACAGATCTGTGGCATGGATCCTACGGTTTCAAAAGCATCCCCCAGAGGCAGGGAATTCAAAGGTTAAATTAACCCTTTGCATTATGTTGCTGAGACATTTGGAATAAAGGCTTAAGTGGGAGATGGGGGTCATGTCAGGGGCTGAGGCCGAAAGTGTAGCAGCTCCTTTGTCATTCCTGGACCTCCTGTGCTGCCTCACTCTGGAGTGGGAGCCAGGAGGGACCCAGCTTGGTCCCAGCTCACGTGGGCTCAACCTTCAGTCCTTCTTGGGAGGTTGTTGGCACTGTCATGGGGTGCCAGACCCACATGAGTCAGAGCAGGTTGGCTTTCAGCCATCCTTAGGGAAGTAGGTGGCCCTGAATCCCTGAATCCTGCTCTGTTGAACTCCCCACTTGTGCCATCCCAGCTTTCCTGCACTCTGCAGCATTCCTTGGCCTTTTCTTTGTGCTCAGCTCTTCCTTTTCTCTGTATCCGTCTCTCCTTCCTATCTTCAAATGCTGCTTGGTCTTCTTTCACCTCAGCCCCATCCCTTGCTTCCAGGCATTCCAGGCTTTGTGGGTACAGGATTTGCACTCCAGCCTTGATGTCTCCTCGGGCAGAGCAGCCTGGCTCACATCATGAGGTTTGTGGGCAGTTTGTTGGATCGTCTTCTGACCTCAGCAGCTCTCTGGGGTCCTTGTACGTCCCCATTGAGGATACTGGTCCTTGCTGGGGAATCATAGGTTAATCAGCTGTTACTGCCAGGATTTAGGAGCCCTGAGGTCACCCAGGGCTGTTTACACCCTGGGGGTAAACAAGGATGCAGAGTGGGGTTCTTTCTTCAGTTTCCTTCTCAAAATTATTTACTCTTACCAAATTACTCCTCTGTTGAAATAGAAGGTGCCAAAGGAGTCCTCAACCAGTAAAATGAAAGGTGGAATTCTAAGTGTAATTTATTGCAGATCTTCCCTTCCCTCTGGCATCAACCAGCAGCCACAGGGCCTGTTTCAGATTCCAGGGGTCGTTATTCCAGCCCCAGCCTGGCTCCTCCCAGGAACCGGCGGATTCAGGTAGCCTTGTCTGCCACTTGCAGGTGGGAAGGGTTTGCAAAGCCAAACCCCCTCTCCTCTCTGCTCTCCACTGCTGCTGAGTTCAGTGGGTGACTGATTCCCTGGACAGCACTTTGGCCCACATATCCCTGCATGCTGAAGATGGGAAGCTCTTTTCCTGTGTTCCATGACTTTTTTTACACAGAAGTGCTTTTCAGGTGTGTTAAAAACAACCCATATCAAACAGACACATTTCAGGCTTGCCTGCCCTTCAAACCTTTCCATTTGTCTCCAGTCCTCTGTGCCTGAGATCCAAGGGAGCTTCCCCTTGCACTGGCTCTAACTGTTGGGTGCACAGAGCAGGAACCTGTTGGATTTGGTACTTTTGGTACTCTCCTGATCCATGAGCTGCTGCTCTCTGTAGTCTGGGGACTTGGAAAATTCAGGTGATGATGATTAAACCAATTATATTTCAGTGGGAATCAGCTTGAACTCTCTAGGCATGACTGTGCTTTGGCTGCTTCTGCATCGTGCCAGCCTGGCTCCTGTCCTGCTGCCTCCCTGCTTCCTCTGATACCTGTCCCAGGGAATTCTGGCTCAGCACACCCGGCACTCCTCCCTCTTGTGCTTTGCAATCCAGACCTGTCTAAACAGCTTCCAAACAGGAAGGGCACATTTGCCCCCTCTTAAAAGTGGTATATTTACCCTGCTCAGAGCCCAACTGGTATTAATTAACTGCATGTAAGTGTGTTTAGTGATTCCTGAGGAGACAGAACCTGACCCCACGGCGGTTTTGGTTGTCACAGCAACCACAGCATCCCAACCTGTGGGCAGAAAACCTCCTGGGGAAGGCAGAAGGAAGAAATACCTCCTGTAAAACAGACATATTGCATATCCATCCCTGAGCTGGAATGAACTCTCCCAGTGGTACAGCCATGCCTGAGGCTTTACAGATTCCTGTGGCCCTTTCCCCCACAGAGTTTAGGAAAACTGGCTTGTTCAATTTGCTGTTGGCAGAGCAGGCTCCCTGCAAATTCCCAGTCCCAGTGTGAGCCCTCGCACCTCAGGGGGGATGTGTGTGCACCATGGCAGAGCTTTGGACTCGGTTACAGCTCGTTCCAGTTGCAACAGAAGCTTTTCCATGAGTGATTTTTAAATCACTTGTAACTTCTTGGATGTGATGTTCTCACCTTGTCTGTTCTTCACACTTCCCTTCTCCCTACTGCCCTACTAAAGGCCTGAGAATAAGGACAGTTTATTTCCAAATTGAGCTGGGGAAGGTGGATCATTTTTAATTATTCCTGAGTAAATATTAAAATCCTGGCAACTGAAAAGGTGAAGGAATTGAACTTACAAACTGACAATATTTGGGGATTAGAATAAACAAGCAAAAAAAACAGCACAAAGAGGAGGATCCAAGAAGTTCTGGTCACAACCAGGGCCCAAAACACTCATGCTTATCAGCTCAGAGCAGCTGCTTTAAAGCTGTTCCTGTTAATGGAATATTTTTCCATCAGTAACATGCAGTTTCTGTCAAAGACTAATTGTAAAGCATCTTCAGAAAGTGTTTGATTCTAATTGATTTCATGTATTTATTTCTGCCTGTGTTACGCACCCGGGACGGTTCTTTTCTTCAGAGAATGAGGAAGAGAAGAGTCCAGTGATAGATATGAATGATACATAGAGAGAGCAACCATGTAAGTGTGTGAGACCTTCAACCCCCCACCCAGTCCAGCACCTCAAAGGCTCCTGCATCTGGAGTTGGCTCCTTTTCTTGCCTGTAGTTTGACAGGCTGGTTTGGGGCTGGTTTGGGGCTGTGGTGGCAAATAATCCACCTTCACGTCTGATGTCAGACCTTTCACTGCCACGTGGGTTCTGTGTTAAAGACAAACCATTCAGCACATGAGGTGCAATTGGTTGGAACAATTATCTGGTGGTTTTGGGGACCAGGATGGGACTGTGCCGGATATTCAGGTCTGGAAAGAACCTGCTTTGTAATTCAGCTTGGCCCTTCTGTTCACAGCAACAGCCAAAACTTCGTTTGGCCTTTGCAAGATCCTCCTCAGTCTGAGCACACTTCATGTTCAGCCTGGGTTTTTTTCCTTCTGGATTTTACTCCTTCCTGAGAATAGTCCTGAAAAACCCCTGCCCACCATCAATTTAAGAAAATAGTAACATTTAGTCCCTAAAATCAACCCATGTGTGGATAATTGTTCTGGGGCTGGGTGGGTGAGACCCCTGGTTCTGGGGGGCAATGGGAGCAGTCTTTGTTTTCCTTAGTTTCAAATGTTGTTTTCCAGAAATTGTGTTAATCAGTAACACCTGAGAGAGCACTAAAACCACCCCTGAAAACTGACATCACTCTTCTTTATCACTCTAATAACTTGTATGAGGATCTTGAGAGAGCAGTTTTTCCTTTGTTTCTCTTAGAGAAGAACCCCCAATTTTAGTATTTTACCAGTAATTTACCACGTGAATCTGTGAACTGGTTCTGTTGCTTTTCTGCCACATAGAGACCTCTGAGAATATCTGTCCATGTTTGTGTGCGTGAGGGTGCCTCTGTGTGTGGAACTCTGCCTGGGCATCATATTCCACAGCTGGGAAGCCACACCAGGGCTTCCAGCCAGAGAGGAAACTGTCACCTCCTCCTGGCTGTTTGATATTTGACAATGACATTGGTGCTGTGGTGTCCTTACTCCAGTAAATAATGGTGACTTTGTGGGTAGGTTTGGGTACCTGCCTCTGTTTGCACAGGGCTTTTCATGCACAACTCTGCAGGAGAAATTGTTTATGGGGCTACTTCAGGTCCACCCTGAAACTGTTCTGCCTTTACCCAAAAAGTGTTTTCCAATGGTGCATGGACAGAGCCTCCACTGCTCCGGCTGCTCAGGGGCCTTTACATCCCTCCCACATCACTCCCTGAGGGCTGGTGAGCTCCTTCTGATGTTAGCCCAGTGCTTTTGGGCATTTTATTCAAGGATTCTTTCTTGCACAAATCATAAATAGTTTCTGGAGCAGAAGCTAGGGATTCTTACTTCTGCTCCCAGCTAAGACAGTGGGCTCCAAGTTAGCCTTTACCTGGCTTTCTTTTTCTCTTTGCCTCCATGAATCTTGCATTTCTGGCTGCAGAAGGTTCATCTGGATTCATTTGGCTTTATTCCCAGACCCCTCAGACCTGACTAACACTGGGGTTATCAGCACCAAGTGCTGTTCCGTCCACAAGGGAGCTGCCAGGACAGCCAGAGGTTGCAGTTGCTGCTGCAGCGTTGGTTGGAGTGGACCTTGCAGGCAGAGTGCAGCTTTCCCAAGGGCCAGCCTGGGCCATCCCTCAGCATGTGTGACATCCTGCAGCGTGTCCTGGGCAGCAGCTGGCCTTTGGGCATGGTGCTGCACACCCGGAATGTTACAGGAGTGCCTGGGAAAGGAAGATTTTCAGGTGAACAGAGAGTGTGAGCTCAGGAGAAGTCAGCCATGGGACTGGTTACTGTCATGGAGAGAGGCACAGAGGAGTTCCAGCTCTGTCCTGTAGTTCAGGTAAGGGAGAGTCTGATGGCTCTGGCACAGTTCAGTGATTGCTGTGAGGCAGAAGTTGACTCTCAGCTTTGTGGAGTTGGGAGGGGTCACAAATTCACTCCAAGATGGAGCTCCCTGTGCTCCTGCCCACTCAGGACTGGCTCCATGGGTATTGCGGGTGCTGAGTCTGACCCAGAGCAGTTTTCTGCTCATCCTGGGCCAGAAGTGCTTCACTCCTGCAGCAGCCCGGACCAGCACAGCTTCCACCCGTGAGGGGAGGACAGGTCACAGCCACTGGGTGCTCCTGGTCCCGCAGGAGGTGGGTGCTGACCCAGCCGCAGGGTGACAGAGCAGGGCTGCTTTGACTTTCCACCCCAGGTGACTTTAAACGTGAGTGTGGCTGTGCTAGAGTGAGCCAGGAGTGCTCTGGCTGTGCCTCCGCCTCGTTCAGCTGCTTGCCCTGGACACAGAGCGGGACCAGGACCAGCACCAGGCACATCCAGTCCTGCCCAGGGCAGCTGCAGGGATCCTCACACAGTTCCTGGCTGGTGTCTGATCTTCAGGAGTGCTTCCACCTCAGGCAGAGGGTCCTGCTGCCACTGTCACCATCTCACGTTCCCTCTGGGGGCTGCTGCAGATCTGTGAGGGACTCACTGGGGCCCAGGCAGAGAGATACTGAGGGTGTGATGTTCCAGTGTCCAGAGGGCTTTTTCCTGGCACAGCTCCAGCCACTCTTGTGTTTTGGGTGATGCCAAGACAGGATGTACAGCTGGAGCTTGGAAGCTGCTGGTTTGTGAAAGCTGTGTGGAAGAAAAGGCAGTGAGACTAAGGCTCTCCTAGGCCTTGGAAACCCAGAGCCTCTTCCCTGAGGAACTTTGCGGCCACTTGGGAAAGCTTGATGTGCCAGGTTGGTAATTGTCTGGACACCTCAGCCTAGTGAGAGGAGATCATGGAAGGAAGGCTGCTGCTGGGAACTGACCTGTTGGTGCTTTGTGAAGAGGAAACAGCCCAGGACTAGGACACATTCTGATTTCCAAAAGCCCTTTCCAAAGGGAGCTGCACCATTTGAGACTGGTGGGTCCCACTTAACCTTCTCAAACACTCAGGGGCTCAGGAACATTCCTGTGTGCTGCTTGATCGAAGACTTCTCTGTGTCCTGCTCCATTGGTGCCACTGCAGAGCACCAGACTTGGCTCTCTGCCCCTCCTGCCTCTGGATCTGCTGGATGCTGAGCAGCCTTGCAGGACCCCCAGTCCCTCTTCCTACCATGGCAGTCATGGCTACTGTTGAGAAGTCTCAGGGCTTAACCAGTCTCCTTGATCTTCTGGAGGTCTTGATGTCCTTGTTCTTATGAAATTTGGTTTTGTCAATGTCCTGGCTTCTGTCCCAGCTATGCTGGGAGCCGAGCAGGCTCCGTGACTGAGGCATCCATGGATTCATCAGTACCTGTCTCCATCCATGCTCTCAGGAGCTGCTTCACTTAGCTGTGGAGCAGCGTCTTTCACCATGTCCTTAGTGGGTCTTTTGTGCTGTCCTGTTCTTAGCCCAAAGTTCAGGAATTTCAGGAATTCTCAGCTCAGGAAGGGTCTGGGTTGTAGGTACAAAATTTAAATCCACTGGAAACTTCCTAAGTGGAACTGCACCTGCATACAGGGGAGGCCAGGTTCTCTGGCCGAGGTTTATGTTGGTGTGATCTCCTTCAGCAGCTCTAACTTGTGCTTTCGTCTTTTGTTTTCTCTCTTTCCCACCCAGCTAAATCCAGATGGATCTGTTGATCAGAGCGACTCCTCTCCATCTCCTCCTCCGCCAGCACCTTCCTGCCTTGTCCCAGGCGAGCAGTGTCCAGAGCAGGCATCGCTGGCCCTCCTCACCTGCAGTGATGCACCTGGGCAGAGTAAAAAGAAGAGAGGCTTCTTCTTCAAAGGGAAAAACCTCTTCAAAAAACTTGGGTCCAATAAGAAAAACTAACAAAGGGTTTATTCCGTCTGGGCTGCCCACACAGCCCCAGAGACTGAGAGTTCGGGAGAAACCCTCTGCAATAAGCTGATTATTTTCATAGGGAAGAGGTGTGTGTTGAATTGAGAAAACTCTGGAGGGTGTGGGAGCTGAGAGCCCCCGGGAAAGAAGTGGCTCTGGGGTGTGAGGGCTCAGCTCCGGGACCCAGCGTGTCCTGCCCCGTGCAGCCCTTGGTGCAGCGGTTCCCTGTAAATATTTTAATTTAAGGATTATATTCTGGCTGTAAGTTAGCTAACTGGCTTTTCCCAGCAAAGCCCCGGCCCCTTAGGAGAGATCCCCTGTACTCCACACCCTGGTATTTCTCTGCTCCAAAGGAGGTCGTGTCAACTCCTTCACTTCCTGCAAAGAAAATTTGCACTTTTCTGTTCCCGTGACTCCCCTTTGCTGTCTCTGGGCTGATGAGTGAGTTCTTATTTGTACTGTAACCCTGTAAATATGCAGCTGTGCCTCGGAGCATCCCACACTGCCTCAGTCAGCTTCCAGCACAAGGATCGCTGGGGAGGAAGGAGCGATGCCCTGGCGGGGGTCGGTTCTTCAGCCTGGGGGTGGGCTGCTGTCAGCTGCTCTTGCCTGGTTCACCTTGACCATGCACTGGCTGGGGACTCCGCCTTATTATTTATTTATGGATTTATTTATCGATTGATTTATTTATCTACCTATTTATTTATTTATTTGTCCGTCTGCCTCTCTCCACGGTTCCATTGGGCTGTGTCCGTGAGCTGCTCCCGAGCAGAGCGCTGGGAGAGCAGGGCTGGGGCTGGGGAGTTTGCTCTGCTTTTGTAGGAGACGTTGTGTTCCTGCAGCTGAGGCACAGCCCTGCCCAAGCACAGAGGGTTTTGTATGCCATGGTTTCTGTCCCTCCCCGTGTTTCTTTCTCTGCATGTTCCAGTGGGTCCTTGTTCTGAGCAGGGCAGTTCCGTGAGCTCCGTGAGTGGTGCCAGCACAGCGGTCACGAGTGGTGGTGGTATGGTATGTTTTTATTTAATATCAAATTTTATTATAATAAAGTCTATTTTCACAAAAATACATTTTCCTTACAAAAGCCAAAGATTCAGTGATGCTTCTTCGGGGTGGTGGGGAGATGATACCAATCACCTGCACCTTGAGGATGCTCTGCACCTTCTGTGTCCCCTTCTCACAGGTACAGAGGTGGCTGTGGGGGCCCTGGGTGTGAGGTGAGGGTGGCAGCCCTGGGGATGCAGGACACCAGGGAGGGCTGTGGGCACGAGGCTGCCCAGAGTGCCTGGGCTGGACCCTGCACTCCCAGCTCCAGTGGTGTGTGAGCGTTGGTCCTGCACCTGGAGCCTCTGGGAATCCAGCTGAGGTGCCAGAAGTCGCTCTGGGATTTTGTGGGGATTCTGCAGAATTCCCCTGACAGGAAGGACTTGTTTGGGAAGCTGCTGCTCCGTAGAGAGAAATATTCCCTGAGGATCTTGATACCACAGTGAGGCACCATGTCCTGTGGTGGGTGGGAGTCAGGGCAAGGACAGACCAAAGGCTTTGAGATGATGAAGTGCTGCAGCTCTGCTGAGTTTCCATGGCTTCTGGAGCAGCCTCAGTGATGAAACTTATCAGCAACCCCGAGCTTTATCTGCAGCCTGTCCTCCCACGGAAGAAGTCGTTGCTGCTCTAACTGAATTTACCAACTGGAGTTTCCTAAGTGAGTTGTAGAAGGTCTTTTGAAAGAAACTGTCACTGCTTTTATCAGTTCCTCGGGGCATGAATTGAAGAACAAAACCTTTAGGAAGAAAAGCAGCCTCTAGAACGTTCTGGGGTGTGCCCAGAGCCAGAGGCTCCATGAAGCCAGTGCCTACCTGGCTCCCTCACTCCTGGTGCTTCCGTCCTCCCTGCCTGACTGAGCCCTTGGGACCCCAAGGTGTGTGCTGTGTCTCTACATCTTGTAAATTTTGCTGTGACAGACCCAGACCCATCATTCAGCAAAGCCTCCCCAGTTCAGTTGGTTCCCCAACACCAGGCAGGCTGTACAGCAAAGGTCAAGAGAAGTCTCCACAAGAAAGATTTAAGATCAACAGCTTCAAGCTGTTACAGCTAAATAGGAAAGGCTACAAGAAACAAAGAAAAAAGGGTAAAATAAAGATATAATCCGGATGTTCTGCTTTGCCTCCATTTGGATGGCATCTCTCTGCTCAGGGGAGCTGCTGGTGGCATCAACACATTTGTGTTTGCATTCTCCAGAGGAGCAGCAGGTGGTGTTTGAGTATGAGGGGTTGGTGCTGGTGTTGGTGCTCATCAGAAGGCTCAGCCAGGCCCACAGGCTTTCCCATTCACCCTGATCTGGGAGCAGGGTCACAGTCTCCCGGGAAAAATGTTCAAGGGACAAAGCATCTCACAACTCCCCCTTCCATGGTTTCTGAAGCAGTTGGAGAACAACTTTTTTTTCTTTTTGAGAGCAGTTTTGGTGTGTTTCTCAGGGGCTGGTGTAGGGGTTGGTGTGTTTGACATCTTTCCCAGCAACGAAGTGGCTCATGGGCAGCCTGGTCAGTGTCCTGGTGACATCAAGCGGGATGTTGGGGTCACACACTGGAGGGCAGGGATGGGGCATCCAGGAAAAGGACCTGCAGAGGTGGAGCTGTGCAAAACTCATGACACTGAACAAAACCAAGGGAAAGGTCCTGCATGAGCAATCCCAAGCACAAATACAGGCTGGGAAGAGGATGGATGGATGGATGGATGGATGGATGGATGGATGGATGGATGGATGGATGGATGGATGGATGGATGGATGGATGGATGGATGGATGGATGGATGGATGGATGGATGGATGGATGGATGGAAAGCTGCCTTGAAAAGGATTTGGAGGTGCTGGCGGATGAGAAGCTCAACACAGTCATAGAATGGCCTGGGCTGGGAGGGACATTAAGGTCACCTGGTTCCAACCTCCTGCCATGGATGAGCTGTAGCCACGTGTCAGAAACCCCTCGTGCCCTGGGCTGATGCCCCAGCATGGGCAGAAGGGGAGGGGGGATTCTGCCCCTCTGCCCTGCTCAGTTGAGACCCCACCTGCAGAGCTGCCTCCAGCCCTGGGGCCAACAGCAGGAGGACGTGGAACTGCTGAAGTGAGTCCAGAGGAGTCCACGGAGATCCTCAGAAGGCTGGAGCCAGGCTGGGAGAGCTGGGGGCGCTCACCTGGAGAGGAGAAGGCTCCAGGGAGAGCTCAGAGCCCCTTGCAGGGCCTAAAGGGGCTCCAGGAGAGCTGGAAAGGGACTGGCGACAAGGGATGGAGGGGACAGGACACAGGGAATGGCTTCCCACTGCCAGAGGGTAGGGATGGATGGGATATTGGGAAGAAACTCTTCCCTGTGAGGAAGAAATGGCTTCGTTGGCACAGGTTCCAGTGGCTACCCCAGCCCTGGAAGTGTCCAAGGCCAGGTTGGATGGGGCCTGGAGCACCCTGGTCTAGTGGAAGGTGTCCCTGCCCATGGCAGGGGGTGGAACAAGTTGGTCTGTAAGGTGTGTCCCAAGCCAAACCATTCTGTGATTCTCTGAATTAAGCTCCTAATTGTGAAACACAGTTATCAGCACCAACACGCACTAACTGTCCGGAGCCTTTGAAAAATCCTCATCCTCCTCCTCTATCTGGTGCTGACACAGCAGGGGAAGGACTCAGAGCTTGGCTTTTCAAACCACCAGCTCTGCCCCTTTGCACAAGAGCCGTGCTATGGTCTGTGTTGTGCAAACTGCTGGTGCTGGATCTGTTTCTGGTGCTCGAGCTGGTGCTGGAGCTGGGACCTCTGGCACTCTGCCTGCTTCTGTCTCACGCACAGAAAGGGGTGGGATGGAGGTACCTCCTGAGTCTCCTGGGTCAGGGTCACCTTGAAGGCCAGGGGATGTTGCTCAGGGTCTCAGTGAAGGCAGCATTGTCCCCAGGGATGCAGACCCCACCTCTCTTCCAGGCCCTGTCCCAGCACTTCACCGCTATCCTGGGTGTTTTCTTACATCTGTTGGGAATTTTCTTGGCAGCACCACGTGCCATTGCCTCTTGTCCCATCTCTGGGCACTCTGAACAGCTCTGTCTGCTCTGCAGCCCTTCCATGAGACAGTCAAAGTCAAGAGTAAGGCTTCCAGAACCTTCTTCCCTCCAGGCTGACCAAACCCAGCTTTCTCCTGGACTCCAGGTGGATTCCCTCCAGATTGTCAAAATCAGTCTGCAAACAGGACCAGCCTCACCTGGGCCTCACTGCAAGATTTGTAATTTGCCTTGCTGATTTTCTTTAAAACACTAAAGGACCAGGACCAGGGTCAGTGCACGGCTCTGCTTGCAAGGGGGCAGCTTTGGGGATGGCGATGGTGGATCCCAGCTTTGGGGATGGACACAGCTGCAGAGTCACTGCCAGAGGCACTGCACCACGTGTACCATTTTACAGCCACCGTGCATCCTGGGTTGTCCATGCAGGGCGGAGTCCAGGTAAAGACCTTCATCCAACCAGCCCTGACAGGAGCTCGGTTGCCCCCAGCCCATGCTGCTGATCCAAGGAGTTTTGATCCATGAGGGCAAACACAATTGCAGTATGCAATGAGGGTGAGATGAGGAGCAGCTTCTTTGCCTCCCTGTACAGCTCCGTGCTCAGACACATCCCTCACTGATCCAGCAGTATCCCTCTGCCCTGTCAGCATGGCAAGGATTTGTCCATCAGACGCTTTTGCTCTGGGGCAGGGAGAGGAGATGATTTGCCAGCAACAGCACTTTGGGCAGGGGCCAGACCTGCCTGGGCTGCCCCGTGCTCCAGACCAGCAGCTGGAGGGTGATGCCTGTTCATCCATCACCCCAGTGCCTCCTCCTGCACAGGAAGAAGGAGCAGCTCTCGTGAACCCCAGGCGACACGGGGCAGAGCATATCAGGAGTGGGATGGGGAGTGCTGGGCACTGCAGTGTCTCCAGGGGTAGAGATGAAGGCGTTGTTTCGACCTAAAAGCGGAAAAGGATGAAGAGCACCATGGGGGAAGGAACCTTGTCCCTGGAAGACACTCCCAGGAGGGCTCAAGAATCCCAAACCACCCCAAAGTGGTCACGTCTCCACCTCCAGAAATCCCGGGAAAGCTCCAGTGAACCGTCAGGCTGAGCATCCAGCTGCGAGCAAAGGAGCCTCCCGGGCGGGCGCTGGGGTGGGAGGTGGGTGCCGTGCTGGCCTGGCCGCCCACCCCAGGGGAGTTCCCGGGGCAGGCCCCGCTGATAAGGCCGGGCAGATAAAAGCGGGCGCGGAGGGGCTGCGGGGAGGGAGGAGGCAGCGGATCGCAGGTGAGAGCCTGGCCGGGCACACCCGCTTTGCTCTTGTGGGGGTTTGGTTCTGTGCTGGGGGGGACCGAGGAGCTGGGGCTGCGTTTGGGGCTGAGCTCTGCGGTTCCCGCTGCTTCCACCCTGCCCCGGCAGCGCGGTGCTGCTGCGGCCGGGGCTCCCCGCGGGGCCGGGCTCAGCTCGGCATTTCAGGGTGCTCAGCCCACGGCTCCGGGCTCCTTCTGGGAGCTGATTGCTTGGGAGCAGCCTTGGGAGGTGAGTCAGCTCTGGGAAAAACACCCCAAACATCTATTAAACGGCTATTAAATACTTCCCGCTCCTTCTGCAGCCCACGTTAAAGGAACAGCTAGGTAATAACTGAATAAATTCCTATTACAACACAAATATAAATGCCATATTTTATAATTATGGGGATAGAGTGATACCCAGCTCATGGCTGGCTTCACTCTGGCTCCATTGAGGAACACAAACAGTTCACTCAGTGATGTTCGTAGCAACATTCTAAATATTGAAGTATTATTTCCTCCAAACTTTTGGTGTAACTTTTAATCTGAATATCCTCAATCCCAGGCTCATCAGGAATAAAGGGACTACAGCCCTTATATGTTTTTATGTGACATCCAACGTGACATGACTACTTGCAAGGAGGATTATTGGAATTTAAAGGCAGTGAAACAGAGGTGTAGAGGACCTGCTGTGCTGTCCTGGCTCTTCCCTCTTCCCCACCAGCTCACCCTTGCACACTCTGTGTGCTGCCCTGGCAGCAGATTCTGCTCCCTTTTTGTTGCCCCCGAAGCTCCAGCCAGCACATTCGCACCAGTGCTGGGAGTCCCTGGGCCAGGAGGCTGCTCCCTTTCCACATGGCACTGACAGGACCTCGCGGGCAGTGCACTCCCTCCTGGAAGCATTGCATTGGGAAGGGGATGCTCCATGAGCTCCCTTGACATGTGCCATCCTCAGCCTGGGCACGGACCTTCCTGATGCATCTACATGTTCTTGGTCTTCTTCACTCACATTTCTTTGCAGGGATGAAGGCAGAAAGCTTCCTGGGGTCTCTGGTGATCCTCAGCCTGTTCCAGGCATCTGTATCCTCTTCCCACGGTATTGTCCATTCCTCAGGCTTTGCAGGTCAGGATTTTCTGAATGGGAAAGACAAAGCTAAGTCTGGAAGAGCCTGAGTCACTCAGCAGCACAGCCCTGAAGAGGTGCCAGAAGGAGCACAATTTGTACCTCCTGTGGCACCAATCTTGGCTCTTTCAGGTTTTTACCAGTTCACATCCTGCCTGGCTCCTTAAAATCAGGTGAAAGGAGATCAGTTCCCAGCACTGGTCCATCCCCATGGAATGAGGGTCTCCCTCCCTGTGCCAGCACTTGGGAGAGCTACAAGGGCCTGTGGAGTGTAGGGATGGGGCAGTCACTCCTCCTCTTCCAGCCCTGAATCACTGCTCCAAAACATGTGGAGACCTCCACCTGTTAATTTACAATGTCAAATCCTTATGAAAAGCACATGCCTGGCTTTTCATTTGTCTCAAATTGTGGTCCAGGCAATAGTTTTTCTCATTAGGATTGTCCAAGAGCTGAACTCTGAGTTGATCTGGGAAGATATTTAAAAGAAACTGGGGAGATTTGGGAGCTGTTTATCTCTTTCATGCTATTTTCTGAAGTTTTCTTCTTCCCCAGAAGCTGTAGGAAAGTGCTGTCACTCAGAGAAGCCCTCAGGGCCTGTCACCTCCCTTTCTGTGACCCACAGCCAGCAGATGATGGAGATGAAATTCATTTTGGGAGCTCCCCCCAGGGCAGGAAGGGGAACAGTGAGAATGGCAGGAGGTTGCCGGAGGGATTGGGGAAGACTGTGGGGAAATTGGGCTGTTCATAGAATCAGAGAATCCCAGAATGGTTTGGGTTGGAAGGGACCTTAAAGTTCATCCGTTTCCACCCCTTGCCATGAGCAGGCTGCTCCAAGCCCCGTCCAGCCTTGCGTTGGACACTGCCAGGGATCCAGGGGCAGCCACAGCTGCTCTGAGAAAGTGCTCTGCTGTGAAAGGCCAGGAGGGATGGTGCCTGCACCTCTCCCGGGGGCTATTTCAAGCCTCCACTGATGGAGGGACTCTCTTCATGCCCAGGAGAGACTCTCAGACTCCCCTGAGGAATATATTTATATGCAGATCTCCAGAGAGCGAGCAGCACTTGCCTCCAGCGCTGCTGTGCCCAGCTGAGGGTGCTGGAGGCACAGGATACTCCCGGCCAGCACCCTCAGCTCTGCCCTTCCGTGTCCCTGCTCAGATGTGCCGCTGGAGCTGCCGGACACGTCCGTGCTGAGCAGCGTGGCCGAGGCTCGGCAGCAGGTGGATGCCGCCTACAAGCGCACCCGGGACCGGTGAGAGCGGGGCTGGGGATGGCCCTGTCCCCTCCTGCACCGGCCCTGGCCCTGTCCCCTCCTGCACCGTCCTCCCTGGCCCTGGCCCTGTCCCCTCCTGCACCGCCCCTGTCCCCTCCTGCACCGGCCCTGGCCCTGTCCGCTCCTGCCCTGGCCCTGGCCCTGGCCCCTCCTGCACCGTCCCTGTCCCCTCCTGCACCGCCCCTGGCCCTGTCCCCTCCTGCACCGCCCCTGTCCCTGTCCCCTCCTGCAACGGCCTTGTCCACTCCTGCACCGGCCCTGGCCCTGTCCCCTCCTGCCCTGGCCCCTCCTGCCCTGGCCCTGGCCCTGGCCCCTCCTGCACCGCAGCTCCCCCGCCTCTCGTCCTCCCCGCAGCAAGGGGACAGCGGGGTGGGGAACTTCGGGAGCACAGCGGCCTGACATCCAACATTTTTTCTGCTCACCCTGATTTTACACCAGTCTGTGGGGTCACCGAGAGCTGTGACCGCCCCTGTGCTGCCCCTCGCAGCTCGGTTTTCACAGAATCACAGAACCATGGAGTGGTTTGGGTGGGAAGGGATCTTAAAGCTCATCCAGTGCCACCCCTGCCATGGGCAGGGACACCTTCCACTATCCCAGGGTGCTCCAAGCCCCAATGTCCAACCTGGCCTTGGGCACTGCCAGGGATCCAGGGGCAGCCACAGCTGCTCTGGGCACCCTGTGCCAGGGCCTCCCCACCCTCACAGCAGCACCTGATGCCATTGCTGGGCTCTGTTCCACCCCTCAGGGTGCTTTGAGCAGGAGGTCTCAGTTGAGACCAGCACAGGCTCCTGCGTATTTCCCGTGGTTCCCTCCCATGGATGCAGCAAACAGCTGGATGCTGCAGTGAGGATATTTTGTGGGACTCCCAGCCACGCTTTGGGAGTGTCCAGCTTCCTACCAGCCCATACCTGTCCTCTGCCAGCAGCCACACTCTGAATCCCCTCCCTGCCTTGGGGACCCGCCAGCTGTGAGGGGGCTCCAGCATCTTTAGGCTAGAGCGGCCTGGAGACATCTGAGGCCTCTGGACAGTGACGGATATTGATGATCTGGGTAACAGCTGAGTGAGATTTGGTGCCTCAGGGACATGAAGGCCTAAGATTTGCCCTCTGGCAGGTGGAGCTGGGCTCTGAGTTTCAGAGATTCCCTTCCTGCAAGTCCCTCTGCTGCTCTATGTGGAGGGTGCTGGGAGCAGCCCCAGCCTCTCCCAGTGACTCTCAGCAGTTCAGACTTGGGATGGGCTGTGCCTGATGCTGGGGTGTGCAACTGCAGCACTCCTGGCCCTGCCCCATTTCAGGTTTTGGTTTCTTGTCCCCTGCAGCATAAAGAAAAACCTGCAGAACAATGCCTTGACCCCAGCAGAGCTCCTGAGGTATTTCAAGCAGCCGGTAGAGGGGACACGAGCAGCCGTCCGGGCAGCAGATTATCTGCAGACCACCCTGAGCCTGCTCAAAGAGAGGCTGCGATGGGCTGTGAGGGGGGACTTCAATGTCACAGGTAGGGATCCCCCTTTGTGGGGAGGAAGGCAGAGGAGGAAAACACAGGGTTTGATCACTGGGGCTTGGGAGGAGGGAAGGAAAAAGGGTTGTGATGGGCTGTGACAAATATCTCCCATGTGGCTGCTGTGAGGCAAAGCTGAGTTATTTTTCTGTGCTCTTTTTCCATCTTAAAAATTATTTGAGGGTTTTTCAGTTAGTGAAAGTGTTTTGTGCACTTCTCTGGTTCTTCCTGCTGTGTCGAGGTTCATGTTCCAATGAGTCAAAGCTTGGAAGGTTTTGGTGGATATTCCTGTGCTTGAGCAGGGAATGAGCAAAGCTGGAGATGACTCCCAGCAGCTTGAGCCCAAGGCAGGCAGTTCTCCAGCCAGACCTCAGACTGCACCAAAGTCTCATCACAGACACAACACTGTCCAAACAGAGCATGGGGAGATGTGGAAGGAAATTTTGGTGTGAGTCTCGGGGAGCAACACCCTCTGTGAGATGGAGTCAGGCCAGGCCAGGCTGCTGAGAGAAGGAGGCAAATCAGGGCCAATGAGAGGAACAGCTCAGGGACACACAGGGAGGACTCCTGCCATATAAATATGAACTCATGGGGATCCTGGAATGGTTTGGGTGGGAAGGGACCTTAAAGTCCGTCCAGTCCCACCCCTGCTATGGGCAGGGACACCTTCCACTGTCCCAGGGTGCTCCAAGCCCTGTCCAGCCTGGCCTAAACACTTTCCCAACATTACAGTAAAGCACTGGCGGGACAAGACACATCATGGGGTGCTCTGGCTTTGCTCCAGGACAGGGTGAGCTGGAAGGCAATGGCAGAACTGGCTGTGCTCAGCTGCAGCCTCTCCATCCAGGACTGATGCTCCAGCACCACTCCAGAGCCCTGCGAGGGCCACCCGGCTGCCCAGTGGCTTTTGAAACCGTGCTGTGACCCAGACTGTTGGTGGCAGCAGTGACCAGGAAACCTCCGAGGGACAGGACGTGGAGTGAGAGCAGCAAGAGCCAAGAAGGAGCTTGGAGACAGACTGGGAGAGCTGGGGGTCAGCCTGGAGAAGAGAAAGCTCCGGAGAGACTTTAGAGCCCCTTCCAGTGACTAAAAGGGCTTATTAAAAAGAGGGAGAGACTTTTTACATGGATAGATAGTGACAGGAAAAGAGGGAATGGTTTTAAACTAAGAGAGGAGAGATTTGGATTATATGTAAGGAAGAAATTCCTGGCTGTGAGGGTGGGGAGGCCCCGGCACAGTTGCCCAGAGCAGCTGTGGCTGTCCCTGGATCCCTGAAGTGTCCAAGGCTGGGTTGGAGTAGCCTGGGACAGTGGAAGGTGTCCCTGCCCTTGGCAGGGGGTTAGAACAGGGTGGTCTTTAAGGTCTCTCCAACCCAAACCATTCCATGATTCTGTGACTCTGTAAGACTTTTCTTGTTGAGCTCTGCCACTCAGCTCCCCTGCAAGGCGAGTGCACAGCCAAACACGGTGCCCCTGCTGAGCCCAGCCACAGGATGGTTCTTCTCCAGGCATCTCTGAACAGGAGTGACAGACACTGGGAGCTGCTTCCAGGGGAAAAACTTGCGACACTCCCAGGATGGCTGTGGCTGTTTGCATTTTGTGGTGGAGATAAAAAGGAAGAGGAGAGGAAGTGCAAATACTAGAAAACCATTCTGCTGCTGCATGAGCCTAATGTGTGATTGTAAATAAGATTTGACCACAGCTGGGCTGGGTTTGATGGTTTCCAAACCAGAAAAAGCATTTGCTGCTCAAAGAGCATCCTCGGCATGTCTTCGAACAGGAAGATTTAAATGACAGCACATTGTGGTTGTGCAGATGATGCTAGGTACAGGTACAAGGGGTCAGGAAGGAAATCCTTTTCCTGAGCAAACCCAGCAGGGCCAGTGTCCTGTGTGTTTTTTCTCCCTTGTTCCCTGCCAGACTTGCTACCTCCTGCTCAGATGGAGATGATTTTCAAGGCCACTGGATGTGACCAGCAAGATAAGAAAATAAATTGTGCATCTTCTGGCTACAGAACCATCACTGGCGAGTGCAACAACAGGTGAGGGGCTGTGTCAGCAGGAGGATGAATGGATGGATGGATGGAACAGGATGAGAGGAAATGGCCTCAAGTTGCACCAGGGGAGGTTCAGGTTGGACATCAGGAGGAATTTCTTCCTGGAAATGGTGGTTGGGCATTGGAACTGCCCAGGGGACTGGTGGAGTCCCCATTCCTGGAGGTGTCCGAGGACTGGACATGGCACTCAGCGCTCTGGGCTGGTGATAAGGTTAACATAAATTATTCTATGGACGGATGCCTCTCCCATAAGCAGAACTAGGCCCACTTCCCCAGGGATGACCCACACAGGCGCCTTGGTTTAGGGTTTCACACCCTGCAGTATTTCCTAGTAATATGTGGAGCTGTTAATTCCAGTCCTGTTTGGAAGGTTCCTGGTGTTGTGCCTGAACCAGCTCTTTGCCAAAACAGGAGGAGCTCTGTGCTGGGGACAGAGCTTTGTCTGGCCCTGCCCCTTGGCAGGGTCCCCAGGGGTTTCCTGACCTCAATCCATACTGGGCATGATGTAGCCATGCCCTTGCCCCACACTGTGTGTGGGAGGAATCTCGGCTGGGAGAGCACCTCCTGCACCCCCCATGGCTGGAATGGAGAATGTGGGAGACACGGGAAGCTGCTGAGCATGGAGTCTTCGAAAGGGACAGGTCAGAAACATCCCATGTGAAAACAGCGCTGGAGAGCTCCTGGGAGCAGCTCAGGCAGGGGAAGGAGCTCAGCCAGCTCTCGCTGCCCCAGGGGGCTTTAGCCTTCAGGGGGCTGTGTAAGAGCTGAGGAGAGACCTTCCTGCCTCCTCACATTTCAGGGGGGCTGTGGGCTCTGGGCTAAGCACAGCTCCATTACACCTGATCCAGACTTGAGGCCCTGGGGAAGGGGGCTCAGCTGTGCTCTGTCTCTCCACTGCCCTGGGCAGTGCTACACCCCCTGTGGGTGAGAGGCCACCACAGAAAGTAGAGTATTAGTACTCTAATAAGGTTTTAGTGGTCTAATCAAACTACAGTCACAGAATGGTTTGGATTGGAAGAGATTTTGGAAAGGTTTAAAGGTCATCTAGTCCAACCCCCTGCCATGGGCAGGGACATCTTCAGTAATGACCTTCAAAAGAGCCCCATATCGGAGTAACGTCACAGTCCAAATCCCCCAATTTCTGTTCGACACCACAGGTAATTCCATTCCAAGGCTCTTCCCCTTTTCCCCAGTGTTCAACTTCCAACTTTGTTTTCCAGCCACGGTCTGAGGTTGAGGGCCCTTCTTCAGGCTGGGTGACATCAGGGGTCACCTGAGTCCTTGCCTGGGGGAAGCTGAGGCTTGGGGTGGATTATTAAAAGTCTTTTGCAGCCTAAACAATTCTATTATTATTGTTGTTATTGTTATTAATCCTGAGGTTTACTGATAGCACCAAACCCACAGAGCTGCAGCAGTTCCCAAACCACAGCGTGCTCCCATTCCAAGGTCCACGTCTCTCCACATCCACAAGCTCTTGGCTCTAACTGTTTGCTGTTTTTCCATTGCCCCTGACAGGAGGAACCCATCCCTGGGAGCCTCCAACAGAGCCCTGGCCAGGTGGCTGCCAGCAGAGTATGAGGATGGCGTGTCTGTGCCCCGTGGGTGGACGGAAGGAAGGCGTTTCTCTGGATTCCCCCTTCCACTGGTAAAGTTTGTAATAGTCTCAGAATGCAGTGTCGGGGTTTGTCAGGGTTTGTCAGTTCTTGGACAGGCCACAGGCATCAAAGGGCTCCTCCACCAGCTGCAGTTGTGGATCAGACTGGAGGAGCTTAAATTCACCAGCTTCAGGGTGATGGTCTAAGAATACCCCGGGGATCTATTAGGAAAGCTTTCTAAGGCCTATGCCTTCAGGAAAAGCAAAGGAAAATTAATCTGATTGCTGCAGAACCACAGGAGGAATACAGAATTATGCAATGTGTTCTTTTAAATTGAGTGCATTTAAGCCAAATTATTTTATTCACCTTTTTTGATTTGGTTTGTGGCAATTGTTGTTTCCTGAAAAGCAATTATGCCAGAGGATAAAGTGAGCCAGGGAAAACCTCAAGAACAAAAAATACATGGCCAGAAATGCTGCATGGGGGTCCCTGGGTGGGTGAATTGCAGGGGTTGTGGCTCTCGTGGCACCTGGATGTGAGCAGGGACACTGGATGTGGCTTCTGGTCACTTGAGCTTGGTGCAAAAACAGCTCTGATGAGGAGCTGGGGTTGTGTTCATGGATTTGTTGTACTTCCTAACCCTCCTCCACAGCACGGTGTCCACTTTTTCTGTAGTAATACATGAAGGTGGAGGAACTGTGATGGCTGGGGAAGGGATGAGAAGGGAGGAGGACTTGGACATAATATCCAGACATTCCCAGGGGCTATTTTTAACACACTTCTATTCAAAAAAAGTCTTTTAAAATCTGTTTTGTCTCCCTTTCCCAGGCTTGCTTAGCTGTTTCCCTAAGTCCATCAAGAGGCAGTGTTGGCCTGGAGGCTCAGAGCCCTGCCTGGAGCCAGAGCAGGGCAGTGCTCAGCGAAGGGCACTCTGTGATGGTGACACCTTCCTGCGCAGACAGATTTAGGGTTTTTTGTCTGCAAAGCATAAGAAGTGCCTTGGGAATTTTTGCTGATGACCCCACAACCGGGTGCATCCATTCGTGCATGTCATTTCCCACCAAAGTGTTCTGCCTCCCTCCCTGCAGGTCCGACAAGTGTCCAACGAGATCGTCCGCTTTTCCCCAGAGCAGCTCCAGATGGACCAGCAGAGATCCCTCATGTTCATGCAGTGGGGCCAGTTTATTGACCATGACCTGGATTTCAGCCCAGAAACCCCAGCCAGAGTCCCCTTCGGTGGCGAGACAGACTGTGACACCAGCTGTGCCAAGGAGCCTCCCTGCTTTCCCATCCAGGTACAGGCAGCCTCCTTCTTCCAGAGGAGGAAGGGAGAGGGCATCTGCCTTCCAACCAGGAGATGCTGGTGGCTCTCCTGGCCCTTGGCCATGGAGAAACATTGTCCCAGAACAGGCCGAGGAGGTCAGAGCACTCCGTGTGGTGGCAGTGCTGTGTTCCAGGGCTGTCCCTGGGTTCAGGCACGGCCTTTCCCAGGTTTCTAGGCATTTACCCATCTCCCTCAGCAAAGGTTTTTCTTTGGAGCTGTAGTGCAAAGGCAGCATGGGTGACATCTGGCAAACAGGAAATGTCACAGACAGGCACTGGGGAGTGTCAACAACTCAGAAAATCCATGGGACTTAAGTGCTCTTTGCACAGGACAAGGGAGTGCCGAGATCTCCCAGCAGTGCCTGCGGCGTTAGCAGGAGTCACATCGTGGTCCCTGCTCCAGCAGATCACAGAAGCACAGAATCATTGGGGTTGGAAAAGCCCTCCAGGATCATCCACTCCACCCTGTGCCCGATGCCCACCTTGTCCCCGGCCCAGAGCACTCAGTGCCACATCCAGACCTGCCTTGTGCACCTCCAGGGATGGGGACTCCAAACCTTCCTGGGCAGCCCCTGCCAAGGCCTGGCCACCCTTTCCATGGAGAAATTCCTGCTGATGTCCAACCTGAGCCTCCCCTGGCCCAGCCTGAGGCCGTTCCCTCTCCTCCTGTCCCTGTTCCCTGGGAGCAGAGCCCCACCCCCCCAGCTGCCCCCTCCTGTCAGGGAGTTGTGCAGAGCCACAAGGTCCCCCCTGAGCCTCCTTTTCTCCAAATCATGTCCATGTCCCTCCTGCAGCCCTGCTCTCCTGCCTTTGAAGTTCTGCTGCAGCTCTGGCTCCCACATGTGCCCCTAATTCCTCTCAAGAAAAACTGTGATGGGATGGAGCATCACTGAGTATTTGTCTGACATGCATTTGAGAATGCAGGCAGGGTCACAAGTTCTGGATAACAACTGTCTGCGGTATAGATATGGAGATAAGAAAACTGAGCCTTAAAGATTCAATCCAATATATTTATTTTTCAGGGGAAAAACTTTAGGAATCCATAGGACTTTAAGGAAAACTAGGTGCCTCCAGGCTGTTTGGGACTTGGGCTCCTAAAGCAGCATCTCTGCTGTCAGTCTGACCCTTCATCTCAAGACTTATGCTGGAGATTAATGCCCTGTGAGAGGGCTCCTGCCTGGCTCCATCTCCTGAGCCGCTGGTGAATTTTCCTTTTCTCTATCTGCAGATCCCACCCAACGACCCCCGAATCACCAACAGGAGGGATTGCCTCCCTTTCTTCCGCTCGGCTGCCACGTGCACGCGGGGCAGGGCGATCCGGGAGCAGATCAACGCGCTGACCTCATTCCTGGACGGCAGCGTCGTGTACGGCAGCGAGGAGGCCGTGGCCGAGCGCCTGCGGGACCGGCGCAGCCAGCGGGGCCTCCTGGCTGTGAACCAGAACTTCACGGACAGGGGCAGGGCGTACATGCCCTTCGGCCCCATGAGGAAGGAGCCCTGCCTCAAGGCCAGCGGGGCAGCTCGAATCCCTTGTTTTCTTGCAGGTGAGTTGGGTGCTGGCACCCCAAACCTGGAATCTGGAGCAGACAATTCCACCAGGTCCAGTTGGCTTCTTTAGTTGTTTGTTTTTCTTATTTAAGTAGAAAATGGAATGGAACAAAACCTGAAAGACTGAGACAGGCTGTGCTAGGTAGGAAGAAGGTCTTCACCATCTCCAAGGCTTCTTTGTGAGGATAAACCTGGAGTGAAGGTGTCCCATCTGTGCTCAGCAGCTCTGGTGCAGGGCCTGGAGTGACCTAGGGACCAGTGCCATGATGGAGCCCAGCAGGCACAGCAGTGGCAGCCTGGCCTGGAGGCCGTGGCTGGTCCGTACTTGTCATTCCATGGCTGCCTCTATCCCAGCAGGATGGGAATAGGTGTGTAACTACTGTGCTGGGGCACAGCAGGAAATGTTTGCATGTCCCTATTGCACTGAGGAGCTCGGATCCCAGCTGGAATGAAAATGAGGCCAATACCAGACCAAGGTGGCCTTTTAGGGTGTGTTCCCTCCACTGTGAAGGCTGAGGGAGTGCTGGGAGCACTCCAGCCAGGCCAGTCCGTCAGGACACCCTCCTGCTACATTTATCCTTTGTCATGCTTTTGGTATCCCCTTGACCCCTTCTTCAACCCAAAGTAACTCCTCAAGTCCTGGGCATGACCTGAGGCTTGTCCCAAAGCCAGACAAGCTCCCAAAGCCAAGCCTTCCCTCCAGCCAAATCCCTGCACAGCCACCACCCTCTTCCCCACTGCTGCCCTTTGCCATGTTCTGTCCCCGGCCCACAGAGAGAGAACTGACCTCACGGGTCCTTAGCGCTATTCCCTTCTCCTGGTCCTGCTGCTGAGGACCAGGATGTTGCCACAAGCCTGTGGGACCCCAGGGAGGGATTTTTCTGATACCCCATGAATTAGTGTCTCACTCCCTGGCCTATTTCTTTTGGAGAGTAGGACTTCCTGGCTGGCTCCTGCTGGCTCTGGCCACACCAGGCTGTTTGTGGCACTGCTGGAGAAAGCTTGAGGGCACAACAGATCTCATCGTCTGCGAAGCTGCTTTCTAGTCCCTTGGCTCCTTTCATATCTGGCCAAAGTTCCTCTGAACATCCCCATGGTCCTTGGAAGCCATCAGCCCCCTCCTCTAAAGCTCATGGTGTTTCATGCTCCCTCCAGGCTCCCGCAGCATTCCACCTGTCCCATGTGTTGTTCCACGTGTTCACCTGCTCCCCCAGCTCCATGCAAGTCTCTCCTTGGGGAGGACCACGCAGGACCTGTGGCCAACAGCAGGTGCCCAGTGAGAAGCAGAGCGGGCAGGAGTATCAGAAACTTCCCAGGAGGGGCTTCTGGCCCCTGCAGGTCTCAGAGAGGAGTAGTTCCTGTTCCACAGCTGGAACAGACCCATCAATTATTTTATAGTCATCAGTTCAGGCTGTTTGGGAAGTGCCTTTGAAAATTCAGTGCCTTATTTGTGACTTTTCCGGTCCCTGAGAACTGGGGGAGTTTTACATGTGCAGTTGCCTCACAGGGCTCAGCGTTTCCTCCGAGAGCTCTGTTGGAAGCTCTGGCTGGATGCATTCTGCTCATGGAAACCTCACAGTGCTGCTTTTGTTCCTCCTTCCGCAGTCCCTCACAGGCAGCCTTTGAGAGTGGATGAAAAGGGCTCTGTGCCAAGTGCAGGAGCAAATGCCTCTATTTACTGTGGGACAACAGGACTAAATACGACGTATTTACTTTGCTCTGAGTGCTTGTCTATACTCTCATCACCTGCTTGCTCTTGGGTTTCCTGCCCCAGATGTTTGAAGAAGGATTTGATATTTCATTGTGATGCTGTTTGGAATTTTTTCCTGAAAGTTTACTCATTTTGCTTTTCCTTTTACTCCCCAGAGAGCCTGTTTGTGACTGTCACCTTGCTTTGGCAACAGTTTCAGCTGGTTTGAAGGAGACCTTCTGACTTTCAGAGCTCCTTGGGCCATCTTGACTTCCCTCTTCCTGTTTGCATTTCTCTCTCGAGCTTTGAGACCAAATGTCTCTGATGTGAGAGCCTGGAGAACACCTCCTTGTGTTTAATTTTTTAAGTTAATGCTCCCAGCCCTTCAGTGAAACCTTCCCCACCTCTCTGCGATTCTCAGCACTGCCATGACAGCACCTGGCTTTTGCTGCCTCAGCAGAAATTCAGCTTTTCCCAGAGCTGTCCAATCCTTGGTTTCCTTCTCCTCCTCTCTGTTTCTTACCCATTTTCTTCACAATACAAACATCAAGACATCTAAAAATTCCTCTGTGCGTGGTTCCCGATGTGACATTCCCACTGCGGTGCCATGTGTGCCCCTCCCAGGTGACACCCGTGCGAGTGAGATGCTGGAGCTGGCCTGCATGCACACGCTCTTCGTGCGGGAGCATAACCGCCTGGCTGGAAGGCTGAAGAGCCTCAATCCCCACTGGAATGATGAGAGGCTCTACCAGGAGGCACGAAAGATCCTGGGAGCCATGATCCAGGTACCAGCCACCATCCCACCTGCCCTGGCTCTGCCTGCAGTCCCACAGGGTTCACATGTTAGGCTGTGCTAGTGTGGGGTGGCCAAAGGGTGCAGGATTTTGGGGTGAAAGGACCAAATTCGTTCCACCAGCCCCTTTCGACCAAAGCAAAATCACACAGAGATACCTGAAATGACAAGCACAGAGGGGTCCCCCTGAATCTTTGATGTCCCTCTACTGTTAAATTTACAAAGTGCTTGATGAGGTTTTTAATGGCAAATTTTTGTTTGAGGAACAGACAGAAAAGTCAGAGGAAAAGCTTTTCTAACCAGTGTTTTGTACCTGATAAAAATGGTACTGGAAATTTGGATTAAAATTCTTCTGGGTTGTGATTCCTCTCAATGATTCCTTGCCCATGGCAGGGGGTTGGAATGAGATGATCTTGAAGGTCCCTTCCAACCCAAACCATTCTGAGATTCTATGAAGAAGCCCCATGTGCTGGTGGGTGCAGCCAGTCGTGGTGTCTCCTCAGGACTTGACCCTGAATGGGATCCTGGGGTCACACAAACACCTCTGTGCTTGGGAGGCACCTCCCGAGGTCTCTTGTCCAGCCTCCAGTTTGGAGCAGGAGTGGTCTCAAAGCCAGATGAGGTTTTACAGCTGGCAGGATCCTATGGATCCTATGAGAGAAAGGGACGTGGGGTGTCCAAAGGTACTGCACCTCCTTTTGAAGCCTGTATTCTGAGCTGGTTTAACAAAAAATAAAAAGCAGGAATATCAAAGCATTTATGTTTTTATGCTGTCAATTTAAATATTATGGTATTTTTGAAAAAACATGTTGGGCAAGGCAAACACTCAAAGGATTGTCCTAAAAAGCATCATCTCCATCATTGTGTTTTCATCAGTGGTTTCATCTTCATGCAGTTTTCAGACAATTAATCCATTTTCTCCTACTGGCACAGAATTTGATTTTTTAAATTTTTTAAAAAATTATGTTATGCTGCCTTCTCAATATCCCAGAGAGACATGAGAGCAGGATTGGAAATCTCTGCTGTGGGAGGACTCATGGAGCTGCCCGTGGGTGGTGTTACCCCTGTTATCTGCCAATGTTATCTTTGCCATCTGAGGCACACAGGGTGCAGTTCTGCCTGCCTGATGGGAATGGTGACAAGGAGGCAATATTTGGGAGGATTTGGCAGGCTTTTATCTTCACAGAATCACAGAACCAATTAGGTTGGAAAAGACCTCTGAGATCATTGAGTCCAACCTATTATTATGTTGCTCTGACCTGCCAGAGCATTGTGGCAGAGAGAACATGAACAGCTTTGCTTCCACAGAAACTGATGGCTAAGACATTAAGAGCTCACTCTTTCCTTGTCTCCCCCTAGATCATAACCTACAGGGACTACCTGCCTCTCCTGTTGGGGTGCAGGTTCCGGAGGCTCATTCCTCGCTACCGGGGCTACAATGAGTCTGTGGATCCTCGGATATCCAATGTCTTCACCTTGGCTTTTCGCTTTGCTCATGCCTCAGTCCCCCCAACTGTTGGTCGCTTAGATGAAAATTACAGACCCATAACTCCTGAAATTCAGCTCAGAACCTCCTTCTTTGCTGTCTGGAGGATCATTCAAGAAGGTAAATCCTTGCTTGCAGCTCTGCAGTGTGGGTTTATTTCATTCATCCTTTTTTGCCCTCTCTGGATGAGCCCCTGCTTCAGCCAAACTTAAAAGCATTTTGTATTAACTGTATTAAATGGCCTTTACTACCAGCCAGAGCTTTCCCAGCAGAGCTGTTCCCTGTAGTCAAGGGCAGCCCATCATGTTACAAAATGCTCTGATTGCTTAATTGCTGTGGCCTCCAAGAACATTATTCAAAGTATTTTCTTCTTAATTATTTGAGTGCAGGAAAATTGATTCTCGTGTAGTAGAAGCTTATAATTAAATATAATCTGTGCTCACCACTCTGGGGCCTCTTACACACACACTGGCCTCCCTGAAGTGCTCACACGTCCCTGCTTCAGGAGGAATTGATCCCAGTTTCCCTGAGGGTGGGATTTCTCTGCAGGTGGGATTGATCCCTATCTCCGGAGCCTCATGGCCAACCAGGCCAAGCTGATGACACAGCAGCAGATGGTAGTGGGCGAGCTCCGGGACCGGCTCTTTGAGCAGGTTGAAAGGATTGGGTTTGATTTAGCTGCACTCAACATGCAGCGCAGCCGAGATCATGGCCTTCCAGGTAAGTCAGCTGTGGGAGCAGAGCTTACAAAGAAAAACAAATGGAAATCGGGCATTTTTGTGATTAAACATTGAGAAACTTCTCCAGCCCACGCTTGGCTGAAATTACTCAGGAGTTGGATTCAGTGATCCTCATGCGTCTCTTCCAATGCAGGATATTCAGTGATTCTGTGATGCTCTTTCCCAAACCTTTTCCTTGTTTCTGAACCACCACAGGTAAGTGGGTAGAGGCTGAGCACTGAAGGCACAGCCTGGCTGAAGCTGCAGGAGACACGTGCAGGCAGAAGAACACGGGGCATTGCACAGAGCAGAGTCTGGTGTTCAGTGACTGATTTCATTTCTATTGTCCAAGTGGAAAAACTGGTAAAATAGTTCAGCAACAAGTTTGCAGGAGTGGATTTAAGGCTGTAATTCCCCTGTGACTTCTCTGCAACCATCTGTAGTGGTCCAGCCCAGCCACACGACTGGAAGAGCAGATTCCAATACGTAAAGAAAAATCTCATCATAATTTCTCTGTTAAATCTGTGTCCCAGAAAAAAAACAACAACCAATCATGTCAGAACCACTCTCGGGGCTCTGCAAGGTGCAAAACCAGTGTAATGGCATTGCAAGATGATCTTGAGAAATAGATTGCTGATGGAATTTCAGAGCTGGCTCCCGGGTGGGTCCTTGCCCAACAGAGTCATTAGGCTGATGTAAGTGCCCGGAGCTGCTGTGTCAGCAACATCCTGAGAGATGCAACAGGGCTCCTGTTTGGGATGAAAACTGAGCTGGATCCACGGGTTTTAAGCCCAGTCAGAGGCTTTGCAGTACATCCAGGTGCATCATCAGCTCACAGGATTGCTCTGCCTTGGCCACAACAGAAGGCTGTGATTTTTTACATGCTTTATTGAGGAACACCATCGTGCAGAACCTGATGGGAACCACAAATCCTGAGTTTCCAGACTCGACATGGTGGGAGTGACATGTATTTCTAGTGAATTTGGGTTTAGCTTTAGGTCTCAACCCACCTATGAGTGCTGCTGTACTCCTTTATATTAGACCTCCATGAAGGTGGTGATGGCATAGCAAGGTCAAAAACCCTCCCTAATTAATTTTCTGATTAAGCAAATTCTTAGTGTCCTGGAATTCTTTGATAGTGGTACCATCCAGGCACCATATGCTGTGCCTTTTTCTCCCAATTCTGCCTGGTTTTTAGACAGAAGACAGTAGGTTTGGATTGGATATGAGGAAAAAATTCTTTCCTGTGAGGGTGGGGAGGCCCTGGCACAGGGTGCCCAGAGAAGCTGTGGCTGCCCCTGGATCCCTGGCAGTGTCCAAGGCCAGGCTGGACAGGGCTTGGAGCAACGTGACACAGTGGTAGGCGTCCCTGCCCATGGCAGGGGGTGGAATGAGATGAGCTTTATTACCCCTTCCAACCCAAATCACTCCATGATTCCATGACATCCTGCTCACAGCAGAGGTGTTTGCTGCAGCATCATCTCATCTCTTCCACCAAGATGCAGAATTATGCACCAGTAGTGGCCCAGAGGATTTTTGGCTGTTTGCAGTCCAGAAGAATTAGTCCAGCTGGCAAATGGTGGCTGAAGTAACTTGGGCTGTGTGGAGTGGGTGGCTTGTCCCCATGGCTGGACAGGGACCAGTTGTGGGGAAGCACTTGGTCATTCTCCTGTTGTACAGAGAGAGGGGCCATCAACATCTTGTCCAGGTTCACTTTCAGTGAAGGCAACATCAGTTGCATTCCTGCTGAGTGGAACAGAACACTGCTGGAAGGTGGTGGAACAACTCGCACCTGCAAAGACTCTCCCAAAACAGCATTGAAAGGTCAGGCAGGAGGAACTGGCTCTGGAGGAGTGTGAAGTCGATAGCCTTAACAGAAATATAGAAAAATGTTTTAAACATTTTGGGACCCTGTAGGTGTCCCATCTTTGGGAAAGAAAGGGAAAAATCTTTCCAGGAGGGGGTAGCACATCAGTTCTCTATCTGCTCTGATATCCAACTACTTGCAGGTTACAACTCCTGGAGACAATTCTGTGGGCTCTCACAGCCCTCTGGAGTGAAGTCACTTGGTCGAGTGTTGAGGAATCAGAACCTGGCCAAGAAGTTCCTGCAGCTCTACGGGACACCGAAGAACATTGACATCTGGATTGGGGCCCTTGCAGAGCCCTTTGTGAAGGGAGGCCGAGTTGGGCCCCTCATGGCTTGTCTCATTGGCACCCAGTTCAGGAACATTCGTGATGGGGACAGGTAAGGGGGGAGCTGGGTATCCCAACCCCAAAGTACAGGGAAGCTGGAGTTTATGCAGATTTCTTCACCCAAATCTGAAAATTACTCCAGTTGTTTGTTGCTTTTTTTTTCAGTACTCCTTCAAAAGTTTCATTCTCTTTGTAGTGATGTTCTTATTCCCTGTTTGATGGCTGAGGTCCTGGGCTAAGATCCCTTCCCAGCAAAGTGATGTCTCACTATTTCTTCTTCCCACCCCAGTTCTGAACTGGAACCCTCTGCTCTGACACGTGGCAGGGTTTGGTCTTTGCTTGTGGTGGATGTGGTGGGTTGGGGTTTTCTTGTCAGCCAAATCACTTCAGCAGTGCTGACGTGTCAACACACCTGAATTCCTCCTCCTTCTCCTTGAGGTTTCTCAGGGGCTTCAGGTGCAGCACTGAGTTACACTCCCCATCTAAAGCTGAATTTTTGAAGCGAGATCCCTGTACCTGCCAGCAATATTGCCTGAAAATGGGATCACAACCCTTGTTTCTGGGAAACAGTTCTGCTGAGAGAGACTTAGGATGAGCTCAAACCCCAGGATGGGGAGCTTAGAGGCAAACAGTCTGTTGCATGTCTAGAAATCCTGTTCTTATGGCAGGAAATGAACCCTTTTCTAAAAAATTTATTAATTATAGGGCTTGTTCCAACATGGCAATCATGTGGCTGTAACCACAGCCTGTGCACAGTCTACGCAGCCTTTCCTATTTGAAAGAGGGTGCCTGTGCCTCATCTGGGGGCAATTCATTCAATTGCAGCTTTGTTACATATTCATGGCCAAAAGAAAAGCAAGACAATTATCCAACTGGTGAGTCAGGGCTCTCGATTTAAATAACGGAAATTCAAATTTGTTCTTGGCAAAAGGAAATTAGTGTTAATGAGAAATAATATTTTGGGAGTCATGAATGTGAAGAAGGCAGAAGGCAAAAATCTGTTGTGTCTTCTTCTTTCTCCTGCAGGTTTTGGTGGCAGAACCCTGGGGTTTTCACTCCTCGCCAGCGCTGTTCACTGGCCAAAATCTCCTTGTCACGAATAATATGTGACAATACCAACATCAGCAAAGTACCAAGGAATATCTTCTGGGCTAACAGATACCCCCGTGGCTTTGTGAGCTGCAGTCAGATCCCAAAGCTGGACCTCAGACCCTGGAAGTCAAGGAGCACCAGTGAGCAAGGTATGATCTGCAAACAGCAGCAGGTCCTGCCTGCACACCTCTGAGAAAGCCAGACCCCGTGGTTTAACACTGAGCTGCCCAACATGGGGCTGGAGCTGTGCGCCAGGTACAGCTTCAGATGCTCCAGTTCACCAGGTGCACTCAGAGTGGCTCCTGCAAAATGCAGATTTTCTGGCAGACCAAGCCGAGTGCCCTATTCTGGGAATTTTTCCTGCTGAGGACAGGCTGAGGGAGCTGGGGCTGCTCAGCCTCGAGAGGAGCCCCAGCTGAGAGGGGCCCTGAGCCCTGGGTGTCCCTGGCTGCAGGGAGGGCTCCGAGCAGGGCCCAGGCTCTGCTCCGGGGGCCCAGCAGTGGCACCAGAGCCACGGGCAGGGCCTGAGCCCAGCAATTCCCTGCACAGGAGGCACAGCTTCTGCCCTGGGCACTGCCCAGCCCTGAACAGGCTGCCCAGGGAGGGGCTGGGGTCTCCCTCAGCGGGGATATTCCAGAGCCCTCGGGACACAATCCCGTGCCCTGTGCTCTGGGATGGCCCTGCCTGGGCAGGGAGGTGGCACCAGTGACCCTCTGGGGTCCCCTCCAGCCTGACCCAGACAGGATTCTGTGATTTTTTTCTGATCAATAGACTTTCCATTTAGCTCTTCACTGTTGATGCCAGGGTTTCCTGCATGGGAAACAATGACCAGACTGGGAAGGCTGCTCTGTCTGTCTGTCTGTTGAGATGCTGTTTGTCAGCACATCCTTGTAAGGCCAAAAGCAACTCGGCATTTGAAAAGGAATTCCCAGTCTGTGGAAGGGTTTCTGGTTTTGATCTTTGCTTGTACAGTTGTTGCCTGTATTTACACTATTTCTCTCAAGCTGCCTTCAGGATTTGTAAAATTCTTGATGTCTAACTCCTTCCAAAATGCCCCCTGAAATCCGTGGGAACTAGATGTAGGGAAGAGTGGCTCTCCCCAGGAAGGGCAGGCTGTTCCAGTGCCTTTTCCTAACATAACATCCTTCCTTTCCTGACAGTCAGGTCCTGCCACACTCTCATAATACCAGTTTTTGATCCCTCTTTTCCAGTTTAACCTGTGGAAACAAATCACACAAGGTATAAGGGAGCTATGGCAGGTTCTTTTCTATTAACACAAAGCTTTTTATCTCCTCTAGAAAAAGATTCTGGTGACTTTAAATGCTGAACATTGAGGATTTCCCAGATGTCCAGACTTGGGAAGCTGCTGAGATGGATTATTAATTTTTACTGTGTTTGTGCTTTTAATGCCTGCAATGCTTGGGCACGGTTCTGTCATTTGCTCAGCTTGATTTGCATGAAGCCTTTACAGTGGAGTGGAGCCCAGGAACAAAAGAACCTCATGGAGAGATGTCCCAGATCTGTGAAGTCACTCAGTATCTCAAAGCCAAGTGAAGTGAGTTCTCCAGAGGATGATCCCAAATCACACCAGCTGCTGGCTTAGGCCATAGAACCATACAATGCTTCACCAAGATTTACTGTCAAACACATGTTTTGGACCTTCCTTTTAAAATTTTCAACCCCCACAGAATCATCCAGGGCATTGGAATGACAGCTGATTTTTGTTCTCTGATGTTTTTGTTTGAAAGAAATAAATCCTTCATTATCCAGAGAAAATTTACTAAGGGCAGGATGCCTCTGAGAGAAACAGTGTATTTGTCCTGCACCCCAAATACACTGTCCTAAAACACCCTGTGCCAGGTTCTGCTCCAATACGGAAAGAAAAAATTTGCCACACGGAAGAGAGTTTTCTCACCATTATTTCCTGTATTCCAGAATGCCCAAAACATCCTCTGGTGTGACAGGAACCTGTGACAAGCTATTCCTGAAGCCTGGCATGAGCCAGCGTGACTCACCCCTGGGCTGTAGAGCTGGTGGAATGTGGCCTGGCAAAGATAAGAACAATCTGAACGTACGGGAAAGTAAAAACTATTCTGATTTCAATCCAGCTTTTTCCCTTTTCCTGAAAGGGATCAAACCCACTTTCTCCTCCCTCTGTAGCCTGCTATATTCCTGTTATTGCTTAATAAATTGCAATTTTGGGCTGAGGCCAAGATGTTCTTTGCACTTCGTAAAAGGTGCAGCAAGCACAGGTAGGTTTTCTCTGGGGATATTGGGAAAAGGCAGCTCCAGAAGCTGTGTGTTGTTAATGACAGAAGGTATTTCTTGCTGCAGCCTCTGCCCCCGACTCCTGTGCGATGCAGAACTGTGAAAGGCAGCACTGCTGGGTGCGAGGTATTGACTGGGGTGTCCCAGTCTCTCCAGCTCTGGTTTTCCACTCCTGGTTCTCCAATGGTGACATAGCCCCGTGTCTGCTCGGCCCCTCGGGGACAGAGTATCCTTCATCACCTGTTGGCTTCAGCAATTCCCTTCTGGGGGAGGACGTGACTGGCTCAAAGTCACCCACAACCCCTCTGTGTGCACTAAGCACAGACAGCTGATTTTCTGTATTTTAGCCAAGCTGAAATTTGGACAATTTGATTTACTTTATCAACTTGATCAAACACTTGCAACGCTGGTACAGGAGCATGGGGACTCTCCATAGGGTGCCTGGTGTGTGCCTGCCTTGGCCAGTGGAGCTCCTGAGAGAGGGATGGATCCTGCAGGATCTGGGATAGGATGGTTTGCCCTGATCAGCCTCTGCTGCTGGTTTCAGAAGGGCAGCTCTCCCCCCCAGCTCTGTTGAGGCCTCTCATTCACTTTCTTTCCCACCTGCAGCCTCCCTCAGGTGTTTCAGCTCAGACCTGGATGTCCATCCCGAGTTCACCCTGTCAGGTCCTTCTCCCAGTGCCAACTCAATTTTTCCTCAGTGGATGCCCACCAAGGTCATCAGTGGGCTGCAGCATGTGGGGTGAAAAGAAGGGCTGGGAAAGCTGGATCTGCTCCGTCTGGAGAATGGGAGGGGGAGTGATTTCAGTCTCTCTAAGGAGTAGCTGTGAAAGTGAACACTTCCCAGAGGCTCACAGTGAAACGACAAGAGGTAACAGATGCAGGTTACAACAAGGGAAATAACCTTTAGACAAAAACAAACATTATTCCCTGTGATAGTGGTGTGATGAAGACACAGGGATGGGAGAGGTCTTGGGATCTCCAACCTTGGGCATTCTCCCAGACTGTCTAGGCCTTGAGCAAGCTCTCTGGATTTGCAGTTAACCCTGCTCTGAGTATCTGGTTGGCCTGCAGATATCCTGGTGTCCTTTTCCCCTTCAATTTTCCTGTGATGTACAGTGATAAACTGTTTTACTCCCTGGCCAGGGTTCACCGGCTGGGCTCTAAGCTAACCCATGGATGCAAGCCCTGCAGCCCAGGCTGTTCCAGGCTGTTGCATTCTTTTCTGTCAGGGCTGTCTGGATACCACAGAAATCTTCATGAGCCAGAACACCTTTTCTTGTAAAACCTCTCCTCCTGTCATTACAAGCCTTTCCAGCCATGTCTTTGCTCATAAATTGGTCTCCGAAGCTAGTCTGTGACTTGTAAAACTGAGGGTTACATGGATTCATCATGGAGCTGCAGCCAGAGCATCATAAACAGTTTCCTCAGTCTTGAGGACCTTTCTCTAATATATTTATCCTGGAATCCCTCAGACGTTTTGATATCAATGTTAATGCCTTTAAGTGAGTAGGAAGTGATGAATTCCCTTTTGACCTGTTCACCCTTTGGAGGCTGGTGACTGACGTGGTCCTTGGCCAGACCCAACACTTTGCCCTTTGATAACTTATCATAGAGACATGGAATATCCTGAGTTGGAAAGGACCCAGAAGGATCATCAGTCCAACTCCTGGCCCTGCACAGACACCCCAACAATCCCATCCTGTGCCTGAGAGTGGTGTCCAAATGCTCCTGGAGCTCTGGCAGCCTCGGGGCCGTGCCCATTCCCTGGGGAGCCTGGGCAGTGCCCAGCACCCTCTGGGGGAAGAACCTTTCCCTGAGATCCAACTAAACCCCCCAAAACGGCTCCAGCTCTTCCCTTGGGTCCTGTCCCTGGTTATCAGAGAGAAGAGATTGGTGTCTGCCCCTCTGCTTGTTCCAATCTGTTCCAGAGGAGATATTTACGCCAGCAATTTTCAGTGGGAATCACTCCCATTTCAAAATCCAGTCCTCGTATTTTGTGCTGGAATCATTGCTTTGCAGTTGCTGGAATCATTGCTTTGCATTTGGAAGTCACTTGTGATGTTCAGCTTCACTGGCTCCTCTCTCTCACACGTTGCTGTGCTGACAACAGTCCGTCCTCTTCTGAGCCTTCATATGGTGAACAAGACAATTTCCTTGGCCTTTTCCCACCACACTGGATCACTTTTCCTGCCTCCCCTCTCTCTTCCGGCCAATATGTGGCTGAGCAGATCTGGGGAGCAGGAGAGTCATTAAAGCTGTGTGACAAAAGCTCGTGGTGTGAGCAAGTCCCTCCTCTCCCTATCAGCTTCACTTAAATTGAGCCAGGTTCTGGGAAGGATGCAAAGAGCCAGGGGCAAAAGGGAGTCAACTGGGCATGGATACATTTAGTCTGGAGACTGGGATCTTCATTAGAGCTGCAGTTTCTGAAAACACCTTGCAGGTTAGGCAAGAGCCGGCTGTTTTGAAATGGGAGCGGGATGGATCCAGGTGCTGGGGATCCTTGCGACAGGCGAAAATTACAGCTGTGGATTTTGGTATCTGGGGGTTTGGAGCCTGAATGTTGTGTTAGATCTAGGCTGACTGTCTGTCCATGGTGAATTGGGAGTGTCCTTGGCTTTCTCCACACTCATCAGAGACACTTATCAGCTGTTGGAATCAAAGACCTCCTTACTCTGCACAACTCCCTGACGGGGGGTGGGGGGGGCAGCCGAGGGGAATGTGGGCAGCCGAGGGGAATGTGGGCTCTGCTCCCAGGGAGCAGGGACAGGAGGAGAGGGAATGGCCTCAAGTTGCACCAGGAGAGGCTCAGGTTGGACATAAGAAGGAATTCTTAGAAAGGGTGGTCAGGCACTGGAAGAGCCTGCCCAGGGAGGTTTGGAGTCCCTATCCATGAAGGAGTCCAAGGAAGGCCTGGATGTGGCACTGAGTGCTCTGGGCTGGGGACAAGGTCGGCATTGGGCACAGGCTGGCCTTGATGATCCTGGAAGTATTTTCCAACCTCAGTGATTCTGTGAAGTCTTTGAAAATTGCTGACAGTGACTTAAAATAAACCTTTTCAGTGGTTTGTGAACTGTTGTGAACTTACAGACTTCCTTGTCCCTGACATTCTGGGTGGGTTTCTGTGTGCAGAGTTGTGTCAAAGGTTTCTTCTACAGCAGGAGCCTGACAACAGCACCCTGGTTTGGAAGCCACGGCCGTTCTTGCAGGACAGCCATTCCACTCCTTTCACTGGCATTACATTTTAGGAACCTCTCTCTGGTAGGTCAGGATGAACGAGTTGTGCATCTAATCAACCTTCTCCCAGTTCCAAAAGGCCATAATTTAGTACAGATGAGATACAGGAAAGGCTGACAGGCATTAGAAAGGCAACTGCTGGATCAAACTTTGGAGAAGCAGAAAGAAGCCATGGTTTCTCTCTAAGCACTGGCTCCCACAGGGACCTGGTCTCTGCAAGCACCAGTTCAGAGGGTCCCAGTGTGCACACATGGGGCCCTTGTAGTTTCCATGGGCTGGTGCAGGGACAGTTCAGAGGCTGTGGAGAAGCTCTTTGCTTTGGCTGCCTCTCCTGTGGTTGCTTCTTCAGGGAAGCTGAGAGGTGAGGCTGCAGTCGCCTCTCCAATTTTCCATTAAAAATCAGGAGTAGAAGGGTCCCTGGCTAAGCCAGAGGAGCAGGGAGCACAGGCAATGCCTTTTTATATTATTATGTCTTTCCTCAGTTTCTTCAGGAAATATCACTGAGTCTTTCCCATTTTACTGTCCTCGAGGATGTGACTTTGTGCTTTAGGTTGCAGGTGATGGTCATGGTGGTTTTATGGGTCCTCGGGCTATTCCCTTTTGAGAATCTGCAGCTCTCAGTCCTGGCTGGAATTTAGAGTGATTCCTCCTTTGAAGTGCTGGCTGCTAGAGCAAGGCCTGGTGTGCAGATGATGAATCATGAAACATTTGTTTTTCAGCCCAGTCATTCTGGCTATTGCAAAGTTCCTTTTCACGTAGTTGTTTTAGGAGATGAAATGCAGTTGGAGCAGTCCCAGGTTATACCTGTATTTTCCTGATTTACTCCTTGCTTATGCAGATGCTGTCTGAACATGCACCTGCCTCTGGCCAGGAACACACTGGGAGTAGCGTCTCTTGCTTTGTTTATCTTATTTCTAGACTTGTGGCACTTTTCCCACTTTTCCCACTCTACATGCGGAATGTCCAGCTGCTCAGCTTGGTCCCTCCAGTGCCTGGATGTGCAGGGCAGGATCTGGCTGCTCAGATCACTGCTTTTCTCTTTCTCCCCTCCAAAATACTGATTTACTATTTCCTGGACATCTTGCAGCCAGCTCACTTGGTGAAGGTCAGTGTTTGCACAAAGTGAGAATGTCGCTGTCGGCGGTGCCGGAGGGCAATGAAGGACTCAGAGACACGAGAGTGGTCAGCAGAAAGGAATGAATTATTTAATCAATAAAAGACGGAGTTTTATGTGTTTAGTTCTTTTAGTGTTTTCCTAAAAGGCAAGAGGTATTGGACCTCTAACTAACTACCCATCAGGGTGATTGGTCAATTCACACATCATTCATTTCTCTAGTCGGTATCACAACAATTCTAATTATATTCGCAGGTACAAGATTAGCAAAGTCTGTTTACAGAAAACTTTATCATGTTTTGCATAGTTTCACATGAGAAACAACAGAGCTCTCACAAACTGCTGCTGAGAGCTGAAAACTTCTCTGCTAAAGCTTTTTAGCATCCATATGAGACAGCCTGAGGTAATAGAATCATGGAATCATGGAATGGTTTGGGTTAGAAGGGACCTAAATACTACCCAGTGCCACCCCTGCCATGGCAGGGACACCTTCCACTATCCCAGGTTGCTCCAAGCCCCATCCTGGTCTTGGATGCTTCCAGAGAAGGGGCAGCCACAGCTTCTCTGGGCTGTCTGACACATCCTGCTCCTCCCCACCAGAGATTTTCTTAAAATTCCTCAGGGCACCTATTCCCAGAGCCCCCTGAAGGGGCTCTCCAAGCACTGCCAGCACCACGGCCCCTGCACATGGACAGCTTTGCCTCCGCTGCCATCCAGCCCTCCTGGAGCTCTCGCAGTGCCACAAGTGCTAAAGCAGCCTCCCACGGTGAGTGCAGCTCCCAGCAGAGAGCACAGCCTGGCTGAAGCCTCACTCCCAAACCTCATTCCAGCTTTGCACCACCCACACATAGCTGATGGAGGGAGTCTCACCTCTGCTCTACATCACCAGCTGCTCGTGACTCATTCACTGCTCTGCTCCGGGCTGAAAGGATGGAGCTTTTCCTCCTTCACTACCCCTTTACCTGCCTGCTCATCGCCTTTCTCGTCCTCTACCAGGTGAAACCTGCATTCAGATTCTTCTGCAAGATGACCTTCTATAAGTTGTGGCTCTTCACCATAGGCATTGGGGTTATGATCCTCAGTATTCCTCGTGGACGTAACGTGGAGAACATGATGTAAGTTGTCTGTGGCTCCTTTCTGCTCTGAGCATTAATAGAGTCCACTCTGTCCAGTGCTTTGATTTGGAGGGTCCTGGGGGTGTGCTGTGGTGGAAAGGGATCAGTTGTGTATTGGTGTGGGGAGATGACAGGCTGTAATTCAGAGAAGGGGTGTGGGTTTTAATACTGGTTTGAGGTTGATAAAAAGAACAACAAATTATGGAAAGAAAGGATGTAAAAGGTGACATAGATTTGCCAAAGCAGGTAATGCCAACAACCTGGATGTAATGCATATTGCTATTTTTATTAAAGCTCTTTTATCTGGTTTTTGGAGTTGTATTTCTCTGCTCCCCATGGCTGAGCATTCCATTTCTGAGTTGTGTTGAGAAAGCCATTCCAGGTGCTCTTCCCATTCTCTACTCTGAGCCAGTGCACACCTGAGACATCGCCACAGTGCAGTGCTGGCCCTGCATGGTCACTGGTGTCCCCATCAGCTCAGTGACAGCCTGGTGTCCCAGGTCTGGCAGTCTCCCAGCCCATCCCATTGCTGCCCATCCTGTCTCTCCAGATTCCGTTCAGACTCTCCAGGCTGTGGATTCTCCTGGAGGCTGCGTGGGGTGTCCAGGAGTAATCAGTGGTGGTGGCAATCAGGAACCTGAGCTTAGTGGGGCGAGAAGAAGACTCTGCTACACGGCACCACAGTGCTTGAACCCTCCTGAAGTGGTGCAGAAGCAGGATTTACTAGTCTATTTTATGCTCCAGGTGGAATTCATATCTCCTAACTGAGCATCAGTCTTTTGCTTTCAGAAATTTTCCTCACCTNTTTTTTTTTTTTTTTTTTTTTTTTTAATTTTACCAATATCTCTTCAAATAGGGCTCCCAGCACTGCAGCCTAATGTCACCTACAGGCAAACCCCTCTCTTTCCACAGCCAGCAGAGTTAGGCACCGGTTTATTGCAGCCTGTATTCCCAACCCAGCAAGGTGGGCAGGGAAGCAGAGTACAAAGGCATGCTGTGAATCTGGACATTATCTAATATTTGGTTGATCCGTGGAATTTTTGGGGCTGTAGTTGCTGAGTCATTGGTTATCTATGGCTTGAGGGAAACCTGTGAGGCATATTTGTCTTCTGTAATTAAATAATTAGCTGCAGAGGGACACTAATTGTTCTTCTCCAAGTCATGGTCAAATCCGTGTCTGTGGGAAACTGGCAGAAGCAGTGTGTGAGGTGGGCTGGTTTGGATGCAGTGTTTGGTCCCAAATTTCAGCACCTCTTTGGCTAATTTCCACTCCTCTTTTCCAGGTTTTTGCGCACATTGGCCCTGCCACTCAAATACATCTTTGGCATTCAGATAGTGGTGAAGGGCAAGGAGAACCTCAGGACTAAGAAACCTTTTGTCCTGGTGCTGAATCACCAGACCTCCCTTGACATCCTGGGTATGTGGTGATCCTGCCTCCTGATCCTGGCCCCAGGTGTTTGTTGGGGTGGGTCGTATGGAATCCCAGGTGCCGCAGGCAGAGGGGCAGGAGAGGCTGCTACAGAGTCCTTCACCAGCCAACCCCAGGCCAGGGCTGATCTCCAGGGTGTCAGAGGCATTTTCAATCTACATCAGCTTCACCCACTCCAAGGGAGTGGGGACAAGGCTGCCAGCTGACCACAGCCCTCTCATAGCTGCTCTCCTTCAGTGCCAGTCCTGGGTGGATGGTCTGGAGACCCCCAAAATTTCCCAGTGATTCTGTGAAGCTTCAGGCATGGCATCTCCTAGAACAGAGGGCTGTTGCCCAGAATGTAGAGGGACCCCGAGTGCAGATGATGACTTGTTCTGTCCTTGCTGTCCCTTTGCAGTGATGATGGAGATACTGCCGAGGCGCTGCGTGCCCATCGCCAAGAAGGAGATCCTGTACATGGGCACGTTCGGCCTGGCCTGCTGGCTCTCAGGGGTCATCTTCATCGACCGCAAGAGGAGGGAAGAGTCCATTGGCATCCTGACAGAGGTGGCACACTCCCTGCACAAGGACAATGTGAGTGGGGAGGAGTCCAATGAGGAGCCACTGGAAAACAAGATCTGGATGTGGGTGGAAAGAGATCTTTGTCTCTGGGCTGGGCACTGAGCAGAACAGAGTGAGAGCACCAGTGTGTTCTGTGTCCATGAATGGAGGTCAGGAATACAGAGATGAGCGCCACGGCACCATCCCTGCGCAGAGGCTTAGAATTGTACCTGAGGTCCTTCTGCCTTAATGTCTTCTCCCTCCTGCAGTTGCGTGTCTTGATCTTCCCTGAAGGAACTCGCAACCATGGTGGCTCCATGTTGCCCTTCAAACGTGGGGCCTTCCAGCTGGCTGTGAAAGCCCAGGTGAGACCCACCTTCCTCCCACTCCTGGAGTGTGATTTGCCTACTGTGGTCGTCCAGCAAACCTGGGTCCTGGTCCCTGGCTTCCCTATGGATTGAGCACACATCCAGGAGCCCTCAGGGGTTTGCAGGTGGCACAGGAGGGGGCTGTTTCTGTGACAAATGGAAAACCTTTGTTACAGCTTGGGGAAAAAGTGGGGGGGCCTTGACAAGAGCCCTGGACCTGCACAGGGAAGTTTCTGCTGCGTTGGCTTCTGTACACAGTAATTTGACCATCCACAGTTGTTGGCCTGTTGTAATTTCATAGAGAAATGAAATTACAAAACCCAATAGTGAGGACATGGGGTGATACAGTTAAATGATCTAAATATTCAAATAATCCTCCAAGAGTCTGGTGTGACACTGACGGTGATAATTATCAGCAAGGTGCAGGATTCACCTAAAAACATGGGTTGAATTTTGGGGGAAGGATAAGGAGATGTGTATATTCACTGTAGACTGCCTCCCCTCCAGGTCCCCATCATTCCTGTAGTGTTGTCTTCCTACAACAGCTTCTACAACCAGAAGGAGAAGAGGTTTACACCAGGTGAGGACGACCTGGGGCAAAGAATGGTCTGGGTGGTGGTGCAAGCTCAGTCCTTGGAGCCATGACAAGAGTGGGCAGAGGACCACGTCTAATATGGAGATAGCACCCAGAAAACAGCAGTTTCTGTCTTCTTGGGAAGAAATGGGACATTTCAGACATCACCTTGGATTTCTCACTGCTTGTCCAATACCTGTCCAAGAGAACTTGGAGAAGCAGCAGTCCTGGGGCAGGTCCTACCCCTGACCCCTGCCATGCTGCCCTTGGATGTGCAGGTGCATGGAGGGCTGGGAAACATTTATGGTAACAAAAATTTCTACTGGCCACTGATAAAATTTTATGAGAAAAAATGACACAAGTCTTGGGCTTCAGAAGGAAAATGCAAAAAAAAATTTGTACAAATTCCAACAGAGAAAAGTAACCCATCCTGTTCCTTCACTCCCTTAGCTGCTGCCCACCTTAAAATAGATTTCTGCCACTTCCCACTCTTTCCCAGGCCAGCCCTGGTGTTCCCTAAGCAGAGGATCTGCATCTGAAATTCTCATTCCTCCCACTGTTGTGCCTGGGTGTTGTCATTCCCTTGCAGGCAGACACCTGGAAGAGAGAGTGGTGCAAATGATAAACAAGGAATTGCCTGTTTCCAGTCATCTTTCACCTGCTGCGTTTATCCTGTCCCTGTTCACCCACAAAAGTCTTTTGGATCTGGAAGTGCTTCCCCACCTGAAGGTCAATAGGACCATGAGCAGGGATCTCACCAGCCTGCTCCCTTCCCTTTCACATCCCTGCTCTGGCAAATCAGAGAATAACATCCTGGGGAGGGATCTCTGAAGCAGCTGAACATTTTGCTTTAAGCAAGGCCAGCTCTAAAGACAGATGAGTTAGCTTTGTGACCAGTCCAGAAAAGGTTGTATTAACTCCGTAGACGGAGATTCCAATAATTCCCTGAGCTTTTTAGGAAAGACTTTTGCAGTTGCATGTACATTTGCCTATATACAACTTCAGTCACCGTGGGAATTCATGGTTAGCTAATTCCATGCTCAGCTGATCTCTGAGCCCTTTTCCAAATGGCTGTTAAACAGGCAGGACCTGTGCTGCTGAAGAAAGACCCCTAGTTAGCTTTTCTTGTACTTTCCCACTTTCCCCACCTGCAAGTTTTGCCAGGGCTGATTCTGAAGATGGTGGTCAAGATTCCTGCACGCTGAGCAGGTCCGTGGTCAGGACAGCTCCCTGTGTCCACAGGGGCTCTGGGTGTGCTGAGGAGCCTCTGGAAAGCCCAGCTCTGTGCCTGGTGTTGGACACTGTCATTCATGGAACGCCTGGTGCTTGATGGAAGTCTGTTCCCAAGAGACCTGAATTTCCAGCACAGCCTTGTCATCACTCTGCTCTTTTGGTAGGAGTAAGGGAAGTGAGGTGCCAGCCTGGCTTTGAGATGTGCAGGCAAGGAACACAGAATCATGGAACCACAGAAGGTTTGGGTTGGAAGGGACTTGAAGCTCATTTCATTCCACTCCTTACCATGGGCAAGGGCACCTTCCACAAGACCAGTTTGCTCCAAGCCCCATCCAACCTGACAAACCCTTTTCTTTTGTGAAATCCTTCTCTACCCTTGTTTTGTCTCCTTCCCACAGCTCTGCTGCCGGCACTGCTGGATTTCATTCCAGGCACACGTGTGAAGTCATGCAAGAACATTACAACACATCACAGACACTCCCCAATCCCCAGGTTCCTGTCTATGCAGGCACTGTCTTGTCTCCACTGGCCAAAACAGAAGAGCATGATGGCAGCTCCCCACTATGTTCTTCCAGTTTACACTAGTCCATTGCTTAGGTGCTTCCCTGTGACCAGGGAACCCTGGCCACAATTTCTGTCATCCCAAAGTGTTTTTCTGGAAGGAGGGACCCTGCTAAATTTGGTATACCTAGAGCACAGCCAGTTTGGATGTGTTGTATTAAACGTCTTCTCTTTGCCCATGATCTACACAAACCCTGAGATCTTTCCACTGTGAAAACTCATCCTATATGAAACATTATATTCTGTTGGAGGAGAGATTTACCTCCTTCCATATTTATGATTCTTGTTGTCTCTGTGGATGGGAAAAGCCCGGGCTGGGTTTTTGCTGTCTGTATTTGGGATGTGACTGGGCTCCCATAGCACTGGTGTGGGAATGAGGGCATGTGCTTGGTTGACACCAACTCTCCTGCTGTACCTTCTCCTGCTCTTCTACACTACTCATGTATTTATTTTCCCCCTCTCTCACCTTCTTCCAGGAAAGTTGATCATCCAGATCCTGCCAGAAGTGGAGACACTCGGCCTGGGCCCAGACGATGTTCCCAAGCTGACGGAGCAGGTCCGTGACTCCATGCTCTCCACCTACCAGGGGATATCGGGAATGACGAACGGAGCTTCCCATTAGCGATCCCATCTTTCAGCTCCAGCTGTGTATGCCACAGCTGAGGGGAGGCCCTGGCAACCACAGAAAGGTCTCGCAGCAGAGACAACTGTGGATTGCAACGCTGACATACCAGAGACAGGCAAAACATCCACCAAGGAGAGAACCTTCCAAGGAGAATGTTGCTACGTTCACCCCAGAGAACTGTGCCCCCCAGGGAGACAGACACACAATGGGCAGCTGGACATTTCTGTGTAATCATAACCCTGAGAATGTCCCTCCAGCTGGACCCCAGGCAGAGCTGGGCCCTTCCTGTGATCATCACTGCCTGCTTATAATCACCTTTCCCTGCTCAGATCCAACAAGGCGGAGGCATTGATCCCAAGCCTGTGACCATCCTGCCTGGGAAACAGCTGCCCTGGGGCTTGAGGGCTGCCACAATCCTCTGGAACACACTCAGAAGAAGGTGCTGTTTTCTTCCTCTTTCCTGAGGAGGATTTGGGAGGTATCTCTGACACAAGAGACAGAAACCAAGGCAGCTTTGGGAGAGGGGAATTAAAGACTTTACATATGTCTACAAGGCTTGGTGGTTTCTTTGGGATATTTAGCCTTCCTTTTAAGCTGAGGAAGATTTTGCTTTCAGTGGTTGGGCAGATCTTCAAAGTGCAAGAGGGACATGGCTGGGGACTCAGAAACCAGAGGCAAACAGCAGGAATATACTGCCTAATTGAGACATTGAGTCTCTTTGCAACATTTAAAATAAGCCTCTCTTAAGTATTTAGATTGAGTTTTTCTTAAACATTTAAACATTAAGAATTTAGCTAAAAGAGTAGTTAGAATAGGAAGCAAACACAGCAGAATCTAAAACAATGGGATTGATGATTAAGCAAAGAAACTGAAGCCGGAATAAACTCCTCAGGCCTGGGAACTGACTACTGGTTATCTGATGTTATACAGCTGGGCTGTAACAAGAATCTGCAGAGGAAGAAGCAGGCAGTTATTCATGACCCTATTCAAAACTTGTTTTGGGAAAGGAACTGCGAGTTCTCCAAGGCCATAGGTATTGTTAAAAACTAAGAAGGTAAAAAGGTCATAGCAAGGAAGAAGAGTTACTTCCATAGTAACCCATCCAAGGAAGGGCCCCCCTCATAATTATCACCGACCCATTTCCTAGAGAGAACTACGCATGCTTAATGACTTTGTGGCTAATTTCCATATGGAGCGAGAATGGGAGGTGTCCATGGTATTTGTATTTTGAATATTTAGAACTTTCATGGATAAATAGGCTTTGGATTGCTTTGTAATCTCAGAGCTGTGCTTTTGGAGTGATCCACACAGCTTCCCGGTGCTGGAATAAACATACCCTTTCTAACCCAAACGAGTTAGAGTCTTTGTCCGTTCCAGTCGGGTATCGATATTAGATCGATATCCATTCTTTAGTAAATCATAATATCCTTGCCATGCCCAGATGGAACCACCATCCCTGGAAGTGTTCAAAAGATGTGTACATCTGGTGCTTAGGGACACGGTTTAGTGGCGGACCTGGCAGCACTGGATTAATGGACTCGATGATCTTGGAGTGCTTTTCCAGCCTTCCTGATTCTGCAATTCTATGATGATTCTATGATTTTTAACACAACCTATATAAATTTCAACTCAAACACCCTCTGGGAGCTGCAGCTCCTGATTTCTGAGTCCAGCCTGGTTCTGCCCTGCCTTCTCTGTCAGAGGATGCCTACCAGCCATGATGTGATTTGCTTTTTTGTGCTGGTTATGTTTAGCTATGAACCAGAGCCAAAGAATATTTTGGACACAGGTCTGACTTACACAGAATCACACACAGATTCACAGAATCATTTAGGTTGGAAAAGCCCTCCAGGACCATCCAGTCCAAGCTGAGCCCGATGCCCACCTTGTCCCCAGCCCAGAGCACTCAGTGCCACATCCAGGCCTTCCTTGGGCACCTCCAGGGATGGGGACTCCAAACCTCCCTGGGCAGCCCCTGCCAAGGCCTGGCCACCCTTTCCATGGAGAAATTCCTGCTGATGTCCAACCTGAACCCCCCCTGGCCCAGCCTGAGGCCGTTCCCTCTCCTCCTGTCCCTGTTCCCTGGGAGCAGAGCCCGCCCCCCCCGGCTGCCCCCTCCTGTCAGGGAGTTGTGCAGAGCCACAAGGTCCCCCCTGAGCCTCCTTTTCTCCAGGCTGAGCCCCTTTCCCAGCTCCCTCAGCCTCTCCTGGGGCTCCAGCCCCTTCCCAGCTCCATTCCCTTCCCTGGACTCACTCCAGCCTTTCAATGTCTTTCCTGGAGTGAAAGGCCCAGAACTGAACGCAGGATTTGAGGCGAGGTCTCAGCAGTGCCAGCACAGGGGGACAGTCACTGTCCTCATCCTGCTGGTCACACACACTGGGGCTGGCACAGCCCAGGTGCCATTGGCCTCTTGCCCACCTGGGCTCTTGTTCAGCCTCTGTCAACCAGCACTCCCAGGACCTTTTCTGATGGAATCATTTCCAACCCCTCTGCCCCCAGCCTGTCATTGATGCCAGCTGAGTGAGTGCACAGGATGTGTTTTATTACTGCCCAGAACACCCAAACCACACAGGTTCACTGTAGGATTTAAATAACACTTGTCTCAAGGCTTCAAGATGCAGCTGCCATGTTCCAGTGTCTTCAACAGCTGAAAATCTCACTGCTGATTCGAAGCAGCCTAAACAGCTTCTTCTCTTGTGCAAAACCTGGAGACTGGGAAAGTTTTGATGAAGATAACATGCATGTGTTAATTTCTGAGCAGGTACAAAGGATAAGGAATTTGATTCTGCAATGCAAGCATGCCAGCCTGCAGGTTTGACACCCATTCAGGATGGGAAGTAAAAAATACTTGTCATAATTACAATTTAGAGGGTCATAAAGCCTCTGATCAATTTTTTAGGGCAACAGAAAATAAAATATCATTGCCCTTCCATCTGAAGACTTACATTACTGGAAGTTTTTAGAAATAAATTATATTAAAAAATCACATTACAGGAAATAAAACAGATTACATAGTCTTGAGCTCCCCTCTGGGAAACCATGTGCTGATGTTCAGTCAACAGCAGCCAGCGGAGCCCGATGTCCAGGCAGGAGTTTCCCGGGAGCAGCTCGGTGCCACCATCAGGGGTTTCCAATGCCGGTCTGATGAGCAGGATTAGCAACTGTCAGTGAAGCAGAAAAAGCTGCTGAGAAGCAGAAAATCTTTCCTGGATGCATCATTTTCCTCCACCTTTTTGTCATCCCTGTATCCTTGCACCTCTGAGACACCGTGGTGCTTCCAGCCTTAGGATGAGCGGTTTGGGGGCAATTTCTTGCCATTTGAAAAGGTTAGCTGCTTTTAGCCCTGGAATTTTGCTCTCTCTGGGTTACATAAACACTTTGACTTCCTCCAAGCCTGGTGAGAAAGGAGCCACAGGAAGCAGCTCAGCACATTTTAGTGACCATAAGACCACGATAAAGAAAGAAATGAAAAAACCTCTGTTGTTTAGCTGGACTCAGGTCCTAAAGAATGGGGAGAAGCCACCATAATTTAGCCTTTAAGTGCAAATATCTGTCTTAAACAACAGTGTTTCCCTCAAATGGTTACTCAAACTCAATACAGGAACTGCATGGAGATGCTTTGTGGTCTGTGCCTTGCAGAAGGACACTGTAGGTGATCCCCAGGTTTTGTGATCATCTATAAACAGGTTGTCAGAAGTAAAAAGAATCCAATCCAGTCCATTCTTCAAGTCTCTGTTCTCCCACATCATTTCACTCGGGAGAGCCCTTGTCAAAAGTGTTTCAGTAGGACACTGAGTGTCCACATTTCTCAAAGACACTGTTTTACTGTGGCACATGATAACCTTTGATCATGTGTGTTCAACTACTGGCATGTGAGGCCATACAGTGTCAAAACTACTCCAGCTATATCTTAAACTGATTTAAAGCTTTAGGGAAGATGAGGGGAGAGCAGGAACTTGGAGCACCAGAGTAAGACCTTGGCGCAGGTTGGCTAATTCTAGTTGATTTTTTCATAGACACCTTTCCTGTCAGGAAAGACTGTGGTTGTCCTAGAATAAGGTCTTGAGAGGACACATTCACAAGGTCCAGAACAGACTGGATTTTGAGGGATTTCCCATCTGCTTGAAAGGAAGAGGCAGAGAATAAGGGATGATGAAAGTGATGGATTGCCTGGAGATGCAGCTAACGGCACCTCTGCCTCCAGTGCTGTCTGAGTGTGGCTAAATGGACAGTCATCATCTTTTGGGAGGCAGAGTCACTGTAGAAACCTTAATTCTTTCATTTCTTTAGGCATGGAAGTGAACTCATATCACATTTATTATTTTTGACCAATCTCAGACCACTGGTACCTTTTGTGGCACTCTCAGGCTCATCTTTCCAGGATGAGAGATCAAGCACGTCAATCTCTTGGCAATCAGTGAAGTCCTCAGGATAAGTGTTGATCTTGAACACATCCCTGGGTATCTTTTTGATATGAGTATTGTCACAGATCACCCTCGACACTGAGATTTTTCTCAAAGCTTGCAACTGTTGTGGAGTGAAAACTCCCGGGTTCTCCCACCAGAATCTGCAATGATATTTTCAGAAGCAGTTTATAATCTTTGGTTACTTACAGACCAAGGTGAGTCTGAATGGTGCTTAGATCCACTTTGATTCTCCAGGCACATCCTTTTAGAAAGAGGTGTCTCCAGTGTGGCCAGACCTGGATTCTGCCAGTGCAGAGAGCCTGCCTCTTCCCCACAGCATCAGCAGGCTGCTGGGATGCAGTGATTTATCCTCCCCTTTATGCCCTGAGAGCAAAAGACACCTCAGGCAGAGACCACAGCAGATCCCCCATGGTCTGGAGCTGGTGCTCCTCAGCCACGTGCATCTGGAGAAACAGGCTGCAAAAAAGAGTCTTTTGTCAATTGGGCAAAAATGAAGGGGTGAGCCTTGCTGGGAGCACTCACTGGAGTGCTGTAGATGGGTTGGATTAATATGTCACAGGAAATGTCAGCATTTCCCACCTAAAAATGCCACAGGGAATGTATCTCTCACCTGTCCCCATCTCGCAGGTTCCTGAACTGGGTGCCAATAATGCAGGACAGGAGGGGCCCAACTCTGCCCCGGGGAACCACGGGCTCTGCAACTGCCCCGATCCAGAGGTCGATGTTGTACGGTGTCCCATACACATTCATAAACTTCTCGGCCAGTTTGGGATTGCCGAGCACCTCAGACAATTCTTCTACAGTCTGGGGTTGGGAGAGCCCACAGAAGCCCCTCCAGGCATTGTAACCTGCAAGAGCAGGAGTAGCAGATGACCAGGACCCACCACCACATCTCCACAACACCTTTCTTGGCCCATGAGCACTGCCTGCTTCTTCTCATGGCATTAAAGGATCTGGAAGGCACTCTTGTCCTGGCAGTCCCAACGGCACATTTTCAAAGGCCCTTCTCATAGTACACTAAACTAACATTTTGGGTTGTCTTTGTAACTACAGCTCATCCTGGTGGTTACACCTTTCTACTGCTGAGGGTGACTGCATCAGTCATTGCAACTTTGGGAGGCAAAATTTCTAGGATCAAATTCTTTGGTTGTGTTTAACCCAAGAGCACCTGTTCTTCTCCAGCACCTGGGGCAGCCCCACCTGCAGGGGCAAGGCACTTCTGCTCACAACTCTGGCTTGTCTGGGACACAAGACCAGATTGATGGGCAAAGAACAAAGCCCAGGGGCTTTGTTCACCTGTCCAAGCCCATGTGAAAGCTGAATTTGGTCACTTGTGTCTGTACCTTCTGAACCACACATGCTCTCTCTTTGCAATATGACACTGTCTCTCACCTGCTTTCCTACATTATCCCAAATATCATCTTTGATTTCTAAGCCTTTTGTCCTTGTCGCAAATGTCTCATATAAAGATTTTTATAATACAGAGACCTTTTATTCGCGGAGCTTGACTGTCAATCCATCCTTCACCGTCAAATCAAGGTACTGTTTCTTCCCATTACTATGGAACAAGCTTAGTTCATTCATAAGCAGCAGAAGGAAAAAAAGTCTTATTCACAGGAGGTGTGGACTTGTGTCTCTGTACCTGGAAGGCCGTGGTCTCTTCCCCGTTGCATGTTCATGGCTCCTAGATCCAGACCCATCACCTCTGTCTGTTCAAAGAGGTGGTTCTGGAGCTCCTCAACGAGCAGCTGGTTCTGTTCCATGAGTTTTGCATGATCCACGACCATGCCCCGGATCAGGGGGTCGATGCCTCCTGCAGCCATTGCAAATCAAGGAAAGATTTTTTGTGCCAAGCTGCAGCTTTATTGGTCCCTTTCATGCAGCTGAAACAGTCTATTATGGGCTGGGTAGGGTTTCCATCTCCATATTTTCATTTCACCATGTGTATATGGAATCACAGAATCATAGAATCATGGAGTGGTTTGAGTTGGAAGGGACCTTAAAGCTCATCCCATTCCACCCCTGCCATGGGCAGGGACACCTTCCACTGTCCCAGGCTGCTCCCAGCCCCGTCCAGCCTGGCCTTGGGCACTGCCAGGGATCCAGGGGCAGCCACAGCTTCTCTGGGCACCCTGTGCCAGGGCCTCCCCCCCTCACAGTGGCACCTGTATCAATCTGTATATGTCTGCAGGTGCCAGTAAATAAAGCCTCACAGAGTAAATAAGTTCCTTATCCCTCCCCATCCCTCAGCTTTTCCTTCCACAGCCCTAAACCCACTTGCTGTCCATCAGTCCCTTTCCAAGTCTGCTCCTCAGCCTGCCAGGCTCCAGCATGTCCTGGTGCCTGGGGATCTGTTCAAGGTTTTAGGTTTTGCAATGGATTTAGTTTATAATTCACTATTAATTGACAGATATTTTTAAAACATTGAATGTAATGATAGAATTAATTAATGTCTGATTGTCCATGTCTTTTTCATAGCAGTTAAGGAGATAGTATGAGCAAAACACAGGAAAATTGGCTGCACATGTGTAATTATATTTCTGATAGTTAGTTAAGTAACCCATTTTGGAAGAGACATTTGTCTTCCTCAGAAAGACTCATGTCTGGAGATCTCAGCTGTGTAATAGCAGGATCCCATAACTCCAGTTAAAGCCAGGAAGAGGGATGGGCACCTCTAGGAAGGAACGATGCTGCTTTAGCTCAGTCAAACTGGGTGCATCACCCTCTGTCCATGTCTCCCGATTATAGGGGGATATAAGAGCTTTGATTGACATAGACTTTGGCAGCCTGGCATTTGGCACAGGGGGTATCCTGCCTCCTGGAGCAGCAGGAGCAGCTGCACCATCTGAGTGGATGTGGAACACTCCCACTGTCAGGTCTTGCTGAGCTGGGAGGTGTCCAAGGAATGACTGGACATGGTGCTCAGTGCTCTGGGCTAGGTGACAAGGTGGGGATCAGTCACAGGTTGGACTTGATGGTCTTGGAGATCTTCTCCTACCTAAATGATTTGGGGATTCTGTAATTCCGTGTGCCTGACCAGCTGACCTCCACCTCAGGACCAGACCAGCACCACTGCTCCATGTTCTTACCTTCCATTATAATTCTCCACGGAGCACAAAAGGTCAAATGCAGAGGGATGTGGGAGAAGGAACGCGACGGCTGAAAGCTCTCATTCAAACGGGACACAAAAGGCTGCACTGACGTATGGCCGAATCGGAAAGCCAGGGAGAAAACATTTGAGGCCCTTGGATCCACCTTCTCATTGTAACCACTGTACGAAGGGATCCACTTGCTGCTCTCCTCGGCCAGGAGGAGTGGGATGTAATCTCTGTATGTTATGATCTGAGAAAGCACAAGGGCACAGCAAGTTACCAGCAGCTGCAGCAGAAATGCCATCAAACTCAAGTGCAGAGAATGAACATGGACTCCCTGCAGCAGAATTCATTAAGACCTTCAGAAAAAGAGCTGTAGAAATGGAATAAGTTTGGCATGATGGATTTAAATTATTTTTAAATGTGAAATTATTTTATCTAATAAATAATTTCTACATTAAATATAATAAACAATTGATAAATTGGAAACATGATGCATAAAAAAGCTCTGGATATCCATGCTGTCTCAGATGGACTATCCTCATTCACAATTTCCAACTCCCACAAATAACTCCACTGATTTGGCAAAGCATGGTTTTCCTACTTCTGCCTGGAGGAAAATCCATTCCTAAGCATGTAGCTGATAAACAGTGAACAGAGATCAGTACCTGGTTTATGGCAATCACAATTTTTCGACTCTCCTGGTAAAGCTTTTCCCCATCCCAGTGGGGATTTAATTTCCTCAGCTCCACAGCCAGGCGATTGTGCTCTCGGACAAAGAGAGTGTGCATTGCAGACAGTCCCAGGTTTTCCGTCACCCGTTTGTCACCTAGAATGAAAATATTTTAGGAATTTTGTACATTGCTTTCAATTTCAGAAGCAGGCTTTTGTGTTAGGAGAGACAAGTAACAAGTGGTGATGTTCCTGGCAATAATGCTGTGGCTACCCCACCCCTACAAGTGTACAAGGCCAGGCTGGACTGGGCTTGGAGCAACATGAAATAGTGGAAGGTGTTTCTGCCCATGGCAGGGGGTGGAACAGGATGGTCTTAAAGCTCCCTTGCAACCCAAACCATTCTGTGATTCTATGGAAACTGGAGGGGACCCAGTGAAGACCCCCTGTGAGATGATGGAAGAAGCACTGAGCATCTCCTCACTCAGCAAGGAGCTCTTCTCATGTGCAGAGAATGAGGAAATGGGAACACTCTATATTCTTATGATTGATTTTGCAAGCTTCACATTTATAATGGGGTTTTTTTTAATGTTATGCCTGTGATGGATCACTTCAAATTTGAATAAGTTCTGTGTTTGTCCTCAGTTTGTTAAAATTTCAGACAAACTTCTAGACTTTTCTTCTGATGTAGGGTGGGTTAGTTAATCAATTAACTAGATTGCTTAAGAGTGTTTAATTGTTAGTATTGATTGGGTTGAAAACTGAATCATAGAATCACAGAATGGAAGGGACTTTAAAGCCCATCTCATTTCACCCTTCCACTACGCCAGGTTGCTCCAAGCCCCATGCAGCCTGGCCCTAGACAGTTCCAGGGATGGGGCAGCCACAGCTTCTCTGGGCACCCTGTGCCAGGGCCTCACCACTCTCACAGGGAACAATTCCTTCTGTATGACTAATTTAAGCTACTCTCTTTCAGTGTGAAGCCTTTTCCCCTTGTCCTCCCACTACAGTTACTGATCCAGTCCCTCTCCAGCTTCCCTGTAGCCCCTTAAGATTCTGGAAGGTGCTGTGAGGTCTCCACACAACCTCTTCTTCTCCAGGCTGAACAACCCCAACTTTCTCAGCCTGTCAGTGCTGACAAGCTGACAATTGGCATTCAATTAATGAATGGTGAATTCTAGGTAGGAGAAAAAAAGTCCCTGAGAAGTTTTAAGCACTGGTGGTTATTCTATTGAAAATTTCTCCTGCTTTTGAACAGACTTTATAAAGGAAGAAAAATTTGCTGTAATTCTTCTGGGAGATTAAAGTAATTTTTACATTAATTAATCTGATAGCATAGGGTTAAAATACTTCTAAAATTGTAGTAGCTTAGGTAGGCCTTGATTGTTCTTGTTAAAATCTTGTGACTCTGCACCTGTGTACACCCCCCCGTAAAGTTAAATGCGATGATTATTCGAGAATAGAACATAATAATTGCTCGATCGCAATAAGAATCATGGGGAAAGAACAACGAATAGATAATATTGTGGGAGAGGGGCTCCAAGCTCATGCTTGAATAATAACAATAGAACCTGAAGCCTATGCTCAATGGATTATAATAGAACAATATACGGCTAATGATTAACATATGATTCTATAGCATTTATGCAAGTGAAGAGTATAAATATGTTTCGCTTAAGAACCAATGTCGGAATCTGATTTGGGTCTGTACCCCGATTCCCGAGCGCTCCCAATAAAAGCACCTGCATATAATCATGCTGTGATTATGTGTTTCTACGCTATCAAATCCATTATTGCTTGATTGTTTTTTGTTTCTAACTGGGGGGAGGATCCATTGTCTTTCACCTTACATAGTCATGTCTTGAAGTGCCTCATTCAAATATCACGGAATCACTGAATATTCTCTGTGGGAAGGGACCCACAAGGATCCTATACGGAGATATTTGACCCTTTTTGACTTTATGGCCCTGTCCTAGGTTACCAATGTCAGATGTAACCAACAGTATGTATTCTATTGTCATCTTCCCAAGCTGTTAAATCAGGTGGGGCAATGTCCGTTACCTCCTGCCATGACTCATCTGTGATAACTCCCTCCGGGAACTATCTCTGTTTAATGGGCAATCAAGGAAATCCCGCATGACTCATAGATAACCAGCTCCGGACTATCTCCTGTTAAAGGGCCCATCAATGCCTTGCCTCATGACTCCCCATCCCATTGCGAGATGCTCCACCCAGGAGAAGGAACTGAGCATTCCCATCTGTATATACTCGGAGGTTTGGAACAGCAGGCACAACCCTTACCTACTCCTTGAAGGACTCCTTGAGGATGAGAGCTACACCACTGGACCTTCAGGCAAAGACCAGACTTTTCTCTTCTACAGGATCATGGCTTCAACAGGACCTCTTCATTCGGACCGCTACTAACACCCTGACCAACAGGGTGTCAGGTTGTGTTCTGACTCTGCCATAGTTATTGTTGTTTTGTTTGCCTTGTTATATATATATATAGTAAAGAACTGTTATTCCTATTCCTCATATCTTTCCCTGAAAAGCCCCTTAATTTTAAATTCATAGTAGTTTGGAGGGAAGGGTGTTGCATTTTCCATTCCAAGGTGGGGGGGGAGCTCCTGCCTCCCTTAGCAGACACCTGTCTTTCAAACTGAGACAGGCCCACTGAAAACAACCCCCCCAGCTGCACCTCACCTGCTTTAAAACAGGGGATGTTGGCGCTCTTGTTGGTGAGAACACAAACACTGTGCGTTGTGTTCTCGAAGGGCAGCAATTCCAGCCCTGCATCCATGAAATCCTGGTTGATGGCCATCAGGCCCAGCTGGTTGGTGAGATTCCTCAGGCTCCTGGCCAGGGAGTCGTCGCTGCCGTACACGGTGCTGGCGTCAATGAACGACGTGGCGGCATTGAGCTGCTCGCGGCTGAACGCCACGGGGTTGCACACGGAGGCCGACTGGACAAACGGCATGCAGGTGTCGGGGCTCAGCATCCGGGGGTCGTCGTCGGGGAACTAAAGCAAATGAGAGAAGTGATGCCTCAGAAAGTCCCGTGGTTTTATTTTTGCTGCTGTAAGAGGGTGTGGGATGGGTGAGAGTCAGGGTACCTTAATAGGGAAACAGGGCGGCTTGAAGGCACAGCTGGTGTGGCACTGGAGCTCCAGGCTGGCTCCTTCCCCACTGGCAGGGGCCAAGTCTATGTCATGGTTGACCCACTGGCCCCAGTGCATGAAGACCAGCGAGAGCTGCTGGTCTGCAGTGACGTTCTCATTGGCCGTGTGAGCAATTTCATTGGATACTTTTCGAACCTGCAGAAAACCGAAACGAAAATGTATGTGACTGTCTCTGCCATGGTGGATTTGCCTCTCTCTCAAACTCCCCTTGTGAGATCTTGGAATCACAGAATCACAAAGGTCGGAGAAGACTTCTGAGATCATCAGAGTATCCCCATTCCCACTAAACCATATTGAGAAGTACCATGTCTACCTTTTTTTTTGAACATCTCCAGGGATTGACTCCTCCACTGCCCTGGAGATCCTGCTCCAATGCTTAACCACTATTTCAGGGAAGACATTTTTCCTAATACCCTGAACCTCCCCTAGTACAATTTGAAGCTATTTTCTCTTGTCCTGTCACTTGTTCTCTTGGAGAAGAGGCCAACCCCCACCTACTCCTTTCAGGTGGTTGTAGATCATGCACAAGATGATCTTAGATAAGCAACTAAGAGTTAATTATGGCATTAAACAGCTCCATGTCATTCCCCAGCTCCATGCAATCAGGTGTAAAAGTAGACTCCGCAGTCCTTCAGCCAAACCTGGCTTCATGGAAAGCCCATTCCAGCTGAGACTTGTTCGTGCACATCCAGAAAATCAAGAATGTGGCTGAGGAAATACCAAGCCTTGAGGTTTGTACAAACCTCCTGGTGTCCTTGAGCACACTGACTGCAGCAATCATTGGGACGCACACTTTAGAAACTGCTTAGGGAAGCATCCACAACCTTTTTGCTCATGTCTGTCTCCAACAAAAAATATTAACCTGAGCCATAACTCAGTTGTGGAAAAGCAGCCTCAGTCCAGCTCCTGAGATCAAAGACGAAGCAATTTACACTCCAGATGTTGCCACTGCTTCCCTCTTGATAGGTGCAGGGAGGGCAGTGTCCATACTCATGGCTGGATCAGGATAACAACTCTCACCAGAGGGAGTGGGAATCCGTTGTAGCGCTTTCCTTCACTTGCTCCTCTGGGCGCAGACACTCCATCCTCGTACACGGCCGGGAGCCAGCGGGCGAAGGCACGGTTAGAGGATCCCAGGTGGGACTGATTTCTGCAGCATCAGCAGAAAAACAACTTCTGTTATTTTTTCAAACATCAGCAGCCTTGTATAGACCAACATTTCACAGCCCTTTATTCTATGTCTGAGCACTCTGGTAACAGGGGAAAACACCAAGAAGCAAATTATACCAAGGTTATTACTGTAGAGAAAAATCAACTTTTTTTGAAAAGATGCCTTGTGTCACACTATTAATTTTATCTGTCATTTAAACCTACATTAATTTTATTTGGCATTTAAATCTCTGTGCCACCTCTGTCTTCACTGCCCTCTCACAATCAGACTCACAGCAGGGCCATCATCATGGTCATACTGGCCAAGTCTTGTCCAGCTGGGGGCTGGAAGCTTCCAAGGATGAAGATTCTCCACCTCTGTGGGGATCTGTGTCAAGGCTGCCCCTTGAGGAAGTTTTTACACAGACCCTCTCAGCCTGCAGCTGTGGCCATTGTTGTGTTGCCTTACACTGCTCCAAAAGGTTTGAATCACTGAAGTCAGCATTTTGTGTTCAGAAGAACAATAATTCTGATTGAGCCAATGATCTGTGGCCCTGCAGACACAAAACCCAGGCAATGCCTGTCTGTGTGACTGGATGTGGCTACAAAAAGCTACAAGCTTTTGTTGTTTTCATTCTGTAACTGTGCTAAAAACACAAGTTCTAGAGAAGATGTCAAGTTCCTGATATCAGTTAGAATATGTTCAATGTTTCAGGTCATTTTAACCAGCTGCAAGAACTCACTTGCCTTGCTGCTGCTCCACCAGAGCATTTTTATCCTCCCTTTTTCTCAGAAAAAGATGGAAAACAATCACTGACGTTCTCACAGTGCACTGGGTGGTTTTTAATAACAGTATCTCAAAATAAAGACTGAAAACACTGCATTTTGATCTGTAGCCCTGCAGATATAAAACCCAGGCAATGCCTGTCTGTGTGACTGGATGTGGCACGCAGGGTTCTGGTCTGGTTGACAAGGTGGGGATGAGTCAAAGGTTGGACTTGATGGTCTTGGAGATCTTTTCCAGCAGAAATGATTCTGTGATTCTGCACTGGAAAAGGAGAGGAGTACCCAATGTTTACAGCAGTGTGCTGTGAAATAAGAGCATGTCCTAGGAAAATGACCATGCCAGAGCTGAAGCAATTCCATCAAATATTCAGGACACAGAACCACCAGGCTCTTGTTCTGATTGTTATTACTGTCCTTGCAGGCAAAGTATTCTCATGGTGTGCACCTCAAGCTGAGCAAGATCCTTGGGAAAATATTAACACCTCAGGGATCCCTCAAGCCCAGTTCCTCCTCATCTCTCCGACAGTCCAACAAGGCCAAGGACAACCCTACCCTGAGCCTCAAATCAGCATGGACACAGAATCCCAGAATGGGTCAGGCTGGAAGAGATCACACTGGGGTCACCCAGTCCCATGTCCCTGCTCAGGCAGGGTCATCTCAGACCACAGGGCACAGGATTGTGTCCAGATAGTTCTGGAATATCCCCAGTGAAGGAGACTCCACATCCTCCCTGGGCAGAGAGACATTGCTCTCCTTGTGGGGCTGGAGGCTCTGGAGTCCATGGGAACAGACTGGAAAATCCCAGTGAGTGTGAGCTCCCCGCACACTGAGGCAGAGCTGCGCTATGTCATCACATCTGGCACATCTGTTTCATGCCAGATGCACACTGGATGCAAGTCCTACTCAGATTTGGGGGCTGGCGCTGGCACAGCAGGACAGGGAGCCTTGACCGCCATTGTCAGAGTAGGAATTTGGTCATNAAAAAAAAAAAAATACTGCACAAGGAAATAAATGTTTGATCCCAGCTTTGAACCCAGAGGGGAACTATGTGCAAAAAGCTGAAGAACTAATTTTCTCACCTCAAGGATGTACAATAAACAAAGTTGGAAGAACCAAGAATTAAAGTCTTATTTAATTCCCATCCTTACGCATCACACAGATACATCAACAGCTGAATATTATCATCTCAATGAGCTGGGGAAATGAGTATTATCCCTGTGGAAGAGTGGAGGGATGATTTCCTGTAGCCTCCAGCAAAATGAGAGGCTGAGTCATAGCCTCAAAATTTCCTCAGCTTCTTACCTGCCCCCACCCAAGAAGTCCTTTCCTTCATCCAAAGCAGCACATAAAGGGCAGTGGGCACAAATCTGAGATTTTCAAGAAATTACATCTTTTTCCTGCCAGGCAAAGGCAGAAATGAATCCTCTGTTACAGGCTCATTAAAGTGAACCCTGTCAAAAGACACTTTCACAAATCATCTACCCTGGGTCAGAATATGGACATGAGACTCTCCCTGCCCAGACACAAACCCTACCTGTTGTTGCACTCCCCAGTAATGGTCCGGTAAAAGTCCCTCTCTGGGCATTTAACAGAACGAGTCTGGTAGTCACAGCCAGTGCCTTTGGAAATCATCTCCTTCTGTCTCCTGCTTAGCAGGTCTGCAAGAGAAACCCTGCTAAGTAGCATCTGATCCTACTCTTCTTTCATTGTTTCAGCTTCTCACTGTTCTAGGTCAACATCTGAGCCAGCTGAATCAGAGCTGTGGCTATAAAACATCTGGATTGGAATTGTTAATTTGGTGCCTAAACCCTTTTGTGATTCAGCCGTGCCCTCTGGACCAGGGAAACTGGGTGGGCATGGAGCAACTTTCCAGGGGAATGTGGGGAGCATCGTCACCAGGAAGGTTTTGCCCCAGCTGGGAACAAAACGACGAGTTTTCAGAGTGGTACAACCCAGATGTGAGGACCAGAGTGGAAGATGGAGGGTTTCCAGTGGTTAGAGTCTCCAGTGGGTTTTGTCTCAGGTTTGTCACAGGTATTGTTAGGCTGTTTTTACAAGGATGGGAGAGATGGGCTCTCAAAGATGATGAATAAAACACCTGGGGGTCTGGTCTGTCTCTGAGCATCCTTAAAATCTATTCCCCTGTTGGGGAAGGGTTTTACCCCTGGTTATTTGGGTCATGGTAGAGCTGCTCTCTGCCACCTGCTGTGGCACATTTCCTGCTCTTAGCTCTTGGTAAGACATTTTGGTCTAAATCACATTACCTGTGACATTGAAGCTCTGTTCCCCAGAGAGATGCAGCTTCCTTTTGAGGAGTTTCAAAGTAGTTTCCAAGTAATCAGCAGCACGGACTGCAGATCTGGTTCTTCCTATGGGGTCCTTTAGGTGCTTCAGGAAATCCATCGGGTTGAGAATCTTTTCCTCCAGTTTTCTCTTTAAGCTGAATATGGAAGAGTTCCATGAAGCACCTTCTCTGAAATCAGAGCTCCTCTGTCATGCTGGACTGGCTGTAATTAGCTGTGACAACACTGCAGGGTCACAGGCAGGCCCTGCCCAGCAGGACCAGCTGTCTGCACATCAGCATGTCAGCTCAGATGGTTTTGGCAAGCAAATCATTGCAATCCCCTACTTCAAGTTTGCAGTCACACTTCCTTGTCACAACAAATTTTGTTCTATCATGTGGAAATTCAGATTAATGAACTGTGACTGGATAGAATTTTACATGTATTATGTCGCAAGGTGTATTCTGTGAACAGAGGGACAAACCTTGCTCCTGTTCCATCTCTTTCTGGTCCCCTGTCTGTGTCTTGCTACTTCTGTAGGATGGCTGGAGAGAGACTCCTTCCCAAATCCTCCCACTGCCTGGAACCAGCCTTTTGGGACAATCACAGAGGATACCTGGGGTTTGACTTCCACTGACACTTATCTGGGACAGGGTGTCCATCTTGCACAACTCCAGTCCTTCCGGAGAGGGGCAGAAGTCCGGCTGCCAGGAGAGGACTCACACGTGTCCAGCACATCTGAACCACCACGGACCAGTGAGAGATGCCCGTGGCAGGGTAGGTGAGGAAGCAATACTTGGGGGTCATGGTTGGTGGCTCTGGGACCAGAATCCAGCCAAACTGGGCAAAAGGATCCCTCCAGCTATGAAAAGGAGAGCCCTGGCACTAAGGCTTCTCCATAATAAATATGCATTGGAAAACAGAGAAAACACACATATATTTAATCTTATTGCCTTAAAATATTGGGGCTGTCATGCAGGAAGACCTCACCTTCTTCGGGCCTGTAAATACGCTGTGTCTACCAACTGCCTGGCCTCAGTAATGATGCTCATGAGAGACGAATCTGACAGCACCTCTGAGACTTCTGCTCAAAAAATAAAAGGAGAAAATCAGAAATTGAGGATACTCAATTATAATATACACCAGGAGCTTTGTTCTCCACTAAACCATGTCCCCAGCTCCCACATACACAGGTTTTTTGAACATTTCCAGGAATGGTGACTCCACCACTGCCCTGGGAAGCCTGCTTCAATGCTTCCCAATCTTTTCCATGAAGAAATTTCCCCCAATATCCAATCTAAACCTCTGACACAATTTCAGGCTATTTCCTCTCCTCCTGTCCCTGTTCCCTGGGAGCAGAGCCCCACCCCCCCGGCTGCCCCCCCCTGTCAGGGAGTTTTGCACAGCCACAAGGTCCCCCCTGAGCCTCCTTTTCTCCAGGCTGAGCCCCTTTCCCAGCTCCCTCAGCCTCTCCTGGGGCTCCAGACATTTCCCCAGGGAAAGTGCACAGAAGAAGCCAAAGATACAATCTCTGCCCCAGGGTCCCCTGTCATAAAAGGATGATTTATGCATGGAAGCGCTGTTGGTTAAATAGGGAGTTTCCTTAGGCAAATCTCTCAGGTATACCCGTCACTGTTAGTGGATCAATTTACAGGATATTTCAATTCTTTATTGGAGCTGTGTCTAACTGGGAGCCCAGACTGAGTTTTGATTCACATCCATTCCAGTAGAGCAGCAGCCAAAGGACAAACAGGAATCTACCATTCCCTGAGGAGGCCATTGCTCCAACTGCGCAGAGAGCGAGGATGGATCCCAGGAGAGCCATCCTTGGTCTTGTGCCTAGAGAGAAACACAACATAAACCCCCAATGGGCAGGGCTTCACTGAGGCGGCAGAACAGATTGACATGTTTGGTTTCAGTATCTCTTTCAGGATTCAGGAATAAAATCGAGCTGGCCTCTGTCCAGATCTGTCAGCGGGACTCAGGCTGTGGCTATAGGTGTTGGCAGGACACAGGGACATCTCTGCGGGGTGGGACCCTCAACAAATGGGGCTGAGTAGCTGCTAAGGCATAGGCAGACAGGGACAGTCCAGCCTCAGCGATGGAGAATATTGGGAGGGGGAGCTGGAAGAGGGCGGTGTCCTGGTGTCCTGTCATTGGCAATGCCCACAAGCAGCTGGTGGAAAGGAGCATGACCCCACACATCCCTCTCTGCCCCCTTGATTCTGAACAAAACAAGATGCCATGACTATCATCAGTCTTTCAACCACCCCTGCCAGTCCTCCTGCTGCTCCCTGAAATTCGTCTCTAGTCCTGTTTCACATTAACAGCAGAAATGTGTATGATCTGTTCCACCAGTGTCTCCCACTGTGGCACAGCACCTTCCCTGAATGGAGATTTTTTGCCCAAAGGTTGCAACTAGATCTATTTTAAGTAATGTAGTCAACATTTTAGCTGTTTAGAACAGGACAGAGACAAAATTTGGAAGAACTAACAGATTTCTCACAGTGGAAACATTTTATTTTACTGGATTTAAAATCCATGAAAATTCTTGGACCATCTTCTTGAGGACTGAAAGCTGCTTATTCCTTGCAATCTTATATTGCAGGATATTTCTGCATGTGGCATAAATCAGGCCGTCTTTGCTCACTTCTCACAATAAATACACATCAGGGGAGAAGGAGGAATGAAGGACCACCGGCTCCCAACACTCCACTCTGCCTCTCATCTCCTTGGATCCACCCATGGAATGCACCAATATCCACACCAGAAGTACGGATCAATCAAATACAGATCAAATCAAATACAGATATAAAATGAAAATGCATTGATCTTACCTGCCATCTCTGCAGCACTGGCAGGGCTGGGAAAGAAGTCAGTCCTCTATATATCTGCACCAGGGCAGAAATTAGCTGGGTCTAAGATGGGTGTGGCCAAAAAAAAGGGACCAGATTGAGCCAAGAGGAAATATCTGCTGGTTTGCTTTCCTGGAATGAGCTAGAAAATGCACACGTCTCCATTCCTTCTTACTTCCTTATTGAAAAATCAGTAAAAAAAGGAATGAAGACACACATTTCTCACCTGCAAGTGAAAGAGATCAGCTTAACTTTATGATGGTAAAAGATCATGGTGGAATTCGGCTTCTTTTTCCTTGTTGGTTGACATCTCTGAAGGTTTGGGAAGCCAGAAATGGATCATTTTGCCAACATGCATTTGTGGAGCATCCCAACGTCCACAAAGAGCATGTGTGAATGGTGGGCCTGCCACTATTTGTGTCCAGGAAAAACAAAGTTGTGTCCCATCAGGGATTTGGAAATTCCTATAAAGTAATTGCTGATTATTGGGGATGACACACACCAGACAAGAAGTGAGGCAGCAGCACAGAGCAGGGTCAAGCTGTCTCCAGCAAAATCACATGGACAGAAATATGGACAATCCCAAAGTTACACCTGTGCCAATTCTTAGAAAGGAACAAAGTCTTGGGCCAAGTGATGTAATTCATTTCAATGTGAATTATGACAGATGGTTAGGAGCAAATTCTTCTGTGAGGGTGGGGAGGCCCTGGCACAGGGTGCCCAGAGCAGCTGTGGCTGCCCCTGGATCCCTGGCAGTGCCCAAGGCCAGGTTGGACAGGGCTTGGAGCACCCTGGGATAGTGGAAGGTGTCCCTGCCCATGGCAGGGGTGGAACTGGATGAACTTTAAGGTCCCTTCCAACCCAAACCATTATATGATTCCATGATATGCAGGAGGGAAAAGGACTGTACTTCAGTGAACTAATGGGAAGGTAGTAGAAATAATTTAATCCTTTGAACATTGGTGACGCTGATAACAAAAGACAATGCTGAATTTTCTTGCCATCAATCAGCCTTGTAAACCTCCCAGGATTAGGGAGCCAATCCTTCATACTGTTTAAATATTTTCACAGCTCTTATTAAACCAAAATAAATAAAAGAAAAGCATGTATGAGGAAAGGAAATGTATGTAAAGGAAACTGCAACTAAAAAGATGTTTTAAGTCTGTGGGGAAAAAAAGAAAAAAATAGAGAAAGATGTGTGAAGGCCAGAAACTGAAAATGCAAAGTCAGTATTTCTCCCATAAAGAGAAGTTTGAAGCCAAAGCAGAAGGTGGCCCCTGGCACCAGAGGGACTCTGATCACCCTGCCAGGTGCTCCACCTCATCTGTCCAGCTTTCCTTGCAAAACGTGCGTAGGCAGAAGTCCAGGTACCTGCTGGGTGGCTTTGCTACTTTTTTTGTGTTTGTGACAAGTATCTTTGCCATTAGTGACTCCTAAGGAAACTTCCCTGTCTGACCATCCAGGAGCCACCCTGGCAGTCCCAGTGGCACCACCTGAGCTGGGGCTGAGGCCCCTTCCCAGCAGAGGGGAACAGGGACCTGTGCACAGCCAGGTGAGGGACACTCAGAGACACAGCAGGAGTCGATGGCTCCCGACTTTCCTGTGCTTGGACTGTGGGGCTATAACAGTCAGGGTTTCCTTCGTTCGGATCCCTGCTCAGAGGCACCAACTCGAGCTGTTATTCTGTTGTTACACCAAGATTAAAATATTTTGAGCATCCAGACATCTGTGACTGCTGTGGGAAACCTGGTGTTGGGCTGGTGAGGAAACCTGGTCTGACTGGGGGAGTGTGGTCCCACTTGTCCCACTCCCAAAGTGGAGTCACTGGAGCCACTGCTGGGAAGGGACCTTGTCGGTCGGAGCAAACGGGACAGGGAGCTGAGACAGACGCTCCATGAGCCTTTTATTATTTTATCAGTCTCACATACAGAATTGAGACACAGGAGATGATACAGGCTTGTGTTGCCGCAGGCATCTGAGGACTTCCTGGTTATAGAGCATTCTTAAAAGCTTTTCAGCCAATGTCATACTTTTAAAAGTTATAGACAGTTCTCTTAACCAATCTCTAATATTGCACGTATGTCTGTTACGAACAATAGTTGCTTGTTTTATACCTTATATAAACAATGCACAGTATCCCATTATTCAGCTCAAGCTTATCTATCTTACTAAGCATAGTTTTTGCAACTCTAAAAGCTCTCTCAGCCAAACCTAGAAACTCTGACCATTGTTTTAGTGTCCTTGCTTGCTATATAATTGTATCTTCTTTGAGTTTTTGCAGGCAAAGCTAATCTCTAAACTCTTCTCCTATACTTCTGAAACTTTCTTCTATTTCTCGCACCCAAGAGCCTTTTTACCTTTTCCTGTGTTTCCCACAGGACCTCAGTCCCAGCTCAGGTGGTCCCAGTGCGACCGCCAGGGCAGCTCCTGGATGCTCAGACAAGCATCCTGGATGCTCCTTTACACATCACTGGTAGGCCGGTGACCCCCACTGCCCTTGGACACTGCCCACCCTCGAGGACACACATCCTTGTGGGCAGGTGGCCCCACGCTGCTGCCACGGCTCCAGTCCCCTGCCAGGCAAAGGTTGCCTTCACATTACGTGTCCTGTCTATTACTGGGGTGTAAGCACAGTTCCCAATGCTTTCACATGTCAGGCAAGCAGTTCCATGTCACCTCCAGCTGGGATTTGTGGTGTTCCAACGCAATCTTTGGAGCCTCCAGAGAACCCGGGGTATCCCGCTCACCAAGGTTGATATACACTCAGCAGTGCACAAGACTTCCAGGCAACCAGGGCAATAATTCTCCGTGAGTTACCTGACCAAGCAGCAGATCTCCTCTATCCTGAGAAGATGCAGATTTCTTTTCTCTCAGGCTCTTGGTATTGCTAACATTACTTCTCGGTCCTGTTTAGGCTGCAGATCTTCACCTGTAAATCCCAGTATGAACCAGAGCTGTGTAAACACTGATGGTGTTTGCTAAAAACGTGACTAAGAAGTAGCTGTAGGAACAAGATCATTAAACTCCAGCAACACAAACAAAAGAAAGCGCTCATTATTGTGTTCCTATTTCCCATCCTAATGGCAAAAGGTGGCATCCTCCCCTTCCTCATTTGACACCTCTGATATTCCTGCAAGCTCTTTCCGCTTTGTTTTCATAGAAAACACAGAATCACAGAATCCCAGACTGGTTTGGTTTGGAAGGGACTTTAAAGGTCATCTCGTTCCACCCCATCCTATGGGCAGGTACACTTTCCACTAGACCAGACTGCTCCAAGCCCCATTTAACCTGGCCTTGGATGACAGAGACACATTTAAATCCCAGGTGTGAACTGTGATGCCTCAAGTTTAATAATGATTAAGGACTTAATTTAGGCACAACTTCAAATGTACAAAGTTTCCTCTTCACCTCCAATGGTGTATTTTTCCTATATTTCATTGTGGATTTATTTACAAATTGAGAGCCAATAGCCTTTACAAGCCAAGCTGTCCCTGTCCAGGGCACAAGTTTACAGAACTGTATCCAATGCATCTTCTGCTCCAATAGATAAAAGGCAGAGCTTATAAAGGGATGGAGTGAGCAGGATGAAACAGACAAAAGTGAGAAGTGATAGGTTACAGCACAGAAATTGTAGGGCAAGTAGAGGAGGAAAACTTCCCAGCAGCACAGGGGTGACATTTAATAAAACTAGATTGTCCAGCTTTAAAAATAGAAAGGCTGCAACACTAAAAGAGAACTTTAACCCTTTATGGATAAGTGACAGCAACAGCAAGGGAGGCTCAGGAGGTGGCAGCACAGCATCACTGAGGTGTTCAGGGGTGTCTCCAGCTGTGTGATGCCCGGGAGTGACACTACGACCTCTTTTGGAAGCTCTTTTGGAAGCTCTCCTTTAAAGACTCAACACGCAAGGCTATGAAGTCTCATTGGTGCATCTCCCCACCTGCCATGGAGATACTTCATAGCCACAAGAGGTGCTACAGGTGAGCCCAAGACCCTGGGGAACACCAGTGAGAACAGACTGTGGGAGGGCAGGTGGCCAAAGCCACCCAGACCACTGAGGACAACACCAACTCCGAAGTCTGGTGGCTCAGGGTTTAAGCCTGCGTTCTCACTCCCAAAGTTATGGTGAGAGCCCATAATCCCCCACTTTCATGTTTTACATACTTAGTTATGGTTGGTTTGTGTTTTCCCCTCCCCGCTTTATGCATGAAGTTGTAAATATTCATTTTCCTTAATTAATATGTATGTGTTCTAGAAAGTTCTGCTTTATTTGACGCCCCATTGGTTCCTCCTCCAGGTCCCTCCTATGTACTACCCTCATTGGTTCCCTCGGTTGTAACCCCACCTTTTATCTCTTGCCTTATGGGCTGTGCCCCTTATCCCCGCCTATCCTGCCCTCAGTATAAAAGTCTGTACCCCTCATTAAAAATTCGGCTCTTCGTCCCTGTCCCACTGCATTAATAAACCTAAACGTGGATTTAACATACGAGGAGTCCCCTCTCTCCTTCTCTGCCTCCACCTGCACACCCGACAGACTGCTCAGGGAAAGCTCCCTCGGGTGAGGAGCTCATTCTTGATTTTTGTGTGCCGCCTTATCTAAGCCAGACCTCCAGGCTTTTCCCTGGGCTTGCATGCATTAACAGGCTGCTTGGTGGCTCCTTCCAGACCTCCCTCAAGCAGCAGGCACAGTGCCCAGGGCTGGGAAGCCAGGGAGAGGCATCTGTGGCTTTCTAGCACAGTGGCAGGACCCACCACACACACACCAGGACAAGCTACTGCACACCCATCCACGGAAAATGCTCACCTTGCAAGGCCTAAATGGGACTCCAGTCCTGAGCAGCAGCTAGAACACTTCTTCCATAAGAACAACAATCCTCACCCAGGGGCTGCAGCCTTATTTCCCTTCCCATGAACCAAACTCCCTGAATAAAACCTTCAGCTCCTCCTCATGAACCAAATTTCTTCCTGCCCCATCCTTTAGTAAGCCTTTCTTCCATCACTTCCACTTCTCTTCCAGCCTGTGAACATGCTCAGGCAGGAAAGTGGGAGATGGCTTCTCTGGAGATGGAGCTGGCAGGACTAGAAGGGAGAACGCAGGAGGATGGTTTCTCTATTTTCCATGTATCTTCCTGCTCTGGAATCAATTCCCATCTTATCTGGAAATATGGGACACAGCAGAAGCAGTTGTCAGGCCCCTGGAGAGCCACTGGGAGAACACATGGCTTCAAACACTCCAGAGATTTATTTAAACAAAGAGAGTGGAAGGAGCATTAGATCCCACTGCAGTTTTCACTGTGCCCCATGGCTGGGAGATATGGGAGTGATCCACTGCCATGGACACTTTTTCCTGGACTGCAGCTTAAATTCCTAAGAGGCTGAATATGTGAATAGAAGCAAAAAAGGATCACAGATTTTATGACTTGATTCACTGCTTAACCCTGTGAAGGAATGTTTGTATGGACAGAGCTTGCAGGGGTTCCCTGGTGTTCCAAGGCTCCTCTGGATCATCCTATGCCCTCACTTTGCAACCAGTGACATGCTGGTTTGTGGTGAGAGCAGTGTCTTTAACACTGCATCAACTGGTGGGAGAGAACAGTGAATCAAGGAGTCACAAAACCATTTAGGTTGGAAAAGCCCTTTAAGACAATTGAATCCATCCCTTCCCCCAGCACTGCCAAGGCCACCACTAACCCATGTCCTCAAGTGCCACATCTCCATGGTTTTTGACCAATTCCAGGGATGGTGATTCCACTACTGCCCTGGGCAACTTGTTCTGGTGCCTGACCACCCTCTCAGTGAAGGAATTTTTCCTAATATCCAACCTAAACCTCCCCTGGCACAACTTGAGGCCATTCCCTCTCCTCAGGAGTGGTGAGCACTGTGTGCTGGGTCCAGCAAAGCCGGTGCTTGGGCAGGGCTGTCACTGTTTTCTGAAACTTGGAATCTCAAAGGGTGAAAACAAGAGTCTGAACATTTCCTTGATTTAGAAGCTCTGCCTCATGACACACCTTGTGGTTTTCTCTATTGCATAATGCTGCAAAGTGCCATTTGTTACAAGAGAAGAGCTGTCAGCTCTCTGTTGAACTCAGACTTCTTTGCAAACACATCCCGTTCTTTTTACTAGGCAAGATTGTTTTGTCTGTAAATATGACAAGAATTGTAGGTGAAAATAGGTGTTCACTGCCAACGACACAAGATTAGATAAGGCAAAAAAGTCAACAAGATGAAAGATTCAGAGGAATATTGGGGCAATTCCAACCAGTGCAATGGAAGTGTGAGTCCAGCCAGGTTGCAAAAACAGCTGGGGGATATGGTGTCCTCCAGTCTCCTCCAGACCCTGCTGTTGGAGCTCTCCAGACTGCACCTTTCAACCTCCTCAACCCCGTCAGACCTTTCTTTGCAGGTCTGGTCCCCTCCAACCTCCTCTGTTAGGGTGTCACTGCTCTCCCTCTGCTCCCACTCTGATTCTCTCCAGGTCCTTCCACAGGGGTCTGGACCCTCCCATCCTTTCGATATCATGGTGGACCACTCCAGACCCCATTTTGGGGTCTGGTAATGTGCACATCCCTGCTGATAAATCCCGATGGGAGGGGCATGGAGTGCCAATGACATAGTGAAGCTCTTGCAGAGCTCTTGGACACAACTCCAGGAACCCAGGGAGGGCTTTGGATGTCTCAGGAGGAGTCCCCAAAGCCAGCTCAAAGGATAGTGTTTCTAGGACTGCCCTCCAAATTGGATTTATGCTCCAAAGGAGAGGCCAAGTCACTACTAGACCTTGCTCAGCAGGGATTTCCGCTCGGCAGCCATCTTTTCCTCCTTTCTCCAAATCCCCTGTTCCAAAAGCCCAAATGCAGGCAGCAACCTGGTGAGAACCACACAAGACTAGAACATCTCCTCCCAGCTGCAGGACAGAACCTGCCAGATCCATGGCTCAGGCTGCCTCCGAGAGCCATGTCTAGACATGCTGTCACAGAGGCAAAAATAGGGATATTGTGGGAAGAGGGGATGGAGAAGGCTGGGATGTTCCCAGGCTAGAAAAGGAGACTGGGGACAGTTGTCCTGGGACAAGTTTCCTGTTGGATACAGGGAGACGAGACAGGACACAGACCTCCCACTGTGTCCATCCCCCATGTCATCACCACTGATGTTGTGGCCGGTGCCCAGTTCCCGTTCCCAGCACTGCTGGGATGCTCTGTGCAGGGCAGGTGGCAGCAGGAATGGCAGTCCCCGAGCTGGATGTGCAGCAGGGATGGCAGAATCCACATCCAGGGCAGGATCAGGTCTTGCTGGGCCCTGGCCACAGTCACAGCCAGGGGCTCCTGTGGACACAGCCTGGACAAGCTGCTGTGATGGCTGAGTGGTGAAGGTGTTGGACTTGAAATCCAATGGGGTTTCCCTATGCAGGTTCAAGTCCTGCTCACAGTGGGAGTTTTACTGTCAGTCCCTGTTCCCCTGGCCCCAGGAGGGACAGACAGACACAGGGCGGTCACACCCCCTCAAGGGACCCTGTGTTCCTATCCCAGCCCTGGCCCTGATCTCCAGGGACCCTTTACCTTTAGGAGATGGCCAGGAGGGCGTTCAGGGGAGCAGCCCGTCACCTCTTCTTATCGCAGGAAGAAATCCTGCAATAGCATGTCCCTCCCCATACAGCCATGTCACACTGTTCTCTGTAGATTTGTCACCCATTCCCTACAGCTGTGTGACACTCTTCTCTGTAGATGTGTCACCCAGCTTTCTACCTCCTGTCACCCTGGTCCCTTACTGAGAAGTCTCACTGCTCCCTAGAACTGTGTCACCCTGCTTTCTATAAATGTGTCACCCTGCCCTCTGCAGCCCTTCACCCTGCTCCCTACAGGTGTGTCACCCTGCTCCCTGCAGCTGTCACCCCACTCCCTACAGCTGTGTCACCCTGCTCCCTGCAGCCATGTCACCCTTCTCCCTACAGCAGTGTCATCCCACTCCCTGCAGCTGTGTCACCCTGCTCCCTGCAGCTGTGTCACCCTGCTCCCTACAGCTGTCACCCTGCTCCCTACAGCAGTGTCACCCTGCTCCCTACTGCCCTTCACCCCGCTCCCCGCAGCTGTGTCACCCTGCTCCCTGTAGCCGTGTCACCCCTCTTCCCACAGCCCATGCCCTGCTCCCTGCAGTGACAGACTGAGCTTTGTTTAAACAAACTGGTTGAGCCCTGTGATATATAGTGTCTCTGACAGTCAGAGACTAATGTCTCCAAAGTGTTAAAGAGATAAGGGCAAAGGCTGATAAGATGGCAAGGCGGGGTAATGCTTGTTATCATGCCGATTCCCTCCCTTCAAACAACTCCCGTCTGGCACAACAAAGCATTTGGGAGAAATGGGGCCTAACCGTGGTCATGGGGAAGGGGATATAAACCATCACAGCCCCCACTGTTGCATCAGAAAGTGTAAAACGCCTCCCCAGGGAGGGATCGGGGCATTGCCACATGAGCTCCCTACATCTCTGTCACACCCTGCTCCTACACCCCACCTCAGGTGTATCACCCCACTGGCAGGTGCAGCCTGATGGCAGTGGGAGGACAGGAGGCTGCTGCCACCCCCCAAAATTCATCCCACCCTGACCCAGCCCCACACACTGGGAGCTTCTGAACCCTGAACTGAATCCCAGGAGCTGTTCCAGGACAGCACAGCCACCCAGGAAAAGATGGGCACCTGTGGTGGCTGCAGGAGCCCCTTCCCTGGCTGGGAATTGAACCCAGGCTGCAGCAGTGAGAGTGCCGAATCCTGACCACTAGACCATCAGGGATGAGTGGTGACCAGCAGTGTAGAGTGGCCACCACCAGGATGACATGCTGCTGGCATCAACCAAGCCCTGAAGGGACAGGGACACTTGCTCCCCACAGTTCAAGGAGAGGAGCAGAGGGGATGGTTGCCAGCCTGGGGGAATTGGCAGGGATGCCTGTGGCATTGGGAAGCCCCTCTGTGCAAGGGGACCCCACCTCTGCAGGCCGGGGAAGGAGGACGTTGTTATGCCGTGACTCTGATCACCACTGAGGGCAGCTCTGGGGAAGGCAGTGACAGCAAATGGTTCAGGAAAAGGTGAAGCATCCTCTGGGGGTTCACCAGGGAGGTTTTCCTGCTGCTGCTAGATCATGGCCCCCTTGGGGTTGCTGGACATTGCCAGGCTCGTGTGACACACACCACACTGGGCACAATGTCATGGACACAACAATACTGACCCCCAGTGCACAGGCAGAGCTTCCCTGGAGTCATCTGGGGAGAAGAACAAAAGTGCAGGTACAGACCGACTATCAGCACAGCCTTTCCTGGGCGAGGGAAACGGGTTAGAGCCCCCAGTCCTGCTAGTTTTATGTTAACCTTGTCATCTTGTTTTTCTATGAGAAAACAGCTGATTAGGGCCATCTTTTGGAACCAAATCTGGAGCTGCAAAGAGCAGGTAACCAGTAGCTGATTCTTGTTTGCAGAGAGTCCTTAGGGATAGCAGAGACTTCTGTCTGCCTTTGCCCCACAGAAGGGGAACAAAAAGAGGCTTCCTGATGAACAGGGAGGTGGAGAGGGGTTGGAAATGCCCCCCCTCGCCATTACCCAGGGATTTGCTACCAGCATGGGCAGCAAGACAGGGCATTGCAGAGCCCCGGACCCCTGCCCAGGACAAAAAGCACAAGGGAGAGCCCAGAGCTCAAGGGGACAGTACAAGTGTCACCTGTGCCTGCAGCTCCCAGCACAGCAGGGCTCAGATCCAAGGGGAAGGAGCACTGACACGGAGGATGGAGCTCCAGGGCTGTGTGCAGGGAGGACACCCCAAGAGGGGAGTACGGGGGTGTCTCCAGGGCTCCTCAGGAGTCGGATGAGCCGCAGCTGAGGTGGAGGTGAGTGGAAGGACTCCAGGAACGCTTCCCATGGAGGACAGCAGAGGGCCTGGTACTCCTTGGATGCTCGCGTGTGGTTGGGAGGGGAAGTAAATGGACTGAGAGCAAACCTCTCTGGTTTTCAGGGATCGATGCACACAGACTGGGGAAATCTCCCTGTGCCTTGCCTTGTCCCATGTAGCTCCCAAAAAATGGTCAGTGCAGCTCCCGTCTCCATCTGAGGCCAAACCCCACCACGGGTCCCCCCACAGCCCTTTCATGACCTGGTCTGGGGTCCCAGTGGGACTTTGGGCATCCTGCCCCCTGTCCCTGTGGTGCCATGATCTCTTCCCAGGTTTCTCTGCAGTGCTGGTGGATCCCAGCCACCGCCTTTGCCAGCACCTCTCCTTGGGGAGCTGCCCTGCAAGGAGGAGAAAGCAAAGGGAGGCAGCTTTGGCGAATGCAGAGCAGGCCTGGAGAAAGGATGGAGCCATGACAAATGACCTGGCATCTTTCCAACCCTCTGGCATCTCTGCTGTGAGGGTCAGGGCTGCAGAATGCACCTTCAAGAAGCCCTGCACAGGGCAAAGCCCCGCAGTGAGGAGCAAGGCTGGGCTACAGGATTGTGCCAGCCCTTGGGCACGTCTGGAGCAGAGAAGGGGGAGGCTGTGCAGGGCTGAGGCTGAGGCAGAGTCACCCTGCGCTGCCAGAGCAATAATCAGATGTCACGGTTTCGGTTGCCTTCTCCAGCTGTGACAGAGCATGAGCTCCGGCTGCCTTGCGGTTGGGGGAGCATCAGCACCTTTCTGTGGTTTCTTAGATCTCGATCTGGCCCTGCCACACATTACGTCACAGGCAGTAACAGTTCCTTCATCTGCCAGCAGATCTGGGAACACCAAACAGGTTCATTCTCCTGTCCCAAGGCAGGGCTCTGTCTCTGATGGAAGGTGAGTGGCTGCCACCCACCATATGCGAGGTGCATGAGGCACAGGAGCTGCTTTTTGGAGCCCTTTGTGGGGTCATGTGGCAAGGCAGGTGGGGGCACAAAAAACAGACCTTTTCTACGGGCACTGCTCCTTGGAAAGAGAAATCCCAGCCCCAGGATCAGCCTTGGGGGAATGGGGATGAGGCTCAGCACAAAATGCAATTGTGCTGAGGAGCTGAGGGTGAGGCCCACTGCCTTGCTTTGCACACTGCATGGGTCTGGGGCACCAGCAATGCACACATCAATCAGCCAGACCAGCAGTCTAATTGTAGTTCTGGAATGCAATATGGCAGTAGCAATACATAATCCATCTCCCCACCTCTGACAGGGGCATGTCCCTTGACAAATTCCAGCTGAGGTTTTGTCCCTTGCAAAGCCTGAGTACCTGCAGCACGTTGCTGTGCCGCCCCAAAATGCCACCACCATGTGTCTGTGACAAGCCCATGATGTCAGGCACTTGGTTCAGCTCCAGCTCCTGCTCATGAAGAGTCCTCAGGGTCCTCAGGACACCACCTGGATGGCTTCTGGGAGGATGAGTTGGAAAAGCCATGGGCTCCTGCCCACCCCAGCAGGGTCCCTGGCACAGCCCTGGAGACCCTCCTGCAGCCCTGGTCCCCACCCATGGGGACATCAAGGTGAAGGGGACACTGGGGAGGCTCTGAGCGCCCCCACAGACCCACAAGGTCAGTGGGGGAGAAGGACAGTGGCAGCAGAGCAGCCCCTCTCTGCAGCCCTGCTGCAGCACTGGGGACGAGGGTCAGTGAGGAAATCCCAGTGGAGGAAATCCAGTGAGGAACAGGAGCTCGTGGTGCCTCATGAGCAGCAGCTGGGCTGGAAAACACCCAGAGGAACCACAGGCTGTGAGCTGGCAAAATGGGGGCCTGTCACAAAGAAGAGAGAGGTGGGAAAAGGGGAAATGCTCCCTGGGACATCCTGGGGACCCCATCATGCCACAGAAGGGCAGCGCCGGGGCCTCTGGGCAGACCATGCCATGGCCCCTGTGACTGTGGGCGGGCACCAGGGACTGGGGTCTCTTGGTCCCTCTCCACTCCCTGGGCTGGGGAAGCTCCTGCTCTGCCCTCTGCATCCCACCTGTTGCCAAACCCCCTGGCACTTGGAGAAGATGCTCTTTGTAGAGCCAGCCCTCCTAGGCAGGATTCCCAGTCAAGCCCTGCCCTTACTGGGGGGTGTTGGGAGGGGTTTGGAGGGCACAAGTCCCACACTGGAAGCACGGCACTGAGAATTTTGTGCTTGATGGTGCCAAGGCTGCCAGCTGGGATCTACAGGCAGTCTCCAGACTGAGTGTTCCTGCTGCCCGTGCTGCCCTCACTGACCCCCTGTATCCATCCTGGACATCTCCCAGACCCACCACTGGAGAAGCGACCCCCTGGCTGGACATGCACCTTCCATTTGAGGGTGTGAGCACCCTTGACCCCCAAACCAGGTTCCTTGAAGAGGAGACTGACCTGGGTCCTCCTGGTGCTCTGGGGGGAGGATGCTGAGGTGAGTTTGGTAAGCAGAGTTGTTTTGGATGATGCAAATATGAACCTGCTGCCGAAGGCTGGTTTCACATCCTGTCCTGGTCAGTGGGGGCTGATTTGCTCACGCTTACCTCCCTTCACACAAAGGCTATTCTGCTACTTCCTCAACCAGCTCTTTCCTTTTTTTTCCCAGTATTTGTGAGGCAAAGGTGCCATGACATCAGCTCTATTATGCTTTGGAAATTCCACACTTGCCTTCAAATCTGACTGACTGGCCACTGTCCTATAAAAAGCAAGGACTAAGCCAGCACCTCACAAAAGGCACAGGAGGAACCTACTCTGGTCCTGCCTCTGTCTGCCCTTGCAGCTTATCCCTGTCCAGGATGAACATCTCCACACTCTGCCTCTCCATCATCCTAGCTGCTGCCCTCTTTTCTCAGGCCTTTCCTGCTCCATGTGAGTACAGCATCCCTTTGGTCTCCTGGGGTGGACTTTTGCTCCAACTGCCTGTAATTTTGAGCAGAACTGGCAAAAATCAGCTGCAAAGGTTGGAAACCTGTTTGAGTAACTTCTCCTGATTTATTTGGACTGGTCTTTCTTTCTAACATCTTTTTATCTTAGGGATGAATTTTACTGGTGTCAAAGTTTTCAGGTTTTCTCTCCCCTGATTTTGTTGCTGGCCTTTAGGATTGTACCCAGGGTAACCAAAGGGATTTTTACCCTGGGATGTGAATGTAAAACATTTAACAAGCAATCCTAGCAGTGCTGTTTATCAAGCTTTAGTGTTCACAGCAATTTCTTGCTGATTTTAGGGAAAACAGGAGGAGAAGGGGCTGTCCAGCTGATTAAAAGGGTGGTTGCCTGTGCTCTCAGCTGGGAATGTGAAATTTATTGAGTGATGATCTCAGGCTGGATTTCCTGATCTCTTCCAGTGGGGTCTGACACGACTTCGTGCTGCTTCAGCTACACCTCACGAAAGCTGCCCCAGAGTCATGTGCAGGAGTATTTCTACACCAGCAGCAAGTGCTCCCAGCCAGCAGTTGTGTAAGTACTGGCTCTGGGCCCTGAGGGAGGCTTTGGCAGCCTTTGGGCTCCTGGCTTCACATCCAACAGGGCCAGGAGCAGGGTGCTGTGAGCTATCACCCCTGGGGGAAGGGAGCAGCCACCCAGATCCCATGTGCAGCATGTGAGCCCTCACCCTCCTCAGCTGAGAAATAAGTGGTCCCTGGTCTCCTTGGACTGTCCCGGTGCTGGGAATAAGGCACGGGAAGGAGGTCAGGAGCCAGCAGGACCTTCCAGAGCTGATGAGCCCCATCCACACAACATTCCACGCTGCATCTGGGCTCACCTCTGCATTGGACAAGGAGACGAATATCTGAGCAAGGCAGGTTCTCCCAAGGGACCCTGATCTCCCCCTGGGTTTTAGCAGGCTCTGCAGCTCCTGGGTGCTTGCGGGTTTGTGGGAGATGATCCAATGACATGACCCAAGTCCCTCCAGGACTGTAACCCCTGAACCTCTGACTTGCCAGGTTTGTCACCAGGAAGAAGCGGGAGGTCTGTGCTAACCCTGACGCCAGGTGGGTGAAGGAATACGTGAACAGCCTGGAGCTGCAGTGAGCACTGGAGGCTGAGAAGTCCTGTCAGACCACCCGTCAGGGCTTGGCACAGACCTAGAAACACTACTGCCAAGCACCAGGACCTGCTGGGCCACCTTGGGACCCCTGAAGTTTGTTTTGTCTTGCAAAGGTGTCATTTATCCACAATAATTCAGGCACACTTAGGGCAGCCATGATGCTGAAGACCTCCTGGCTCTGCAGACCCATCTTGGGGTGTCCTCCCGTGTGATGCAGCTAAACTGATCCCCACTTTGTGCCTCCACTGCTAGAATGGGAGGGGGATTTCATCCCTGGGCTATTTGTGGGTTGGAATTAGGTCTGAGTGCTGTCCTGTAAGCCCAGGCTGAGTTTTGACTGCTGAATCTTGTAGCAGTGCAGTAGATGCTGTGATAAGATCTGTCCCTAGAGAAGGAAGGGGTACCCTGGTTACTTACAGGATGCTCGTTGTGGAACCGCAGTGTTCAGGCTTGTTCTCAAACCTCTTGTTTGTGCTGGTGCCAAAGAATAAAGTTGTTTACTCTCTGTGTCATCTCTGGTTGTTCCCCTCCTGTTTGGAAAATGGGGACCCCACTACAACTGTTTTGGGAGATGTAGGGGAAAAACCCCAACTTCTCAGCTGGAAATGTCCCAGCCTCCTTAGCTCTAAAAGCTTTCCCTTCTGCTTGGCCTCCCTGATCCCAGCACCACAGCAGCAGCAGCCCCAGCACCTCCCAGCACCTCCCAGCACCTCCCAGCACCTCCCAGCCCCCACGCTGATGTGAAGCCAGAACTTCTTCCCAGCCCTTTCCCCCTATTATATCATAGGCTGGGAGCTGGTGGGGCTTTGCCACTGCAGATTTGGCAAAGGAATGCCTGGAAATCTCAGGGTGGGGATTCAGGGGTGTCCCTACGGTGAGATGGAATGGGGGTGGCCGGGACCACATCCCTGGCACAGGCTTCTCTGGGAATGCAGCCTGAGCCAGGCTTAGATCTTGGGATGTTCCGTTAGTGTTCATTGCAAGACAAGCACCAATTCAGTGCTGTTCTGAAGCTTCCTGGGGAAGGAAACAAGAATTTTGTTTTAAAAAGCACAATGTAAAACCAACAAAAGCACTTTATCAGCCTGCGGTTGACTTTTAGAACTGGCTGATTACTTTGTGGGTAGAAAACGGAACTGCCAGTCTCACCTCCCCGGGCTGAAGCTCTACGGGGGATGGGAACAATTCGGTCTGTATCCATCAGAGCCGGCTAAAGCAAAAGCTCAGAAGCTTTTGTATGACCCCTTGGACAAAAGCATCCCCCCCGGCAGCTTGGCAGGTCAAGTCTTCACCTCCAAGGACATTTTCCAGCATTTTCCACTCCATCACCCCTGGGAGCAATTTCTTCAGGCCTCCCTCATGTCTACCAACAAATGACCTTCAATAATCAGGGCCAAGAAAACCAGTGTGAGATAAAATCCTGTAAAACACCCCCAAGCCCTGCTGGTGCCACAGTGGTCTGCAGATGTTCAGGTTGTCTCCTGACCTCCCCTTGCTCATCATCACGTCTTCCCAGGGCAGGGGTGGAGTCCCCATCCCTGGAGGTGTTTAACAGATGTGTGGATGTGGCACTTAGGGACGTGGGTCAGTGGTGGTCTTGGCAGTGCTGGGAGAACAGCAGGAGTGGCCATCCTAGAGGCCTTTTCCAACCTTAGTGATTCTGTGGTTCTAGGTGGACTCACCTGGAGCAGATCAGGATTGGGAAAGAAAAGCAGCAACAAGGAGAGAAACAAGGCTCAAGCAGACAGACCTTCAAGTTCCCATCACACAGACCATGTTTGTGCTCCATCCAGCCCCCACTTCCCACAGGGCAGCCCCAGTGATGGGATGTGTAAATGGGTGGGGTTAGGAGAAAGGATTCTTGGATGAAGTGGCCAGTGCAGGTTGAAAAGACAAGAATTGAAGAGACTGAGGTGTGAGGCCAAGTTCAAACTGTCAGTTCTCCAGGAGTGGCAGTGAGAGGCCATGCCAGGATGTTCATGCTGGGATTGGGAGCAGGGACCAGCAGGGAGACAATGTGGACATTGGGACCGAGGGTAGCCATGGCTCCTCTTTCTTCTTCAAGTGAAGCTGGGACAGAGGGAACAGCCACAGGATTCATGCTCTCAAAAAAGCCAGGGAAAACCAGGCTATGCAGTGTTTTACCCATGGAACCATGAAGGGCTTCTGATCTCCTGATGCCTTCTGCCACTGCAGGCAGTGAAGGAAACATTCCCTAAGTCCAGCAATTGGAAACTGAAACCAGAATGGCTTGAGAGGGAAATTCCCACAAGTGCCTGGGCACACAGCCAGGGACTGTCTGGAGGGGAGGCAGCTGCAGCACTGAATGATCCAGCCTCTCCAGCCTGTCCCTGCATCCTGGGCATGGGATAAACCCCAGTGCTCCCCTCAACTTCCCTTTCTCCAAAACATCCATTCTCCATCCCCTCTCAGCACTCAGGGTCCCAGAGCAGGGACAATTTGGGGCTCCTGCAGTTCCTCTGCAGCACCGAACTTGGGGTTGGGATGTCCTCAGGGGTGGAGGAGGCACCCAGCACCCCATTCCTGGGGTCTTCCCCTGCTCCTGTCCACCCACTGACCACTCTGCTCCAGGGTTTCCCAGCACAGTGAGGTAGCCCCACTCAGGACACACGCCCTGCAGGTTTTCATTTCTCCACGTATTCCCCCAGCACCAGCACCATCTCCTGGGACACAGAATGGTGCTGGGCTGGGCTGCCCTTTGCTGGGATGCTGCTCCTTGGGTGTCCATGACCTGGCCTGCAGCCAGCTTTCCTGCCCAGAAAACACAAGACTAGAGAGAAATCACAAGACAACACAGAGGTGCTTTCCCAGCCTCAGAGTTGCCAAATCTGACCTACAGCTGCAGCGGGGAAAAAATGAACACTAAGAGAAAGCTTTTTTTCACTTTAGGAAGAAGAATGGGATGTGGGCAAGGCCAGGCCAGCTCTGGACTATGCTGTGGGGGCACTTGAAGGGGGTCTGTAAGAAAAATGTGGACAAAACATTTAGCAGGGCCTGTTGCTGTAGGACAAAGGGGAATGGTATTACACTGAAGGAGATCGGTTTAGAATGGACATTGGGAAGAAATTCTTCCCTGTGAGGGTGGGGAGGCCCTGGCACAGGGTGCCCAGAGCAGCTGTGGCTGCCCCAGCTCTGCAAGTGTTCCAGACCAGGCTGGATGGCGCTTGGAGCACGGTGGTCCAGTGGAAGGTGTCCCTGCCCATGGCAGAAGTGGAATGAGGTCAGCTTTAAGTCCTTTACAACCCAAATCCTTCTGAGATTTGTTCCCAGAGTGTAGATGTCAAGGAGCCCTGAGCATAGTCTCTGTGGACAAGCTGTGCCCAGCATTGTGCTTTTACCCTTGGGACCTGCTCCTTCCCATTCATGTTCCCGTGGAAAGCTGCATCCTGAGAACAACTGCAGCAGATTTTCTGCTGGTTGTTTTACCCCTGCAGCAAGAGCTGGACCTTTCTCTTTGTTTTACAGGTGGGAAAGTGAGGAACAAGCCCCACTGGGGTGGTCAGAATGAAAGATGGGGTCCCTGTCCCTCTCCAGGCAGCACTGCTGGTCTCAGTATGACTTACTGCACACCCAGGGACCAGTCTGAGGTGGGGTGTGTGGGGCTGGGAGCAGCAAGTATGTGGGATGTGCCTGGGGAGTGTGGAGAGCAGATTCATGCGTGCGAAAGTCCCACATGAGCATACAAACACATCTAATCCTGCAGAGGATGTGGGGACTGGGGGTGTATGCAGTGGGGCAATGAGGTTTGGGAGGATGTTCCTGAGTCTGCAGTGGGAACTTCATGGGTTTGCCTCAAACCATTTTCCATCTTCATGTGTCCTATAGAGGCTCAGATGGCTCAGAGCGATGCTCTGTGTGTGCGGGTGAACACCACATAGAGGCACAAAAAAGGGAAAAAGCAAAGGTTTTCTCCAGTTTTTTATTCTCCAGAATCATGAGCTCACGTGTATAAACCAGGGTCCCCTGTCATCAACATTGGGTCACCCTCCTATAAATACCCTCCCTGTCACCCCCTATAAATAATATCATTATCCACAGGACAAAAAGGACTGACTGCCCCATATGATAATTTCTTAAATAACTTCAACTAATACAACAGCGGAGGTGCAGTCCCATGGTGCTGGGGTCGGGGCAGAGGGATGAGGCTGCAGCCTGCTCCGTGCAAGCCAAGAGCAGCAGCCCCGAACACGAGGTGTCCTTCCAGCAGTCCCTTGGGGACACCCGCAGATGCTCCTGCAGCTCCTCTTGTCCCAGGGTCCTGCTCCGTGACTGGAGCTCAGGATAACGTGACTTGTCCATGACAGCAGCTACACTTGGCACCCTGCTCGGCTCAGTTCTGCTCCAAGATTCGCAGGTATCTTTGGACCCAGGTGGTTTTGGGATTGGCACAGACCTGGCGGCCTTCCTTTGTGACAAATCTGTGGAACACAGATGCGACGTGTCAGATCTCTGCTCACACCTGCTTCCCAGGAGAGCCTGGATCCCAGCCTCGAGCATTGCAAGTGGTTTTCCCCTATGCTGTGGTGCTCCCCACTCCCATCCCTTTTCCCACACTGCCTCCTCCACTCCTGCAGGAGCACCCCTGGGAATCCCCACACGAGCATCCCCAGCAATCCCTGTGCGAGCCCTTTCTCCTCGGTATTCCCCTCTCCCTGCTCTGTTCCTGCAGCCCCCCTTGCCCTGCAGAGCTGCTCACCCCCCCAGGGTGGCTGTGCCCACCCTGTCCCACGCCCAGGCACTCACACGATGGCTGTCAGGGGACAGCTGCTGCCAGTGGTGTAGTGACGCTGGACGAGCCTCCATGGGAGCTTGTGCTGTGTGTATGTGAAACAGCAGATTGGGAGGTCGAGCCCAGCTAGAAGAGGCAAAGGAAGACAATGTGAGCACTGGGAGCTGTGCTGGCAGGGAAGGTAGTGAGGAATTAGAGAATAATTAAGGTTGAAATGGACGTTAGGGATCATCCGGTCCAATGCCACGAGCAGTGTCAAGGTACTGTGGGAGACTCTCACCCTGCCATTGCTCAGAGCTTCACTTCCCCAACTCCTCCAGCCCCAGGACAGAGGCTGAAACCCCTCAACTCTAGCCAGGAATAAGTACTCTGAGCCCAGGGTAGGTGGATGGATGGATGGATGGATGGATGGATGGATGGATGGATGGATGGATGGATGGACAGATGGATGGATGATTTTCTAATTCCAGGGTTCCTACACGCAGCTGATCTCTAGGCAGAGTGGAGAGTGGCACAAATACTGATAAATTTCCAGTTATCTGCCATGGGAGTTCAATGGAGAAATAGCACTGAAGGCTCAGATCTGTTCTCCCTTCACAAATGAAAAAGCAGGACTCACCTGGGCCAGAGGAAGTTTGGGAGAAGAAGGCTGAAATGAGGAGAAGAGTCAATCCAGCTGCAGAGACCTTCATCTTTCCGTCGAGTGAGGGCTGTTGGAGTAGGAGCAGAAGCTCTGGAAGATGCAGCTCAGTGTGCAGCAGTTGGATTCAGCCCCCTTTTAAAAGGGAGTCCTGGAGGCAGCTGGGAGAAATGGAAATTCCAAGATGATGATAAAGGATGACATGAAAGTGAAATAGCTGAAGGGAATTGGAGGGAACAAAAAAAATTAGGCAGAATGGAATACGGTTCACAATGCCAAGTGACTCAGCATTCATTTTTGCTTTATTCAAATCAAAAGGAAACTAAAGTGTGCCAAGTGGCCTGGCCACAAAGAGGAGAACGGTCCCTCTGGACGCCGGAGGGGGGTTTCCCTGCGCGGCTGTGTAGGGAAAGACAATGTTTGTGTAAGATTATGCAGCTCTGGAAAAAAACCCAACAGGCAGCAGAGAAATGCTCTCGTGCCGTGTGTGCCGGGTGTTTGCCAGAGACTGCTGAGCTGCTGCCCTGGAGCTCCGGGGTGGCTGCACTGAGGGCTCTGTGCCACCCAAAATACTCTGCCTGCCCTCCCCACACCCGCAGGGCTGGCGAGGAGCTGAGGCTGGAATTCATCCAGCCCAGTCCGTGGGGAGGCTGCCCAGGACCGTGTCCAGGTGGGCTGTGACACTCCACAGCCTCTCTGGACAGCCGGTTTCAGAGTGCAATAAAGTTTTATCTGGTGTTTAAACAGAATTTCTTGTTGCCTCTTGTCCTGTCAGTGGCCACCACTGAGGAGAGTTGGGCTGCATCTACTTTGCTCCACACTCACTGGTAAGAATCCCCTGAGCCTTCTCCAGCCTGAACTGTACCAGCATCTCCTCCCTGGAGAGGTGCTCCTGTCTCTGCATCATCTCCATGGCTCTTTGCTGGGCTCTCTCCAGTATGTCCATATGTCTCTAATCCTGGGGAGCCCAGAACGGGACCCAGAACTTGAGGAACAGCCTCACCAGTGCTAAGCAGAGGGGAAGGGTCCCCTCCTTCGACCTGCTGTCAATGCTCCTCCTCATGCAGCCCAGGGGCCTGTTGGAATTTTGGTGGCAAGGGCACATTGCTGCTCGTGTCCAGTCTGGTGTCCACCAGGAGCTCCAGGTCCTTTTGTACCAAACTGCCTTCCAGCTGGTCAGCGCTGCCATACACCAGTGCCTGGGGATGTTCCTTCCCAGGATCAGGACTTTGCACTTCTTGTTGTACTCCATGAGGTTTTTGTCCTCCCACTTCTCCAGCCTGATGAGGTCTCCAGGGATTTCACACACAGGACAACTGTGATAGGACAAGAGGGGACAGCTTTAAACTTAAAAAGAAAGGGAGATTAAGATTAAATATTACCATGAAATTCTTGGCTGTGAGGGTGGGGAGGCCCTGGCACAGGTTGCCCAGAGAAGCTGTGGCTGCCCCTGGATCCCTGGCAGTGCCCAAGGCCAGGCTGGACGGGGCTTGGAGCAGCCTGGGACAGTGGAAGGTGTCCCTGCCATGGCAGGGGTGGCACTGGATGGGCTTTAAGGTCTCTTTGATCCCAATACATTCCATGATTCTGTGATGGCAGCATGTCCCTCCAGTGTGACAACCCCTCCTCCCAGCTTTGTGTCACCCGCCAGCTCACTGAGGGTGCCCTTTGTCCCATCAGCCAGGACATGAAAATACTAAGGACTACCCAGTATCGATTCCCTGCTGCTGCCTGGCCTCCAGCTGGACTTTGTGCCATAGATCACAACCCTCCAAACACAGTGTCCAGCCCATTCTCAGGCTCTCTCACTGCTGTTTAACCAATCCACCCTTCATCAGTTTGCGCTCAACAGTCACAGGCATCCCAAAGGGCAGGATCCCACCTGGGAGCAGGGAGTTCATTGGCAGAAGGGGTTTGCCACACCTGAGACATTCTGCCAGCTTCAGCCACTCCCTCCAAAAGATGCCTTGGGTAGAAAATGGGTTTTCTGACTAAAGAGGTGAGAAGAAAGTGGAGGACAACCTGCCTGACATGGAAGAGACTTCCAAGTCTCAGCAGGCCAATAACTCGGGCCAGCTCCTTGGGGAGCAGGGAGAGGGATGACCTAGGCTTCCTGATGTCCTGTCACATTCTGGGCACACAGTCAAAGACCCCTCCACTGCAGAGAGGATGCTCAGGTTGTGTTCCTGAGCCTGGATTTTCTCTCCCAGGAGTCTAAACCCCCGTGCTTGGCTACCCTGGAGCTGCACACAAGAGCAATGGAGGCACTGTCCTTCACCAGCTGGCTTGTCCCCGGCAGGGACTGAAATAAGAAGGTTGGAGGCTCCTGAGACTGGTGATGATCTCAGGACTGCTCCTTCCCATGCTTATCCCACGGGGAGGATTTGTTTTGCATTCGTCCTTTCCCTCGTGGTCTTGTCCTGCATTACATCCCTGGTGCTGCCAGCTGTGGCTCATCCTCATCTGGGCAGAGACCTCAACAGAGCAGCCAAGGGTGTGCTTTTAGAGGGGACAAAGGCTCTGTAAGTCCTGACATGTATATCAGGGAAGGTGGTGGATTTTGCCAGAAGCAAGCTCTGGCAGGATCAGGTCTTTGTTCCCTTGGTAAGCCTGATCAGCTCAGCGCAGAACAAGAAGTGGCTTCAGCTTTCGGCTGAATTGCTGCTGAAAAAAACCAAATTGTGGCTTTTTGCCACGGAAATAATGCATTCAGAAACCAACAGTGGGGGTGTTATGTTCCTCTGTTCTTGCAACTCACATGCAAGTGTGTGCTCGGGGAAGTGACAAACGCCAGCGCTGCGTGGAGTGGTGACAGAGGCTGCAGAAAGGCACCCTGTGGCTGGCACCAGCCAGTGACAGCTTTGCTCACGGGAACTTCGCACCTTCTGCTCACCAGCTGCTGCCTGCAAGGTGCAAACCATGAGGCTGATGATGTGCACGGGGCACGGGGGGATGTGGGGAGGCGTGGTGGCTGTGATGGGACCTGCAGCTCTGTCATCTGGAAGCTCTGAGATGGTCAGGGTGAGGAAAGAAAGCATAACTAAATGTGAAGAGCTGAAGGAGGAGGAGGAGGCAGAGGAGGAGGAGGAGGAGGAGGTGCTGTAAAGAGCTGTTGCAGCTGCAGCCCCTTGGTTATGTCACCAGTGGGTGCCCACAGAGCTGCTTTGTCAGCGGGGTTGTTGTTTCCCCCAGAATGCCGGGAAGCCTCCTGGAAAGGGGGGGCACCTCCTCCCCATCACAGACAGCCCCCTGCCCGCGGGGCTCCAGCTTTGAGTCACCGGCTGCCACCCCTGCAGCTCCTGCCAGGATGATCCCGAGCGAGCCGCCCTTGCCGACCTCCGGGGCCAGTTTCTGGTTTCGGTTTTCGGCTTCTGTCCACTGGTTTTTGCTTCTCTGGCAAATCCCAGGGCCCTCTGCTGTTGCAGTTCCTGCAGTTTAAGTGTTTATGAGGCTGGCGTCTCTCAAGCTTCCTTTATTATTCCTGGAAACAAGCCATTCTTTACCACTTTAGCCTCACCCGACTGGGGTATGAGGTTTGTTTTGGTGCAGGCAGGGTACAAATAGAAAGCTAAAATTATTCAAAGGAGAAGAGTGTAGGGAAGGATGTTACGGGGGTGCTGAGTCTTCACCCCGTGGGGTATAAACAGTGACAAGGATTAGCCCAGAAGCTTTCAAACTCCTTCAAGCTCCCCTGAGATCCTGCCCTCGCCTAGAGCCACAGGTCACAAAGCCAAGAACTCAGGGCAGGGACATGCGGGTATTTTGCCCATGGGTGATGGTGGGGGACTTGGTCAGCCTCCCCCCGGGGCACAGCTCACCCATGGGGGCTGCACTGTCCCAGCCCTGGCAGTGAAGGACCTTGGAGCACAGAAAGGAACATTATTCCATCCCTGTTACTTCCTGTAGCCTTTTCTCCTCTTCCCATTAAGTCCGCAAGCGGATGCAAGCTCTGGGGAGTGGGATGATCCATTTGGCTTCACCTGGGGGCAGAGGTGAGGTGCTCTGGGGGTCACAGCACAGTTCTTCAGTGATCCCTGATCGAGCCCAGGTCCCTCTACTCCCACTCACAAACCGAGCCCAGCAAGTGCCAGCGTGTGGCTGCACATCCCTGCAGGGTCCCCAAGGGATGCAGGAACCCTGGGGCTGGGGAGGGATGGGAATGCTGGGGCTGTGGAAGGATGCAGGAGCCCACAGGGGGAGGCTGCAGGGCCGTGAAGGGATGCAGGCGAGGCTGTGGAGCTGTGGCACATCAGTGAGCAGTGCCAAAGCTCCCTGAGCCCTCCCCTCTCTCCCAGGGCATGCGGGTGCCAGGCACAGCCCGTGCTAGCTGGGGCAGCCAGACAATATCCCCTTTGAAGGGCACAAACCCATCTGGGGTGGCAAAACCCTCCACATCGCGGGGGACAGGACCTGCACTTCAGAGAAACGCTGCCGAGCACCCCAGCCTCCAAACAGCCCCACATGTGCGAAGTGGTTTTACAGCTTTGAATAAATCACGAGGCCAGTAACCACCAGTGCGTGACCACGGCTGTTTACTGGCAGCTGCAGAGCTCACACCTCGCTGTGGGACCGGGGCTCACACCTCCTGTGGGGCTCCAACCTCCCTGCCGGGACACAGCCCTGCCAGGACCCTGCAGAGAGGGGCCAGCACTATGCAAGGGAGTCTGGGGGCCATCAGTCCCCATCCCTGGAGGGGTTTAACAGATGTGTGGATGTGGCACTTGGGGACATGGGTTAGCGGTGGCCCTGGTAATGCTTGGAGGACGGTTGGACTCGATGATCTCAGAGGACTTTTCCAGCCTAAATGATTCCATGATTAGGGAAGTCCTCCAGCTGTGGCAATGGCCCTGACACAAATTTAAAGGTTATCCCTGCTCTCAGGGGAGGTTGTGGTTCTAACCTGTGGGGATCAGCCAGACAGCCCGTGCTCCCTGGGGCAACGTCCACCCATCCCACCCAAAAAAGCCTAGAAATCTGCACACCAGGAGCACCAATGAAAATGAAAACTGCTTGTGTCTTGTTTATTTTTATTTTTCCTTGATTATAATGAGCAGACGAGGCCCACTGGGTTCATTAAAAGTGGATTTGGTTTTCACAGAATCATAGAATCAAAGAGTGGTTTGAGATGGAAGGGACCATAAAGACCATCCTGTTCCACCCCCTGCTATGGACAGGGACACCTTCCACTGTTTCAGGCTGCTCCAAGCCCCAATGGGCAACCTGGCCTTCGACACTTCCAGGGATCCAGGGGCAGCCACAGCTGCTCTGGGCACCCTGTGCCAGGGCCTCCCCACTCTCACAGGGAACAATTCCTTCCTCATATCTATTCTAACTCTACCCTCTTTTAGCTTCCTACCCAGCAGAGCTCTGAATTTTCAGCCTGGTCTTCCTTGCTCTTCCTGGGGCACTCACCGACGATCTGCGCGGGGTGGGTAGAGGATGCAGCCCCAGCAGAGACACTTTGTCTGGTCCTCCCAGACATTTGGGGTTTGAGGGATGCTGAAGGGGGTGGGTTGGGTATGTCCCAGCCCCTGGAGCCAGCAGTCAGGGTGAGTTAGTCACCTCCCTAAGGCCCAGAAATTGCAAAAACTCAGGTTTTCCCCCTTTCTTTCTTTTCTTTTCATGCCGAGAATGGAGAGGGCTGTGCAGCAAAGAGGCTTTTTTATTTCACTTTAATTTGCTTTGAAATACTGTACTCTCCATCCTCTTTGGTTTGCTCTGCTTCAAAAGAAAGGCCAGGAAAAATCTGAGGCAGCAGCCATTAGAAAGAGGAACATTCCCTGGAATATTTTATTTTGTAAATTCCTTTGCTGGAGAAGGATGGGACCTTTATTAAGATACACATTTCTTATCAGCTATGACCAACATCCTGTCCTGACATGACTTTGGGGAAACACAAAATGTGTTCTTTGGGACCAGCCAGAGGTGACCGGCCAACTTGGCCGTGCTCTCCCCTGGACCCACCACACCGGAGACAGATGGTCCCCAGTCACTCCCACAGGCACAGGTTCTTGCTGGAGTCAGTTCCAGGATGTGACATCATCTAAAAAATTCCAACATTTCTCCAGAAATGTCAGGGATGGTGGGGGTGAAATTTCTGGACACTGATGTAATGTCACCGGTGCTGGAGCTGGAGCAGGGCAGGATGGAGCTGCAGGGGTTAGTGGACCTTGACTTAGGGGCAATTTCTGAACTTGGGACATCTTTAATTACTTCCTTTTCTGACTGAATCCCAATTCCTCAGCATTAAACCCTGCTATAAATAGCAACTTACATCAGCCAGTCTCACCAGTTTTTTCCAGGTTCCCCTTTCATTCAAGACAGAGGATTTCACTATTTCTGCTGTCACGGAATTTATTTTGGGCATTTGCTTTACTTAGCACTTTCTCCTGGGATTTTTTGGGGGACTTGTAGAAAACCTCAGTCATATCCCTCTATGTAAAACAGGGCAACATCAGCCAGACTCCTTCAGATGGCAAATCCCACTGACTCCATGCACTGCCTGCTGGGTCAGGAATTCTGAAACCACCTGATGGGAAAATTTCCTTTTTACACCACCACTTTGCTGTGTAATAAAATTAATCCCCCCAGAGGTGCTCCAGCCCACTTTCCCCACTCTTCCATGGCCACCTTCATGTCTCAAGGCACCTCCCAGGGAAGATGGTTCCTTATCTGAGACACATTCAGCCTCCCTTCCTAAAAGGGGGAAGAGCTGGAAGAGATGACCTCTTTTCATCATCACTGCAACGTGGGAAGTGGGTAAGGAGACATTTTTTAGGAGCAGGTTGCAACATCCCAGGGCATCACTGGCATGACTGTAACCTCCCACCTCCATCCAGCTGGCCACGAGCTGGCAGAGCGGGAGCCTTTGATAGATTTCATAGGAAGAATTAGATTCCTAGAAACCAAGCAACTTGGCTTTGGGGTTATTTTTGGCTCTCAGCAGTAGAAAAGTTTCAGCCCTTACAAGTCCCCTGTAACACATGTTACCTAAACTAAACTGATCCTCAACTGACTCAACTAAACTAAGGAAATTTTTGCCTTTATTAATTTCAAAATAGTCCCCAAGAGTCCAAAATAATTTAGCATGTGCTTGCTGACAAAGGGATTAAGGCACAGAGGTGTCCAGCTGCCTGAAAGGGAAAATCTCTCCTTGAAAACATTTGAATAATCAAAGCAGATCCCTAACTAATTCTTTTGTTTTCATGAAACTCGTCTTTTAGCAGAACATCTCTCCACGTTTTGGCACCGTGTGCCCTGGGAGCAGGACAGGAGCACGTGGCTGTGGGTGCCAGTCTCCCGGCGTCACCCACGGATGCCTGAAGGCACAGTCAGAGGGAACAGCTCAGAGGCAAACCACGCTGCTACATCCATGTACAAGTTATATTCCCTGAGCAACCAGGCAGGATCCAAGTGGGCTGACGCTCACTCCCTCCGGGCCCAGCTGGGAACGGAACGCCAGGTTCCCACCTCCTGCCTGGCTGGGCGCCCTGCATGTGGAGGCAGCTCTCTGTTCATCTTCCCAGGATATTTGGGGACAAGCAAGATGACAAACAGAGTGAGGGAACGGAATCTGGACTGATGAGTGAGCCTGCAAGGTGCCTCTCTGCAGAGGGAAAGATGGAAATGGGCCAGAACAGCCAGGGATGGGGGTGCTCAGCTTGGCAACAGCCGTATTTGCTCCATGGGGTAGATCTGCCCTCCCCAGCCTGGGTGAGAAGCACCACCACAGCTCCCAGCAGGAGCCTCCCCGACGGTGGGACAAGTCTGGGGCTTCTCCTGTGCCTTGTCCTCTGGACCCCTCGCTGCCCACCTGGAGCAGGACAGTTCACCTGCACGGAGCTAACCTGGCACGGCTGGTGGAGGGCTGAAGGATATTGGGAAAACACCAGGTTATTTACAGAAGGTTCCTGGGGCAGTAGCTGGAAACCTTTAATAGAAACAGGATGAGTCAGTGCCCAGTGCTGCTGGGAGGAGTGCAGAGGTGCTGGGGTGAGGTTAGGTTGCTCCACTTTGCGTTATAAACCTTCCACTGGCTTTCAGGAGGTGTCTATCAAGACATCACCACTCCATGACGTCTTGAAAATAACAAAATGGAGACATTCCCCAGGAATGTATGCTTTCCTGTAGAGAACAGATATCCTTCTAGGAACATCTCACTCCAGCTGGATAGCCCTCAGCTCTTCCCAGAGCACTCATCACCTCCCTGCCTGGCCTTCCCTCTCCTCCTCAGGGAGTCTGTTAGACCTCCATGGCTCTCTGTGTGGAGCCTGGTGGCTTCTTCCCAGTGAACCATCCCTGTCTCAGTCCTTGCCCAGCCTTCACAGAGCTCTTACTCTCTCCCATACATTGTGCTGCTTCCCCAGTCTGTGGTCATTTGCTCTCATCAGCTGAGACAGGATACTCTTTTCTTCCCAACATCCCAGTTTCTGCCCATGCTCTCATCCCACAGTTAATCTGCTCCTCATTTTCAGAAGCACTGCTTCCTTCCTCACCCTGCTGCTGGAACTCCTTCTGCCTCATCTTCAGGGTTACAAGTCTCTACACTTCTTTCAGCTCTCTGCATCCCCATGCCCAGACTACCAGTAGCCCTTGAATTTTAACTGCATAATCTAAATTGTAATTTAATGTCTCCTTATAGGACCTGGAGTGCATCAGGCAGTTCCAGGAGATAACAAATAGCCCATCTCCACTCTCCCTTAAATTAAGGAGGAAACTTGAGTGTTTCAGCCTCCTCTTTCATGCCCACCACCACCTGTGCCAGTTCCTGCAGGACATGCCCTGAGCCACCTCCAACCATGGGGAACACATGCAGGACCCTGGTGACAGCTTCCACCTCCTGCTCCTTGGGCAGCAAGGGCTTTGCAGGTATGGGAGGGGGGAATTCCATGGTAAAGGAGAGTTCAGCCTCTTTTTCCCTAACCAGCCTCATCCCACGGATGCTCCTGGGCCCTCCAGCACAGCTCTTGCATGGATATGCTTTCCCGTCTGAGCTGCCTGGGAAGGTTGGGTAACAGGGGACTTAACAAATGCAGGAACCTCCACAGAGGAACTTCTTACTAAGGGACAGGCACAAGAGAAGCAGAAATAGCCACAGTGACTGTTTCATATCCTGTGTCACTGGGGAGGCACTGAATCGAGCAGGGAGCTTCACTCTTCCGGGGCTGAGGCTGCTCTGTTCCATCACGAGACCTCACCACAAGTGGACTCCGGTGGAAATTCCACCATGCCTACGCAAGCCACTGCACACACCTCTCGCCCCATAAATTGAGGGGCTGCTGATGGTCTCAGCATCAGACAGCAAAGAGCCTTCCAAGCTTCCCTTGCCTGCTCCAGCTCCAGCCACCACTTCTCCACCAATATGAAGGTATCTGTGGTTGCCCTCGCCATCCTCATCGCTGCCCTCTGCTGCCAGACCTCTGCTGCTCCACGTAAGTCCGGGCTCTTGCCACCCTCCCTAAACGGGGACAGGAGAGATGTCACTGCTGGGACGGTCCCTTCTGCCAGCACTTCCACTCCAGGGCTAAAGGTTTTTATACCCTTTTTAGACTACAACCACAACCATGCCCCCCATCCCTGCTACAGAGGTCAAATGTGGGCACCCAGAGGAGGGCTGGGATGGCCAGGTTTGGGCTGGAAGATGTTGCTTGGTGGCATGGGCTGTGTCAATGCTAGCTCGGGGGGGAAACAACTGAAGGAAGAAGAAAAAAGACCCCATCTTTCCTCTTCCTCCTCCACATCATCCCTGCTCCCTAGACCCAGGGATGGGTGATCCCAGCTCCCTGCCCTGTTCCCCATTCCTTGCCACTGCTCACTGTCTTTGTCTTTCACAGTTGGCTCCGACCCACCGACCTCCTGCTGCTTCTCCTACACCGCCCGGCAGCTGCCCCGCAGCTTTGTGAAGGATTACTACGAAACCAACAGCCAGTGCTCCCAGCCTGCCGTCGTGTAAGTCCCTCCTCCGGGGCAGGGGTGGTTTTGGGATAAGGAGCCAGGGAGCGAAAGGCCCCTTTTCCAAAGACAGGGAATGAAGGCTGGGGTAGACAAGAAGTACAAGGTGATGCTTGGAGCACAGAAGCCTCATGCTGGTCCTGCTCTACCCCTTTGCAGATAAAACTGGTGGCTGCTGGACAGGATGGGCAAGGCATAGAGCAGCTCATCCTTGGGGAGGCTAGGCTTGGGCAGGACTCTTGTCCCAGCCTTGGAAGTGCTCCAGGCCAGGTTGGATAGGGCTTGGAGCAGCCTGGGACACTGGAAGGTGTCCCTGCCCATGGCAGGGGGTGGCACTGGATGAGTGTTAAGGTGCCTTCTAAACCAAACCATTACCATAATTCCATGATTCTGTGATTCTCCATTCAGTGCTCTCCCACCAAAAACTGACCTCCTCTCACCCCACAGGTTTATCACCAGGAAGGGTCGGGAAGTCTGTGCCAACCCCGTGGAGGACTGGGTCCAGCAGTATGTGAATGAGCTGGAGCTGGACTGAGGTCCTGGACAGATCCAGCTGCTCCATGTCCCAGCTGCCGGGATGGGCGAGCGTGACCAACTGGGGTCAATTGGAAGTGCTTCAATGTCATTTAGAGATAGCTGAGAAACTGAAAACATTCCAAAATCCAACTTAATGTTGTGCTATTTAATTTTTTATAGGGGTGGGATCAGGTGCAATAACTCTGAGATAAAAAATGATTTTATTTAATAGATGTATTTTTTTAATGTAGACTCAGGTTATATTTTCTGTATTTAAGTAACTGTTTTTGACATAAAATTCAATTCAGATGTCAAGAAATAAATATTTTTGTAAGAACCTTCTGTGTTGGTCTCTGTTACAATCCTTTGGGATGACAATGGCTGAAATTATAATAGTGACAATGAGTTCTTTATTTCCTTTTCCACACTGTCAAAACTCCTACAAGCTTTCTGTGTCTGAACATACTGTTTTGCAAAATAATAATGAGAAAAGCCATGAAGGAGGAGATGTGAGGAGAGCAGGGATTACATTCAGGTAACTTGTCTCAAGATTTTTGTAAGGTATTTAATCTCCATTCATTATGACAACTGGAAGCTCATTAAATTCTGCTGCTGGTCCCGTTATAATCAATCAAAATATTACCTTTAGGGGCTGAAATTTAACACACTGGCTGTTTTAAGGAAAGCTTTCTGAGAGCTGCAGCTAAAATGGATCATCTGTTTCCAGAGCTGAGGGTGGAAAAAATATGTTTCACTGCAAGAATTTTAGAATTATTTCATTAAGATCTCATTTAGCTGGGACATGAAGCTTAGCAGGTATTTCCTCTCAAAATGGACCTTGACTCCAAAACCTGCTTATCTCTGGAGATGCCTGTCCAGAGGTGACCATGCCAGACCCCAGTCCAGGGCAGGACCTGCCCCTGCAAGGAAATGTCTCCACTGGTCCCCCCTGGAGCTGAAGGAGATGGAGCCCACCTTAGTGAAGGTATTTCCCACATCTCTGATGGCGTTTCCCACACCACTGATGGTATTTGGGATGCTCTGATCAGCTCTGGACAGGCTCTGTTGGATCAGCATGGAGGATTTGGGTTCCTCGTGCCTGGATCTCTGGTGCAGTCCAATGAAAAAGGCTCAGCTCACCCCACTGCGTTTCCATACTGGATTTGGGATTTCAAACACAAACATCAGTGGGACACAGGGGAGCAGAGCAGGAGGCAGCCCTGGGGAGGGGTGACCTTGAGCAGACATAGAGGGTGGGTGGGAGACGTGCAGGTAGAGGAGGCTCAGGTGGGGCTGGGAGGGATCGGGGGGACATGGGTGTGTCTGGGGGAGGAAGGAACACCTCGCTCCTCACCTGGGGAACTGCAGCCCCCGACTCCTCAGCCCACGGGGCCATGTGGATCCCTTCAGTCATCCCACCCCACTGCTGACTGCATTCAGCTTAAAAAAGCACCCTGGGAGGAGGGAGTGAGGTAGAGAGCAGGACCAGAGCCCCCTTCCCTGAGCTGCTGCTGGGAGGGGAGGGAGCCCATGGCTGGGAGATTCAGATGGACATCACCACCCACACGTGAAGGTGGTGGCTTTGGTGAAAGCCTGGACCCACCAGACCCTGCACACCCGGGGCCAGCTCCAGAAGGAGAGATCATCAGGGCCAGGAAAAACATCTTGGCCACTGGGTACCAGCCACCCTGGGTGCTGCTGGATAGATCCACCCTGAGGACTGGGACTGGCACAAAGCCGAGTGCCCAGAGCTGCCCTCACTCCAGGGAACAGCAGGAGCAGGAGACTGTAGGGGGAAGACCTGTGATGGGATTATCCCAAAATCACTTGAGCCTCCACAGTCCCTCTCGGATACAAGCCCCACCTGCCCCTGTGGCACTGGGAGCAGTCCCACAGCCCTGGGGTTTCTTGTGGAAGGGCACAGGGTCATGCAGGGAGCGTGACCCAGCCCGGGCACCGCTGGAGCCTGCGGCACACAGCCCCTCGTGTCCTTAAGCACCCGGGGCACATCCCCCCTCCCCGGCAGCGCCCTCCCCTCCGCTCCAGGGTACCTCAGCTGACTCCTCGCCGCTATTCCGGGAGCCTGCAGCAGCCCCCAATTGCTCATGTCTTTCTTGATCTTGCACCCACCTACGTGCGACAGCTCAGAGGAGCCAGCGAGCAGCAGGGAGGGAGCTGCAACTCCACACCCCCGGCAGAGAGGTGAGAACTGAGCACATTTTGCAGAGGATGAGGAGTGGCCCAGGGCAGGCAGGGGCTGCAGTACCCATGGCACCATCAGCTCAAATCCTCACCCAGGGCTCACCGTGCCCAGAGCACTGGGTGTATTTGCTGTTGGTGCAGCTGTTTGAGGCTGGTGTTGCTGCTGGAGCTGAGGGATGCAGGGAAACCCGCACAGTGTGCAACCCTTGGGTCATAGAATCATGGAGTCATAAATCATGGAATGCTTTGGGTTGGAAGGGACCTCAAAGCTCATCCAGTGCCACCCCTGCCACAGGCAGGGACAGGGCTTCCACTGTCCCAGGCTGCTCCAAGCCCCGTCCAGCCTGGCCTTGGGCACTGCCAGGGATCCAGGGGCAGCCACAGCTGCTCTGGGCACCCTGTGCCAGGGCCTCCCCACCATCACAGGGAAGAATTTTTTCTCCCTAGGAAGCTCATGCCCAGGGCTCAGGGCTAATTATGATGCTCATCCCTCCCAGAAACAGCTTCATGGGGTGCTCAAGCAGGTGGACGTCAGAATCACAGAATATGCTGAGCTGGAAGGGATCCTTAAGCCCAAGGCAACAGATGAAGAGAAAAGTGAGGCTGGGACCAAGAGGAGGGTGGTTTTCTGGGGAGTTTTCTCTGGATTCAGATCAAAACAAGAACAACGCTGTCAAGGGTTTTGTAATTTGTAAACTAGTCATCCTGAAACCAGAGTGTGGTATTTACTGAATGTTGTGAGCAATGTATATAAAAATAATTCTTTTTTTTGTTTTTGGGGGGTTGATTTTGTGTTGTTGTTGTTGTTGTTGTTGTTGTTGTTGTTGTTGTTGTTGTTGTTGTTGTTGTTGTTGTTGTTGTTGTTTTTGACAGAAGTCCTGGGCAAGCCTAGCTGGGAACAAAAATTCAATCATTATTATGACAAGAATATCATTACTATAATATATGTGCACGTCTCTGTATTTGCTGTTTACATCACTCTAGTGTGTCTGTAGGCATTTTGAGGCACAACAAATGCCAGAGGAGCTGGAGGCTGGAGTCCTGCATCTCACAGAAGGAGCAGCTGGGCTGTGCTGATGGGGATGTGGATTGAAGCCAGTCAAGGTTCATGGTCTGAGCTTTTACATCTCCTCTTTTCAGAGAGGAATTAGACACACTGAAGGCAAAATGTTTGTGCCCCCAGAAGTGCCAATTCCATGCCTTCCTCCTCATCCCAGGGCCCTGGTTTGCCACAGGGAGGCGAGGCTCAGTCCCGCATCCAGAACAGCTCTTCCCAGAAACACTATGAGCAGAGTGTGTGTCACTTCTGAGGGGCCAGAATCCAAAAATGTAATGTAAAAGGGGATGATTTTGTATGCTGTATACAAAAGTAATGTTTTCCTGAAGTGGTGAGATATCCCAGAATTCCTGGGCTAAGGAAGACACAGAAGTTTTACGGAAGAAATTGTACCTGGCTGTCACCTTCCCTGTGACGGCCAACAAAAGGCAGAAGTGGCCATGAGGAGCCAAAAGAACATTTCTGCTGTGTTCTTAGAAAGACACAGAGAGTGACTCACATCCCCCTGAGATGATGAAGCATTTTCTTCTAGAAGAGAAAGATGCAACACTTTTGAGAAAGCACATTTCTAAATTTGCAGGGCTGCTAACTGTGCTGAATCTTAACAGGGGACACTGTTAAGTGACCAAACTGCCCCAGGAGCCTGAAAATGTTACTTTAATTTACTGATTGCTCAGAAAAACAGTAACACTCAACCCATGGTCCCTCTGCCGGATGTGGAATCCCAAGGGATTTCTTCCTTCAGCCAAACCACACCGCTTGAGCAGAACAGTCCTTGGCTGGTGTAACAGTGGGACTCCATGACCTTAGAGGTGTTTTCCAACCTGAACAGTTCCATGATTCTATGATTCTCTGCTCTGCTGTGCAGCCACTCCCTCTGGATGAGGCTGAGCAGAATCTGGTCCTTGCAGGACAGGGTCTGTGTGGAGGCCAGAGCCAGACATTGATGCGTTGCCACCGAGGACAGGGACAAACTCCATTTGCCATGACTTAAGACAGAAATCCTGATGCAAATCTCCCCAGGATCAGTTTCAAGGCAGCAGGGAGCTCTCAAAGCCAGGTCCAAGTGCTCCCAGGTGCTCTCTAGCTGCCCATTCCCAACCAGTCTGGGCATCAGAGGGCAGACTGGTATCTGCCCCAAGCAGTTCCTTAGTAGCAGGTGATGCAGAGTCCACCAGATGGGAAATCTGGGAGCCTACCCAGAGCTATCTCATACCTTTGACCTCCACTGTCCTTCTCGGGAAAGGCAGATTCATGATTTCTAGAAACACTTTGGATCCTGCGGTAGGGTGAGTTCACATCCTTTCTGCTCATTCATTTCTTCCCATATTTGCAAGATCTCTGAATTGTTGCACTTCCTTCTGCCTCTTCTGGAAACCCTTTACTCCCCCAGCACTGCAACAAGTGCCACTTGTCTGTCACCCGCCAGGGTCAGGTTGCTCTACACAGTTTCTATTCCATCACCTCCTCCCACCCCTGGTTCAGTGACATTTACCCTGGTTCCTTCCCTGCACTAAAGGTTTCTGTGGCTGTCCTCACCACTCCCCCCACCAACTGCCTCTGTTTTCAGCCCTTTGTCAAGGCCTCCAAGTTCATGTTCTTTCTTATCTCCTCAGGCTCCATAAACTCCCTCCCCATGGGAGTGGACGTTAGATCATAATCTCCATGTAACACCTCCAGGGTGTCAATGCACTGCAGGACCCACTGGGACCCATCACCCTTCCTGCGCTGTGGCAAAGCTGTGACCGAGCTTGTCTCACTGGTCTGTTCTCTCTGTTGTGCAGCCTCCAAAACAAAGATCCTGAAGGAGTGTGGGACTCCCCAAAACACAGCAAGACTCAGCCAAGAGGAGAAGACTCCTAAAGCACCATCTGGGACATCCCCAGAGAATTGGAGACAATTTACAAGGGCCTGGAGTGACAGGACAAGCGGGAATGGCTTCCCACTGCCAGAGGGCAGGGTTAGATGGGATATTGGGACGGAATTCTTCCCTGTAAGGGTGGGGAGGCCCTGGCACAGGGTGCCCAGAGAAGCTGTGGCTGCCCCTGGATCCCTGGCAGTGCCCAAGGCCAGGTTGGATGGGGCTTGGAGCAGCCTGGGACAGTGGAAGCCCTGTCCATGGCAGGGGTGGAATGGTCCCTTCCAACCCAAACCAGTCTGGGACTCTATGATAAATTGTGCTGAGCATTTCAAACTGTGTTTTTCCAAATCTCATTTTATTTGAATTGAATCAGACTTCAAATTGAGCAGCTTCTTGATTTCTGTCTGAATGACGTGATGCACAGCCACTCCAGCTGGTAGTCCAGGGCTAGTGGCGCCCCAGGGCACTGTCTCCTGTCGCCTGGCCCTATGCAAAGGGACCACGGCCCCACTCAGGTTCAGATGAGCTTTTCCTCCAGTGACACACTGCCAGCCTGCTCCAGGCAAGAGCCTTGGGGCAGCAAGACAGCCTGGAGGAGAAGGAATGTCCCAGGGGATGGAGAGACCAAAGGTGAACTTTGGAGACAGAATCTGGGCTATTTTTCTTTCCCTGGGTCTTGCAGCCCTGAAGTACCCCTGCCCTGTGGGGGGCAGCTCCCCACGCTTGGAGGTTTCCCACCCATGGGGTTTTGAGGGGGGTGGAGGGGCTGGAGCTGCCAGACCTGGAGGGGATCTCCTGACCAGGGGACCAGAGACAGCAGCCCAGGGACCACCCACACCCACACAGACGTCCTCTCTCTTCACCCCAGGCCCCAGCACCACAAGGCTGGGGTGAAGCCACCACACAGGCAGCTGCCACTCCCAAATCCCTGCCTGGAGGGTGCTGCTGTGTCCTACAGATGCCACAGTGGGATCTCTCAAGGACCCTCTCTGGGCTGGAGAGGACCAGGTCCAGCAGCACCCTTTGCCTTCTGAGGTATTTTGGAGTAGCAGCACCACAAACCCACACTATTAACCACATAAGGCTCCCCAAATCAAGCTTTTATTGCCTTATTTCAGCACAATTCACAGCAAAGTCAGCACTACATGGCAGGTTGGGCACATACCCTTCTCCAGCAGCTCGTGAGATGAGCATCAGGGCATCAGTGACCAGGGGATTTCCCTGTCCCCATCAGTGGCACAGAGGGTTATGGCACACCCCTGCTGCGAAGTGCCTTCCCAACACGTGGCACACGGTGGGTGTCACACATGGCAGGTCACCCCAGCAGCCAGGACCATGTGAGAATCCTGCCAGGACACTCACCAAGGCACTCAGGTGTTTCCCTAGTGCTGCCCCACTCACGGGGAGAAGCTGCTTGGGCTCCCAGGTCTCTGCCCACCAGTGACAAACCAGGGCAGCCGCTGTCACAGGATGATGCATCCAGTCCCCTGGGGGTCCCTGACCCAGGAGATCACCAAGGGTTCTGCATTTCTGCCCCCCAAAAAGGCACCCAGGAAAAAGAGAGGCCGGAGATTGCCAGAGAACTTGTCACTGAAAGTGTAAATGTGGGAGCGGTCACTTATGTTGTAGAAGGAGATTTCTCCTGCCTCGTAGTCCAGGAAGATCCCGACACGGCGGGGTCTCACGCTCAGGGTCAGGGGGGACACAGGGACAGTCAGGGCCTCGTAGGCGCCCCCGTTTTGCAGCCGCAGCACCCAGTAGCCGTTGTTGGGGGAGAAGAGGACAGTGCCTTTGCGGCCGGCAGCCTCCCGGCACAACCCCAGGCCCCACTCGGGCTTGTCCCCCACCTGCACCTCCCAGTAGTGGCGGCCCGAGAAGAAGCCGGGACTGCCCAGCACCACCGGGCTGCTGCCAAACCTCTTGGGGTTGTCAAAGAGGGACAGAAGCAGCTTCTTGCTCCCGCGCCGGACGCTCTTGCGGTCCTCAGACACAGTGAGATCTGGGTGCGCCGTCTCTGGGTCCAGAATCACGTCCACTGGAGAGAGAGAAGGGTGGAAGGGCAGACAAGGCTTCGGGCGTCTGCAGCACGGACACAAGCAGGTGCCTGTGACCTGGATGCTGGGCTCTCCCGAACCATCCCACCTCCCACGATTATTTGCTCGTGGTTTTGCACAGCTCCAGCGCTGCCTGGCAGTGGGGAACTGCAATATAGAAAATCAGCCACATCAAAATATTTTGTGTCTAGCTGTAGAGCCAGGGCAGAATGAGGGCACTTCCACAGCTTCAGAAAGAGCCAACACTGAAAGCAAGAGATCATGGGCAACACGGTGCTTGAAAGCCCTGAGGGACATCCTGGGCTTCAGAGTTCCCTCATAATCCAAGACCAAAACAAAGGTCTTCCCACCATGAAACCAACCTGAACTCATCAGTGCACAAACTGGGAGCAGCTGGACAAAGCTTGTTGGAAAAACCTCCCTATGCCCCAGGGTACTGGGGTAAACCAGAGCCCAAATGTGCCAAGAGCTGGCACAAAAGCAGCCCCCTTACCTTTGAACTTCTTCAGCATGTCCCTCATGCCCAGGCAGCGCTCGGGAATGCTGTAGTTTTCCTTCAGGGTCACAGACACAGCCTTGGGGGATTGGAGCTTTACCCCTTCACACCTGAGAAGAGAGGGATGCCCATGGGCTGTATCCAGAGCCTGTGCCACAGCCCCTCTCCTGCGGGAAGGGGGGTTAATGCCCTTTTGTTGGCTCCATAGATCCATCGCCTCCCTGGAGCTCTGGCTGGGAAGAGCACTAGGGATAATTACTTGCATATTGGCAACCCAAATGAGATCAGAGTTAAATGATACAGGGAGCAGCAGTGCCAGGCCTGGGGAAGGAAGGAGCAAAGCCACTGGGCAGCACGTCCCTTAGGAAGGGACACATCTCACATGTCACAAGCCAGGCAAGACCTTGGCTCTGAGCCCCTTGCGAAAGAGGATGGAACCTCTGAGGGATTGTCTCAGTCCCTCCCGTGTCTACCCCAGGAGGACCAAAGCAGATGCTGGGCAGGGAGGATGGGGTGGCTGGTGTGGAACAGACACAAACATCTGCCTCAAAGCCTGGAGGCAGCCAGCACAGTAGGAGGAACAACCATGAGCACCTACCAGGAATAATCATGGCACCTATGAGGAAACATCACCCACCTGCTCAGGATGCTTTTCATGTCCTAGAAGAAAACAAAAATGATTCTGGGTTTGTCTGGGCCAAGCCACCCACCCAGGTGACAAAGACACCGGGTCTGAGTTATTGGCACTGGTGGCAAAGCCTGACCTTGAGCAGCCCATCAGCTGGCTGCTGGCTCTTCTCCTTTATCTCCAGGATCAGCTCCTCCAGCAAGCACCTCTCCTCCACCAGCCTGGCCAGGTTTTCATTGATCAGCAGCAGAATCTGCTTCTCCTCCTCCTCTAGCTTCTGGAGCAGGAGCTTCTCCTCATCAGCCAGCAGCCGATGCAGCTTCCCAAACTCACTCACAATCCTCTCCCGCTTCTTCTTCACTGTCTCCTTGGGATAAGAAGATTCACGGGGTGAACGTTATCCAGGCAGCCAAGACGGAGCCGGATGCTCTGGCATCCATGCCTGGCATCAGGCCCTGGTGGTAAGTGCATGAATTTAAAAACCAGCTGGAGGCAAACTTTTGCTTCCGCCTCCCTGGAGTTCCCACTCCACATCCTCAGTTTACCAGCAGCAGGACTTTGCCTGGGGCACTTCTGCTCAGCTGGACCCCAGATGTCTGGGGTGTGTTGGGCTGCAAGGAAGTACCCTCAGGTGTCGGGGTAGGTTTTTATTACAACTCATACCTCCAGGCTAATTCACTGCTTGGGCAGCTGGAAAATGCTGGAAAAATCCCCAGTAAAGGGCAAGAGGTGGAAAAATCATAGAATCATGGAGTGGTTTCAGTGGGAAGGGACCTTAAAGACCATCTGATTCCACCCCCTGCCATGGGTGGGGACACCTTCCCCTATCCCAGGTTGCTCCAAGCCCCGCCCAACCTGGCCCTGGACACTTCCAGGGATAGGGCAGCCACAGCTTCTTTGGGCACCCTGTGCCAGGGCCTCACCACCCTCACAGGGAGGAATTTCTTCCTTATATCTAATCTAAATCTCTCCTCTGTTAGTTTAAAATGGTTCCCTCTTCTCCTGTCTCTATCTGCCATGTAAAGAAGCCCCAGGGCTGTGGAGAGATGGAAAGGGAGAGCCCAGGAGAGCTCCCTGGGTCTCACTACAAGGTGAAGAGCCAGCAATAGGCAGGCTCTGCCAGTGCATTAGGGTTTTCCACCTCATCCCTAAATCTGGCTGGAAACCTGGAGTTGCAGAAAGACACCCTGCAGTGAGCTTGGGCCAGGAAACCTCAGAACGAAGAAGATAAAGGAAAGGAAATTGAACTCCATATTTTTTCCCATCCAAGTACATAATTCCTTGGACCTGAGTCATGAAGACTTGATAAGTCAGAACAGCCTCCTCCCCTCACCATCCACAAGGGACTTTTCGCTCTTTTTGCTATAAAAGCACAAGCAGAGGAAGCTGGAGGCAGCTGAGCCACGGCCCTGAGCCTTGACTCAGGCAGATGACGGGACAGTGACACAGCTCTCACAATCTCTGTCCCCAGCCCCATCCCAGCCCCAATAGGGACAGAGGGCTCGCAGGGACATCCTCAAAACCCACCACCCCTTGTCTGGACTGCCGCAGGCAAGGGAGCTGAGCAAAGAGCTAGGGGAGTTCAGAGAAGCCTGTTTGCCCTGCCAGAGCTGATTAACCATCAGCTCACATTCAGGGCTGGATAACTCATCCAGCAGTTTCATTTCCTTTTCTGCAGTTACTTTTACTTTCCAGCTTTCGCCCCAAGGGACTTGAAACGCAGCTGTTTGCTGGCATCTGCTCTACCCAGAACTGTCTGGAGTCGGGCAGAGGTGCAGTAATTCAGCTTTTTTTTTTTCTTATGAAAACACTTCTGGTTTCTGTTGCTGTGGAGCGGACCTCACCACACAGCTCACGCCTGGCTTGGAACTCAAGCACATGTTGTAAAACAAAAGGCAATAAAAAATAGCCCATGTCTACTTGTTTAACCAGCATAAAGTCCTCATGATTCCAGGAAATCTGGCATCCTTGCAAACCTTTTTATGGAGCCACACACAGTTACTGAACCTGGCTTCCAGCGTTGCTCCTGCAGGTGACAGCAGGACACGGGGACATGTCCTAGTCTGGAGACTACGACAAATCTGTGTCCCCAGACAAGACCATCCAGGGTGTTTTTTTTAAATCCTGGTATCTCTGAAGCTCATTCTTTAAGAATTAAGACAGGCACCTGCCTTGCACTCCTGGGTTTTCATCCTTTCTGCTGACTCACGCTTCTTCACCTCCTCCACTTCCTTTGAAAGATTCTCCAGGGATTTCTGGAGTTTGACCTGGAAAGAGGAAAAATGGGCTCAGCTCACCCCAACAGCACCCGCTGAGCAGTGCAAGTTGGCTGGGTCCCCTCTGCCTGGGGGGAGACAGTGACCCGGTGCCAGGCAGTGCCAGCACTGGCACCCGAACCAAGCAGCTGTGCTCTTCACTCTGCTCAGAGCATTAACCCTCCCCGTGCTCCTCAGGTTTCCCCTGTGTTTTTCCTCATTATTAAGGTTCTGGAGAGCAAAGTGGCAGCTTTCCTTCAACGCTGGGCTGAAGGGTGGATGGTGGCACTTCCAGGATCCTCGCTGGGATGTGGGGTTTGGGTGCCAGCATCCCTCCACCGAGGCAAAATGTCCTCAGGGACCCACCGGCTCAGCTTCTTCAGGGGTTGTGCGTGGGCAGGGAGCCAGGCTGCCTCCCCGAACTGGATGGACGGGGTGAGCCTGGGTCCATGAACAATTTGGGAAATAAGGTGGGTCCAGCCTTATCCCTGCAGCGAGGGCGGCTGCGGGGGCGGCACCGTCTGTGCCAGCCCTTCTCTGCTCTCCCAGCGGTGCCACTGGGGGTCCGGTGCCGCACAGCCCCGGGGCAGGACAGGTCCCTACCTTGTACACGTGCGCCGCCTCCTCGATGGGGTACACGGTGTGCGGGCGGTGCTGCAGCGACTCCCGGCACACCACGCAGATGGGCTCCTCGTCCTCCTCGCAGAACAGCTTCAGGCGCTCGTCGTGCTGGGGGCACAGGGGAGTGCCCGGCTCCGGCTCGGGCCCCAGGCCGCCCCGCAGCCCCAGCTGGCGGATGCTCTCCACGATGTTGGCCAGCTGCCGGTTGGGTCGGAAGCCGCTGCGGTGGCAGGAGGCCCGGCACTGCGGGCAGGAGAAGGGCCCGTCGGCCCAGAGCCCCTTGTCCTGGCAGTGCTTGGCGATGCAGCCCCGGCAGAAGTTGTGCCCGCAGTCGATGCTGACCGGCTCGCTCATGTACTCCAGGCAGATGGGGCAGATGGCCTCCTCCTGCAGCCGCTCCAGGGCACCTGCCAGCGCCATGGGGCCCGCTGCTCTCGACGGGCGCTGCCGTCGCCCCTCGTCACCCGGCAAAGGCGGGCCCGCAGGCAGGCGCGGCTGGCACAGCCCCACGGCGAGGAAGTACCGGCGGTCCCATGAAAGGCCGGAGGACGAGCCGGCCTTGCTGCCGGGTAGCACCGGCCACGGAGCCTCCGTGCTGCCGGGGGGAGGAGCTGGCACCGGCCGGGACAGCTGCAGCCAGCCCCAAAGGCTGGGACTGCCTCCAGCCCGGCGGGGCAAAGCCAGAGACCGGCCCCGCGGGGAGAGCGGGACAGATTAGGAAACACCAGAAATAACCCGTGCCCAGAGACAGCCCCGGGCCGGGACGGTGGCGGAGATGGGGTCGGGTCTGGTGCTGACTGAGCCAGTGGCCCGTGGCGCTCCTGTGGCACCTGCCTGCTGCCCAAAGGTGATGATCGAGGTCGGGGACCCCTCGCCACACCAATAATTGTGCCAAAACATCCCCCGTGACACCCACCCACCGCAGAGAACCGGGAGCTTGGGCTATGTGCCGGGGCAGGAGGCACAGGCAGGATGAGAAATACTCTCCCATGCATGCACAGAGGGGCTGGGGGACAGCCAGGAGTCATCCCGTCACCCACAGACCCTCAAGTGACAGCCCTGACACCCTCCCAGCCACTGCTATGGACCCCAGTCTCTGTGGAGCATCCCAAAAACTGCTGGGAGAAGCTGCAGGTTTTGCTCCTTTTTATTATACAAAAATAACTTCAATACATTCAGTACAAAGGAGAATGAAAAGTTTCACTGAAAATGCCAAATAAATTAAGACTGCCTTTGCATAGCCCTAAATAAAAGAGCTAAACACAGAGTTGAATACCCTGCCAAATTCCCAGGCAATAAGAAAACAGAATATGTCTCGGAGGTGCCCGTGAGAGCAGGTCCTTGCAGAAGAGATGCTTGGAGAGAGCAGGGTATTGCTCATCGTCTGTGCTTATTGTACTTTAATTGATTCATGATGTCCTGGACCCACTTGTCATTAGGGTTGGCACAGACCCGCTTGTCCTTGATGGTGGTAAATCTGGAAAAGGAAATCCAGTAAGGAAAGGAGAGGGAAAGGAAGACAGAGAGGAGAGTGGGACCACCCACTCCACACCACCAGTGAGCCCCACCTCTACAGGCTGCAAAACAGCCCTAGGGGATTGGGTTGGGGATGGCTCCATGTCATTACAGGTGTCCTGCCCTCTGCCACTTAAGCCACTTTGTCCCCAGCATCTCAACGTCTGGGTCACCATCCTGGCTGGGTCCCACTGTCTGGGGTGAGGGGAGTGACCATCAAAAGCTGGGGTTGTTTTGGCTCAAATCTAATAGGGAGGTCCACAAACTGGCTGCCTGGGATGTGGGCTTGCCCTGTGATATGTTCCCAGGCTGTTCTCCTCAGATGGGAGAGCCCTGCCCAGTGCTTTTCCTTGTCAGGATGAGGTGTGATGTGGGGTTCCCTGACACTGTCAGAACAAGCAGGGTCCCCAGAAGCAGGGCAGGAGATCTACTCACATCACAGCTGGTAGGAAGCAGTTGCTGCCCGTGTGCTCATACTTCACCACACGGCTCAAGGGCAATGGTCTGGTGATGTACTCAAAACAGCAGGGACCATACAAGTTGACAGAAACTGGAAGAGAAGTTTTCTGATTACACCAGACCAGGAAAAGTGCCAGTGGGGAGAAATAGCGTCAGAAGATGAGAAGATCCCCACTGGAAGAAGTGCTGCTCCCGGAGTGGGCTCCCACCACAGCCACCTTCACTTCAGGGAGCCAGGGTGAGACAGGCCTCTCCTTTCCCACAGCAGATGCTGGGAAGAGAGAGCTGCCAAGCATTACTAGACCTTACACAGCAGAAAGAAAGAGGAGAGAGCTCCTCGGACAGGAGAGATTGGACTCACTTGGAGAAGAGGTGGCCTGGTAGCAGAAGACAGCCACAAAAAGTACAGCAAGGGCTGCTGTGCAGGTCTTCATGGTCCTGTTGGGTGGAGATGAATTGTAGGAGTCAGGCAGGACTGTTGCAGAGTGTCCCTCGCTGTGCCCGGTGTGGGCTCCCTGGGTTCAGCCCTCTTTATAGAGGGAGAGAGCAACCAAGGACGGAAACACGATGGGAACATTGCTGAAAGCCATGACACAATGGAAAAAGTGCAGTGTCAAGGATACCACATAGCCCTGCAGAGGAAACTGTCCAGAGCCCCGATGAGAGCAGTGTCCTGACATGGCACAGGGTACGACACCATGAATGATACGATACCATGAGAGGACAGAGAACAGGATGTGACCTGTCATTTCCTTTCCCCTGACCTAAGGACTCTACAGAAAACCCAGAATTAGTGATTCAGAAGATCACTAGGTTGACCTCTTGCCTAGAAGTCACAGCAGTGGATGGAGGATGACCATGGTTGTCACACACTTGTGTTTCCCAGAACATCTGCATCATGGACAAACAGGAGATCTCACCTCTGCCACAGCAACTGGAGCAGGGAAAGTCTGTGAGTCAGGCCGGCCGCCCGTGTGCCCACCCAGCCATGCTGGGTCCCACTTGCAATGGGGGCTTCCTCCGTGGGACCCTGAAGGCCATTGGTGCATAAATGTGCAGAGCAGAGGGTGGAGCATGGTGCCATTCCAGACCCGGGCTCCTCTTCTGTCCTTGAGCATCCCTTGCAGCAAGTCTTTAGGGAACTGGTTCTGCTACTTCACCACTTCCCAAATACCAGTGACAGCTAAAATTGGACTCACTTCTTCATGGACATGGGAATCGGCCATTGATGCCTACAGAGAACTTTAGGAGCTCATGACCATGTTGGCACAGCAAAGCCGACTCAGATGATTATGTGGTTCCAGCAATGTAGCACTAGCACCCTCTTGACACTGCTCTGTCATCGTCCCAGCTGCCAAACACACACACAGAAAAGATTGGCTGATTTAGCTCATATTGCTTGGGACAGGAATGGTGTCTCTGCACTGCACTATCAGAAAAACTGTTGGAAATGTTACATCCCTCCAGAAGGCCTCCACTGTTTTCCAGGCAAAGGTTTGTGGACAAAGATTCAGGAGAGTGGAGGAAGAGCGAGGTCTCCATGGTGCTAGGAAATGTGTCTGGGTGTTGAACAACCACAGCCACAATGGGAAAGCCAGAGGAGCAGGCTGCCTTTCCTGATGGTCCAGTGACAAAAGGGGTCTTGCTCGTCTCTGGAGGAGGATGATGACAAAATGGAATCCCCCAGCCAAAGTGGGGTTCCTTGTAGGAACCCAGAGGAGGAACTCAAAGGGAAATGAAGATATTCCCTGGAAGGGTGGATTCCAGGCCTGGGGCTCCCAAGTGCTCCAGGGCATGTGATAGATAATCAGCACATCTCAGGAGACTGAACTCCATGGAAAAGTGAGCCAGACTCATTATAGGGTGCAGGTGCCATGGTGGGGTTTGTTTTACACAGAGCTTTTTCTCTCACTACAACACCCTGTTACTAAGCATGAGCAAAACTGGGCCTGGGTGAGACCACACGTGGTGCCTTGGTGCCAGGGAGGTGCAGGTACAAGCCTGGGGAGTGGGCAGCTGAGGAGGGTCTGCCCACAGAGCCCTGGGAGCACAGGGCATGTTGCTGGGTTTCTGAAAAGACATTTCCTTAGCAGGGACATACCTGCCGCTTCCCACAGCAGGCGGGCAGGCTCCATACAGCCCATGGATTCTCTGCTGCCATCACAGCCCAGTCCCCAGCTTAGCCTTGGCACATCCATTCCCTCCTCTGAAGCTCCTTCCCCATGGATTGGCTCACTTCTATCCCAGCTCCTGCTAAGGGGTTAAACTCCCAGAGTGAGAGTCAGTTGAGACAGCCAGAATCAAGGCTGAGGTTTTACTTGTGAAGAAGACTCAGAATATCCTGCTCCAAACAGCTGAGGAGCTCAGGATTCCTCTGGGATCCCTCCTGCTCCATGACCTGCCTTGTCCTGTGTTCCAGAGCCCATTCAGATCCTGGGATGAAACCTGGCACCTCCAAGGGCATGAGGTCCTACCACCACCATGGATCCACTCCCCCCCACACTGCACACAGTGCGACAAGGGAGGTGTGAGGAGACTGAAACCCAAAGCTCAGCAAGGAGTGCACAGACAGGGACAAACTGCCTGCACACCTTAGGAGCAGGAATGCTGACGGAGCTTGGTGTGCCACTCCAAGGGAGACGTGGAACAAAGGATGGAGCAGCATGGAGGCACTGCAGTCATTCTCTGTTGAAATCAAAGCAAATATAAAACAAAGGATGGAGCAACACAGCAGTGTCATGGATAGGCTCCATGGAAAACAATGCAGCTAATGGGAACTAAGCCAAAGGAATGATCTAGATGGAAATCGAAAGCTGAACTTTGCTTAACTCAGAAATACATATTACTTTTCACACCTCTACATAGGCTAATAACTAAAGTCACTCAAACTCCACCTAAACTGTAAATGACATCAACTGTAACTTTACCTTTTCCCAAGAAAATAATATAAATATAGCTGAAGTGGGGAGGGAGGTCAGGAGACTCCAACATTTTTGCAGTCAGTTATTATCAGTGGCAACCTCTGAACCTGTCACAGTCTTCTCTGAGCAATGTTAATAAACTGTTCAGGGTGAGTCACAGAACCACAGAATAATTAATGTTGGAAAAGTTCTCCAAGATTAGGTGCCACCAACATCTACTCCTTCCATCCCCTGCTCCTTCCATTTCTACCAGCACATTCAGAAACAAACTTGCACAAATTCCCCTTCAGACCAACCCTACACTGCTCTGACACATCTCCACACAGGGACCAGAATAAAACTGAGAGGAGGAGAACAGACTGGGGAATGAGCTGGAGCCTCCTTGCTGATGGCTCACACCAACACAGCCCAGCTCAGAGCAGCTTTAGTTGAGTATTCTGGATGTTCCGCAACATTCAATTACAGGTTTGATCGAAACGTCAATATTTGTATTGAAATATCAGTATTTTATAGCAGGAATATAAATGTGCCTCAATATTGTCAATGAATTCTCCCTCCTTTTGGATACACTATGCTGTATTTCCTGCTTCCATTCATCCAAAAGGAATTCTTGGAGGTTTCGACACCTCTGTTACTTCCCCTGTTCACTGTTTTCCTCAACTCTGTTCCTTCCTTAAAGATTCTGTATTTCAGTCTTGGCTGCTCCTTTCTGCCAAGACAAATAATGTAAATCTCTAAATATTTTGATTTCTAAAACCTCCTCCATATTATACATCCTAAATAGTGGCTATTTATGGAGTCTGTTAAACCTCTGCCTTATGGTGTGTTTCAGCTATAGATAGAGACCACACACGGTATCTTTGGATCCGTCACCAGGACAGTTTTGGGATGTGGGAGGAAGCCTCTGCTCAACCCTGAGGACAGCCTCCACCACACCACCTCCTGGGCTGGAGTCATGTCTGGGGGATCCCATTATCACAGTGGTCCTGGGAGCTGCCAGCTGCCAGATCACTAATGCAGGAAACTGGATTTAACTGTGAGCAAATCAGTTGGAAACAGAAAGAAAATGACTGAGGCCAGACATCCCGGGGTGGTACAGCTCCAAGCAAGATCTCAGATGAGAAGAAGTATTTTCAAGAAGAATTGAGACTTTCCACATGGGAATTGAAGTCTGCAAGATGATAAGTGGCCTAGAAAGAGGGACAAAGCGAATAGTCCTTGTCTGTCCCAGAGCAGGAGCCACGGATCATTCAATGGAGCGGGCAAGAGGCAGGTTCGAAAGTAACAGAGGGAGGCAGCTCTTCAGATGAGGAGCTCCTTGCCAAGGGACGTGGTGAGCACAAGGAAATTTCCTTGAGTCCGAGCTTGGATTTCAGAGCAATAAGCTTGAGAAGATTTGGAAAATGAGAATGGTTGGGGGCTGGGAGTGCACTCCAGGGTGGCAGTACAAGTATTGATCTGTCTCTTCAAGGGGTCTGCTGTGGCCACATCTGGAGGTATCAAGGCTGGTCTAGATGGATCCTAAGTCTACATCCTCTGGGACTGTTCATCTTTGATTCCCCGGGACAATTGGTCCAACAGGACCATCAGGGCTACAGAGTAGCTTGTGAAATTGCATTGAAATCCCTGGACTGAAATCTATACATCAGGATGTGCCTCCAGATAAATATTTTTGGTAAATGTCAGCAGAAAGACACCAACAGTTTCTAAGCACACAGCAAGGCAGAAATACATTGCTGCAGTTCGTGCAATTTTCCAAGACAAATTTGGGGCACCTATAAAAGCTTCACTTTGGGACCAAGAGTCTAAGGAGCAGGAGGTGGCTGGATGCCATGTTGGAATGTGGCCCTCACAGAAATGTGGTGGTACTTCCCAGGACAGCCAAATGATGCCTCTGCCACATGACACCTTTGTTTCCCCAATGATGCTCTCAGTACTGAGCAGCCACTGGCCTGGAGCTGAGCAGGGCTTGTCCAGCAGCTGCAGCACAGTGTGACAGGTTTAGCCACGGTTCAGAGAAAGGAAAATAAAACCCTTTGGTGTTGGGTTTGAGATGGGCAGGACCTGAGCCTGCCGAGCACCAGCGTGACAGCTGCGTTGTCCTTGCACACTCTGCTGCCTGTTGTTGTCAGCTGGAGGTACAGGGGAATCTGCAAGTCAGGCCATGGAGTTGCAGGAATCCCGAAAACAACATTCAACAAGAGCACTGGTGGATGTTGGATCATGGAAATCATAGAAATCATGGAGTCATTCAGGTTGGAAAAGACCTCCAACATTGAGTACAGCACAGCCAAAGCCACCACTAACCATGGCCCTAAGCATCACATCTCTATTTCTGTTAAAGTCCTCCAGGGATGGTGACTCCACCACTGCCCTGGGCAGCACATTCCAATGCTTGACCACTCTTTCAGTGAAGAAATTTTCCCTAATATCCAACCTGAACCCCCCTTGGTTCAACTTGAGGCCATTTCCCCTTGTCCTATCGCTTGTTACCTAGGAGCAGAGCCCGACACCCGCCTGGCTCCACCCTCCCACCAGGGAGTTGTAGAGAGCCAGAACGTTTCCCATATAATAAAGGGAAGACAGGGATATACTGGCTCTCCGGATGCACGCCCATGCCCTGCTGCAGCGCCTGCCTTGTGCTCTCCCAACACTGCTTCGCAGCGAGCACAGGGCTCCAACACCCAGCTCTGCACACCCCAAGTCCTACACAGAAATCCTTTCCTCGGTGATCCTGCTCAGGCAGTCAAAGCTCACAACACAGAAATAAAGGAAGAATTAGGAATAATTTCTTCACAGAAAGGACAGATCAGACATTGGAATGGGCTGCCCAGGCAAGTGGTGGAGTCACCATCCCTGGAGGTGTTTAAGGAAAGACTGGATGTGACACTTAGTGCCGTGGCCTAATTGACAGTGATCAGTCACAGGTTGGACTTGATGATCTCAGAGGTCTTTTCCAACCAATTGATTCTGTGAAACCAAGTTTGCCATGTCCTGCCTTGGAAGAGACCTGGGCTCAGTGGGATGCTCCAGCTGGACCTGCTGGCCATGCCAAGGGGAAGCTCTCCAGCCAGTGGCAAAAACACTTCCCACCTCCAGGTCCAGCTCATGAGCTGGTTTCTCACCTAGGCAGCTGCCCCTGCAGCCCAGCGTCCCTGTGGAGCTCCGGTCTTCTCCTGTTCAGGTCTTTGCTCTGGAAACCTGTTCAGCTTTGCTTTTGAATTCTTGGGCAAGCAGAGGCAGTTGCTGAGTCTTCCATGCAGAAAACACAGCAGATGATGTTTTGGGGTTACAGCCCTCCTTGTAACACCTGGGCAAGTAGGAGCCCTCCTCCTAGACAGAACAGAGGTGAGGGCCCCATGGACCTCAAGCGCCTTAGCCAAGCAGTCCTCTCCAAGACCCTCTCCCAATCCCAGGCTGCTCTGCCTCCAATGCTCTCCCACGTCCTGCACCAGGACTGTCCCTGCCCCACACATCAGCCCAGGGTCTCTTTGGGAGCACAAGCAAAGACTCAGCAGCAGCATCTGGTTTGCCCAAAGCATTCAAAACACGGGATCAAAAGATGAACAGCTTCCCTGTGCCCCCATGCCTGCTCCTCCTGGCACAATCTTTGCTCCCCAAGGACCCTCCTGCTGGGTCTGGACCACTACCCTGCCCTCTCCAGATGGGCACTTTGGCTCAGAAGTAGTTTTTATCCCAGAGTCTGAGCAAATCACCCCATCACCAGGGCAGGGCTGCAGGATTGGGTTTGTGGAAGGCTTGACATGGCCACTGCCCTTTCCAGATGTGCCCCTCAGGGATGGCTCGTCTGCTCGGGTGGGATCAGGATGGTGTGCCTTGGAATGTGTAAAGAGACTACTGAAGGGGATCCATTTGGAATCCATTTGGGATCCATTTTTCTCACGTCCAAGGGGGAAAGAGCAGGATCTTAGCACAGAGCCCTGTGCCCGCCCACTCCGGCACAGCCAGTGGGATAACAGAGGAAGGACTGTGGAGCTCTGTGATTCTGTTTTCCTGCTGAAACAAGGGGGATCTGTGCTCTCCCTGAGCCCAGGCCAGGCCATGGGAGGGTGATGAGTGCTGCTGCAGCACCCTGGGACTCTCCAGCTCTGGCTGGGGGTGGGGATTGGAAAAAGAGACTCTAGCTCCCAGCCCCTGGGAAAAGAGCATCCCTGAGCCCCAGGCAGGGCCCACAGCCCCTGCAGTCCCTTCTGGCCCCTCTCCTGCCACTTGTCCTCCCCCTTTGGGTTACAGCTGTCCTGACAGAATAGGAGCAGACCCCCTTTAAGGGTCCTGTGGACAGCAGCCTCCGGGCATGGAGCAGGAAGAAGGGACTGCCTTATGGAGCCCTGCAACAGGGGAAGGATGAGCTCCAGTCCCACCTGCCTGACCTGAGCAGCACTTGATGGGTGCCACACTCTGCTGAGCAGGAAAAAAGAGAGGGCACATGTTGTCCTCTTCACATCCACACAACGTCTGTCCCCACACAGGCCAGACACCCCCATGAAGGGGCTCTGCCATCACCCTTCAGTCCAGCCTCTTGGACAGGAGTCAGGACAGAGCACTGGGGCAGGTCAACCCCAGCCATGGCTCCCAAAAAGGACTTGCTGGGGAGGAAGAGCAATGCCCAACCTGCTCTGCTTCCACCCTGCTCACTTCCAGCCCTTCCCCATCATCTCCTCATGGAACCTGAGGCAGAGGAACACTCTGAGACGCTCCACAGGAACAGTTCTGTGTCTTCCCCTCTCAACTACCTGAAAACAAGGCACTCTCTCACACTGGAAAGGAGCCCCTCAAATCCCTGCCGAGCCCCACAGCCCCAGCAGGGATTCTGTGTGGACTGGGCCAGCCCAGGGTGGTCTGACCAGCAGCCCATGGGTTGGATACCAGTTCCATCCTGTTACAGGCCCTTCCTGGAGGAGGCAGGAGCAGCCAGTATAAACAGCCTGTTTTGTCCCACATCCAAGCACCTTCCTCTGCTCCTGCCCAGGTCCCAGAGTGGGCACTGAGCCCTGGCCAGGGAAGAAAAGGATGTGCCTCTGCTCTTCAGTAGGAGGCAGCAGCTACACCAGGCCTCAGCCTCGTAGTCCCTTGCTGTGCACTCCAAAAGGATGTTCTGAGCCAGGTGGAGGGTGGGAGAGGTCCAGATCACAAGGATACCACTGACCTTTGTCCAGTGCCCTCCTCTGCTCTTCCTTTCCTCCATCTCTATTCAGCAATGATGTAATTTCTTCAATTATTAATCACCTTGCTGCAATAGTGGATGAATCAAAACCATTAAACCTCCCCTGGGAGCAGGCCCAAGGAAGGAGGCAGGTTTCCAGAAGGTACATTAAGGAGAACGCAGACAGGCAGCTGAGACAAGGCACAGTGGGAGGAATGGCCTCCCTGCTCCGCGCAGGCCATCTCCCATCAGCTGGGATTTGATATCCAGTGCACAGGGGCTGGGAAGGCCTGTGACGCAAACAGCCTGTCACACACCCTGCTGCGCAGCTCCAGGAGGGTCCTGGTGTGGCAATTATTTCAGCTGAAAAATTAGCCACAAAGAGAGATATGCTGGAAGAATTGCTTACACAAGAGCTCCCGACAGCCCACATCCTAAACAGCTCTTCCCAGATTGCCCCATCACCCAGCAGTGTTTTCGCACAGTTCTTCCCCACCTGGAGCAAATCACTGATTTGATAGGATCTGCTTTTAAGGATGCAGGAACCCAGCTGGCATAACCCTAGCACGGCCCATTTGCCATCTCTGGGAATTCAGGTTTCAGTCCCTTCACAAAAAAAAAGTAATTTCTCCCAATTTTGCAGAAATGTTCCAAGTGAGAAATTTGCCTCTGGAATGGGATGATATTCCTGGTCAAAATTACAGGAGTCAGCAATTCACCACGTTGAGAGACTCCCAGAATGGTTTGGAAGAGACCTTAAAGCTCATCCTATCACCAAAACTGTGGGAAAAACAAAACCTCTCCAAAAACATTTTTTAGTGTTAGAGAATTCAAGCATTACTTTATTCTGGCCAGGATGTTGTTCTGGCGAGGATGTGCAACAGAACTCATTTTATCCACGCATTGCCCAGGTTGTGCAAAGAGAATCATTCCAGCACACGTGTCTCTTTCCTAGATTTTTCACATACTTACACTGTCAAAACCCAGAGAAATTCATTAGTTCAATGTTTATTGGTCCCAGGTTACACAGTTGCTAGTATTTGGTTTCCTATTTGTCCTTGATCCCTTTGCCTTCAATGCTAATCAGGTCCTCTTTCTTCATTCGCTGTTATAATCTTTTCCTAGACCAGGTGTCTCCGACACACCAGGATGGATGTTCAGGCATTGATATTCGTTAATGGTCGCTTATCTCTTGTGCATCCTCTGGCAGCTCCCAGTCCATTGAGATGTTAAGATCATCAGGCCTTGCCCAGGGAAGCCTCTTGCAAAGAAACTTCCATTCCCTGCCCCCTGGGCAAAGACAAACAAAACCCCTGACTAAAGTTAGGTAAAAATTCTAGAAGTTGTATCATTTCCAACAATCCTGTTCCATCCCCTGCCGTGGGCAGGGACAACTTCCACCGTCCCAGGTTGCTCCAAGCCCCGTCCAGTCTGGCCTGGATAACTTCCAGGGATGGGGCAGCCACAGCTTCATTGGGCACCCTGTGCCATAGCTTCAATCACCCTTACAGCCAAGAATTCCTTCCCAGTATCCAATCTAACCTTGCACAAATCTCTGATGAGTGACGGAACCAGAGACACAGACTTGGATCAGATTATGCCAAAGCACAGTTCAGCTGCTCAGGGGAAGCAAAACCCTTTTCTCACCTCTCTTCTATTTTAGACACCTGCAACCGCATTTTGCCCCTCTGCCAATGCTTCACCCTTCTTGCTGGGCTCTGCCAGCTGTGCCTGCAGCACCCTTCCCCCAGAGCTCCCTCCCACAGCCTGGATCCCACAAAGGAAAAGCCCCACGCAACCCTCCCGCAGGCTGCCGGGGCCCTGGTCACGCTGACAGACGGTGGAGCCGCCTCCCCACCCTGGCCCCAGGCAGGGCTGGGGAGCCCTGAACCACCCGGAGCGCCAAGCACAGCCTGACAAGGGAGCTCAGCCCCGAGAGGGGCCGGACTGGGCCTGAGACGGGCAGCAAGGGAGGGGGCAGTGGTGCCGGGTCACCCCCGTGGTCACACTCTGGGCCCGGCTGAGGGGCCGCAGCCTCGCAGGCCGCACGCACGACCTGTAAGGACCCCCAAGGCCTGCGGACCAGGATGGCTCAGCCGCGGCTCAGAGCCGTTCGACAGCGGCTCCCCGAATCCCCCGGGCCCGGTGGGCCCCGCGNGCCCCCGCGGCGGCGCCCCGTACGCGGCCGAGCCCTTCCCGGCGAGGCCCGATCCACGCGCGGGCACGGCATCAGCGGCAACGCGCCGCCGCCGCCAGGGGGGCGCCGCGCCCCGCTCCCGTGAGGTGCGGGGCGGGGCACAGACGTGTGAGCGGCAGAGTCGTGGACCAATTACAGCAGGGAGGGGCACGAAGGCGTGGCCACAGCGCCTGGGTGGGCGTTGCTACGGGTGCGGTCCCTAAAGGCGGGGCAGAGGGCAGGGGACCCTTGGGGGGCGTGAGCTAGAGTTGAGTGACGTCCAGCCGAACCAATGAGCTTGGCAGTTGCCGCACAGGGGCTGGGCTCCTCCCCAGTGGCGATGCCGGGAACCAAT